>JASSKH010000011.1:7745054-7980570 GCA_031763025.1 Macrocystis pyrifera | reverse complement strand
TTTGTAGCACGCAACCAACCACTTCCCACGGCGGCAGATCCCCCTGTCCATGGTTTCCATCCATCACGGCGTGCCGATGGTTTCCATCCTTCCGCCCGAAGACTACTGTACTAGCGTTACTCGTAGCGTTTCTCTGTGCAGTCGCGCGAGAGTAGCGCCTGAACCCCACTCAACATGTCCCGACACCCCTTTTACATTCCTTGACGACCCTAAGACCTTTCCTTTGACGATACTAAAACCACCACCGCCCCCCTCCCCCCCCCCCCCCCCCCCCCCACCAGCGGTCGAACAACCACCGCCTCCTTCTTCGGTGGTGGAAACCTTGCCGCCGCCATCGTCCTCGTAAACCCTGATGCGACGTACCAGGTATATATATACAAGGCATATTGAATACCTTTTTGTCTCGATGGCCTGGACGTTACACGTTGTCCCCCTCGGCGGCGAGCGCAGAACCGCCTCCTTCTTCGGTCGTGGAAACCTTGCCGCCGCCGTCTTCCACGGGGATCCGGATGCGGCGGGTGGCGGCCACCTCCCGCTTGGGGAAGGTCAGCGTTAGGACGCCGCCGCTGTAGTCGGCGTTCGCCTTGGAAGCGTCCGCGGTCTCGGGCAGGCGGATGGAGCGCGTGGTCTTCCCGTAGGACCGCTCGACGAAATGGTACCTAGGCGTGGGCCGTATAAAAAAAGGTTGGGGGTTGTGTATGCACGAGATCATGAGTTTAGCAATAAGATGCAGGAAGAATAAAAAAGAGAAAAGAAGAGAAAACAAACGAGAGCAATCTTGTGGAGGTCGTCGTACGTACGTACTACGTACGTACAGTAGACGCCTTTAATTAGTAATCGTATGTATAGACTCTTGAGCCGCAAAAGCAGCAACAAGGCCTTGTGAGCAAGTTGTGCAAAAAATAAAAATAAAAATAAAATTCGATATCTCGGCCGAGCATTTGGCGTCGTACCCAGGCGGGTTCCTATTGTACCGTTCATTCAGGTGCGTGTGGGGGGGGGGGGGGGGGGGGGGGGGGGGGGGGGGGGGGGGGGGGGGGGGGGGGGGGGGGGGGGGTGGGGGGGGGGGGGGTGAGGGGTGCCGGCGGCTAGTGCAGGGCCGGGGACCAAGAGATAGGTTCAGATGGTGGGTTTCTAGATGATGAGGGGGGAGCGGGGCGGGTGTGCTCGGCGGGGGTGCCGGAAGTTTTTTTTGGGATTGGTCATCGGGTTGCACTTTTTACCTCTGATCAAAAGTCAGTTCTTGAGTGACTCACCACGGCAGTGACTTGCTAATAGTGTGGAGATCCTCAAGCGAGGAACCTCAGAAGGCAACAGGTGCAACCAAGTCGCTATTACGGGGGGACATGGTAAATAGCACCTACGGTACACACAAAAACCTATATATTTCCCTATTTTCTACCAACAAAAAATTTGGTCCCATTTTCTATGGTCCCCCGTAATAGTAGTGTTCCTACAACACCAGCAGGAGTATCATTAGTGAAATACTCAATCGGCGGCCACGGGATTGCTCATGAACCATTGCACTTTCAACGTTTTTTTTTTTTTTTTTTTTTTTTTTTCTCTGAGTCAGTTTTGGGAGAGGGATACACACAGCGTCAGGAAGAATAGGGTGCACCCATCTGCCATCTGCCTTCCTCCGTAGCATGCGTCTTGCCAGACACTATCACACCAGGGTGATAAGACAGCACACCCCCTGCGACGATTTTCACAGCGGGGTTGTTCGACAGCTGAGTACGACGAAGGAGCGATGCGTCCATTTACGCCAACCTTCTCGACGAAATATTTCCAAAAAACGCCATCATTTTTCGTTGTGTGGGTGCCTGCCCCGGCCGTGTTTTGGAAGGAAGCCGGGTCTGAAGTTCGTCCCCGCAGGAGGTGTGATATCTTATCACCCTAGTGTAATAGTGCTATACGTACGGTATAGTCGTGACTCGGGAATCATGACACGGCAGCAGTTGCTCCTTTTAGATTTTCGGACCGGTGAAAATCCTCGAGTGAGCGACTTACCACCGCTTACATACTGTGTAGTATGATGAATTCAGGAGTACGTTTGTCTTGGGACTACTGCCGGCGAGGGGGGGGGGGGGGGGGGGGGGGGGGGGGGGGGGGGGGGGGGGGGGGGGGGGGGGGGGGTGTACTCGATAGGAGAGATGTACTCGATATCATGCAAGGCCGTAGTCGTATGACCATAGATCCTCGCATCCCTACAATGCCGGGACGGAGCATGTCGGGTTTTCACCGACCAGGCAGACATTGCTTGCACCAAGCGCGAAGCGCCGTGAGGTGTCCGGCGAGTCGCATGAAGGGTGAGCTGCATCCTACTAATACCCGCTTGTGAGGCGGACATGCATATGGATGACAGACTCAATGAGTTAGTTTAATTTCCGGTGTAGCCACTTCCAGAGACAGCAATGGGAGTACTATGTAACCGCCTCTTGGGTGCCTTATCTTGAACAGTACGTGATACGATCAATTCCCTTATGTCGAGTAAAGGGTCTTTACTTCGCACAAATAATCTCACTCGACAACCAGCTGTGGGCGACCGCCATAAAAACAAAAAAAACAAAAAAAACGGTACCCTGGATGTCTAGCTCACGTAGTGAGCGGCATGTTTTTACAGTGTCGTTGCCAACCGACGCCAACCCAACCGGGGGCGGCACAGTAATCGGGACCAAATTTGCTCGGAAAAAATGCTGGACAAGTCTACGGTGTTCTACATGATGGGTTCTGATTGATATCCTCGCCCCGTAGCGATAGCGCATGCCGGGTCGCGAGAACAAAACTTCTTCGACATGATCCGCGGGTGGGATATTGAGCTGACGAAATGAGGTGGCACCCCCCCCTTGGCGGCATCGCTCTCGGCACGCACACGACAACTGTGGTGATGAACCGCGGGGGAGCGGCGAAGAACTACACAGTACCCTCGGCCACGACCGAGCCGTGCTGTTCTGGTTCGACAAAGTTCTACGCGAAATACGCGATATCGAGTGTATGCGTGCTCCGTGTAACCCACTGATTGTCGGGCGGCAAACAGAACAGCACTGGCATTAAAAACAAAAAGAGAGAACAAAAAAAAAAAAAAAAAAAAAAAAAACAGTGAAGGCCCTCTTCGACAACATTGGCCCTCGAGATACCAGCACGTTGTGACATCTGCCAAAGGAACGGAGCGGTGCGCTACGTAGAAGATTACTCCCCAGTAGTTTCCCTCTTCTAACCCCCCAGGAGTCTTCCTCGCCTAGCTCGGTTTTCTCCGAAAAAAAAAAAAAAAAAAACGAACGCAAAACTAAAATATCCCAAAACTCGCCACGCACGCAAAACATCACAAAACAACTCGCACACACAACAAAAAAGTCATTCGAAAATATATTCAAAAACACAAACTCACTTCCTTTCGCCCTCCTCTCCGCCCTCGTTCTTCTCCTCCCTCTTGCTCTTGCGCTCGCCCGACACCGTCAGCACGCCGGACGCGTTATCGACGTCGACGGTGATGTCCTCCTTCTTAATGCCGGGGAGGTCAGCGGTCAGCTCGAACCCGTCGTCGGTCTCGTGGAAGTCCAGGTGCATGCCGAACTTCCAGTCCCCGACTCCGCCGACGAAGCCGCTGCCGGGGATGCCCGCGAGCATGTGCGTGGTGGGAAATCTGGTAGCCAATCCCCAGGGAGCCATGAGCATGTCTCGCTCCATCGAGTCGAACACGTCGTTCACTGCGCTCCTGTTGTCATCATGACAAGCAAAAAAAAAAACTAAAAAAAAGAGGAAAGCGCCGTGCATACAACCGGTATGTACGCGAAAAAAACATTTTTTTTTTCCAAGATATTTGGGAGTTTTAATAATTCCAGGCTCGGGTTTTTTCGGATCAGAAAGAGATGGGAGTGGGAGGAATGTATATTTTGTGTGTTGAAATTAGAGGATGACACACCGTTTTTGCCTTACGTCAAGAATTCCAGCCCGTACGAAAATACCAGATTCCTAAGCGCAGTCGCAGAGCGTACGTGTAAGAAACTCTTGGGCGTAAATATAGCGACCTCTTAGACTACCAACATGAATACCAAACGTCCTTTATAATCCCGCCCAGAAAACGAAACGAAAGGACGTGACGGTGATGGAGGGAAATCGTTCACTGTTCTTGCAGATCAGATAGATCATGATCTAGACAATTTAGTTCCTCACCCGCCGTTGGGAGAGGTTGTGCAGGATCTTCCTTATAGGGGCGGTGCCTTATGTCATGAGCAATGCCTTAAATGGGTGGTGCCATGTGGCATGTACAGATAGATCATGATCTGTAGATCATCTAGTTCCTCACCTGCCGTCGTAAGAGGTTGTGCAGAGGATCTGTATGGAGGACACATCCAACCCAGAAAAATTGCATTCAACAGCAAATCATGCAGGCTATATATACGCCCCCCCCCCCCCCTCCCCCGCGAACATGAGCTACACAGATCATACAAGCTCGGGAAAACGTCTCCCCTTTTGAAAGGTCTAGATCATAGATCATAAAAGAGTGGGAAATCGATGAGTCAGCCTACTAGACTGGTTGACCACGGGTGACCACAGCTATAATGCGAGTGAACCCCCCCCCCCCCCCCCCCCCCCCCCCCCCCCCCTCCCGGACCGACTTTCCGAGCTCGATATCTCCACGGCAAAAATGACGTCAGCCGCGAAAAGGGTGACACATCTCGTCAAGGGCTATCCGAGCACATGTCGTGTTTGGCATTGGCGCTGGCTTTTTCTTTGATACGGAGTTATCGAGCTCGGAAAGTCGGTCCGGGGGGGGGGGGGGGGGGGGGGGGGGGTTGTTTCCTCGCACTATTTCGGTAATGAGCTATCATTACAGCAGGAGTGCACGTTATATACCAGGCAGCGCGAAATGGGAACGCTGGCCCAAGCTAATCTACGTTCTCCACACACGAGCTTCGAGATCACGGCTTACTCTGAGCTTTTGATTGCTCTTCGCCATGACTGATGATCTCAGCCCGCCGATTTCTTTGTCGTGTCGATCGCGTTCTTCGTAGTGCAGGTGCTTTTTTGGAGTACTGCACGTACTATCTCTTCTGAATGGATTTCCTGCTTCTACGGGGTACCGGTGCTCAATTTGGATTTGCCGTCTGACGTTGCGATGTGCAGCGAGGACTTCAACGCTGATACGACAGCAGCTCACAAGCACCGCCGGAAAGCGAACGCCAAAGTAGGGAACCGAGGAGGCGACGAAAAGAGAGACGACTTTTTCTGTACAAGCTCATACCCATGTTTTCGGGGAGACGAAAAATATCAGAAGGGACGCGCTGGAGGCGTTGGGGCATCGGGGGCACAGCAGTAGAAGCGTGAAAGTACCTGGTAGTAAGCGTAGTATCATATGTTTACACTTCCACCAATATTAATAGTATATATTACGGGGGTCCATAGTTAACGGGACCAAATTTTGTTTGTAAGAATAGATAAAGATATAGGTTTTTATGTGTACCATAGGTCCTATTAACTATGGACCCCCGTAATAGCAGCTCAAGTTTTTTCTACCCATCGTCTACAACCCCCCCCCCCGACAAGTTCAATAAATAGAGCAAGTGCTTTCTCCGCAACCCAACCAGGTTTGACAAGGCGATACTGCTGTGAAGCAAAAACGCCTTCCCGGGAATATACCAAAATCTGACGATAAACAGGTTATGAATAGTAGAGCTGTCGCTATAGGAAGTCGCGTAGAAAGGGGGCATTTGTGACTGTCGCTTTATCAACTCGTGTGCGGGGGCGTGACTGCAGTACCGGAGAGTTTTTTTCCCAGACCAGATTTTCCAGATTTTCTCGATTTGTGAATTTTGTAGGCATGTATCAAGATACGGAGGCGTTCTGTCACAATTTGTGAACTATAACAGAGGACTAATGTTCCTTCTTATCGGAGAGCTTTTCCCCAGAATTTCCGAAGTTTGGAAATAATTGTATCAAGATACGGAGGCGTTCTGTCACTATTCGTGAAATTATCCAGAAGCAAAATAATCAGGTTTGTTAAATTTCACATATTTGGAAAAAAAAAAATCAGGAAATCTGAAAGATAAAAAAATTGCGCGAAAAAAACAAAGAAATTCTGGAAAAAAAAGCTCTCCGATAAGAATGACCCATAGGCTCATTCTTATCGGAGAGGCTCATTCTTATCGGAGAGCTTTTTTTTTCCAGAATCTTCAAAGTTTGGAACTAATCGGAGATATGTATCAAGATACGGAAGGCGTTCTGTCACTATTCGTGAAATTCTCCACAAGCAAAAAAAAACAGGAAAGATTATTTTCACTATTTCGAGAAGAAAAAAAATCAGGAAAATCTGGAGGACAGAAAAAATACGCGAAATAAATACCTGGTACACCACTAGAAATCAGGGGAAAAAAAACTCGCCGATAAGAATCCTAAATAGCTGGGACGCTCACATAGCATTCACATGCAAGTACACCATCACATACCTGGTATATACGTTTGGAATACGTACGAAACAAATCTGGGAAACCTGGAAGAAAAAAAAGCGCGCTAAAACAAGATCTGGAAAATTTGGATATTCACGATAGTCTTTTTTAGAACAACACTATACACATTGTCGGATGGCAAGCATAATAATAATAAAGGGTCCTTTCCGATGATATAACGGCCCTTACCTATAGTCTGAACTTTTCCTCGCCGACTTTGTTTTTTCACTGATGAGAGCGTGAGAGGATGGGCGCGAGTTGGCAAAATACGACGAAAGTCGGCGCGCAGCTTGGTAACGCCGAATGACCCCTCTGCGCGATTCAAAACCAGCGCGTATACCGGGGGGGAGGGGGGGGGGGGGGGGGGGGGACACCTGTGATCACGCAGCTTTTTTGTTGCTTTATTACAGAACATCTATTACGGGGGGCCATAGTAAATAGGATCAAATATTGTTGGTAAAAAAAGCGAAATATGCAGGTTTTTGCGTGTAGGGTAGGTCCTATTTAATACGGCCCCTCGTAATAATATAACAGCAGTAGCGCAGTAGTATCGCCGCCAGCAGGGTAACCCTATTGTGATATGAGTAGAGCACCCATCAATAAGAAGATCTAAATCAGAAGAAACGAAGCACTGCTTTCCAGCTGCCAGAACCACCTGCGTCCCTTACCGCTACCCTTACCACTACCCTAGAGCGGCCTCCGCATCACACTATGCGAGTCAGTCCCGTTTTGGGGACAATCCAGTCAAATTCTGAGTAATTTGTACTCAAAACGAGACCGCACTTCTGAGAGGGTCAACAGAAACTCGTGCGCAGTGCGAAGTGGCCTGGGGGGAGCGAAGGGCGGGAGAAAGAAGAAAAAAAATCGGAGTGCTACCACTGTACTTCCAAGATCATGCGGCGGGCAAGTGGGGTATAACAATACTGCTGTCGAGCGGGTCCTCATTTTTTTTTTTTGTTCTCGTTCTTCATACTTTCGAGTGGGCTTTTCCAACAAGGTGTGTACAAGCGTACCTGGTACGTATTTTTGCAGGCGGATGCATACTACTGCGGGGGACCATATAGTAAATAGGACCAAATACTGTCAGTAAAAATAGTTAAATATATATATATTTATATGTGTACGGTAGGTCCTATTTACTATGGTCCTCCGTAATAGTGCATTATCAAGGTTCTCCATGCTGCGGTGAGGCAATCGAACCCCCTCGTCTCCACAGACAGGCGTATGGGATCAGCGATTCCCGGCACTCCACTACAAAAAAGCCACCCCTCCGAAAGAGCCTGCTAGGCAACAGGCCAGCCAGAAGGGCTCGGCGTTCGACGGCGTGGTGCAACGCACAGACTCAGAGTCTGTCCTCGAAGCGCATACTACACATACGGGTAGGCTCACTCGACAACGGCGACCTGCAACAAGAACACATATATACTGGTACAAGCGAAAAACAGAAACTACTTTGAAGATTTACTGCTACGAAGCTGTAACTCTTCAAAGCTTCTCACGGCTCACAACACAAGCAGAGTGACCGTTCTACTCGATGAGCAAGATCCTTCAGCGAGGGCAGATACCGTATATTCCCGATCTGTAGAACTACTACTATTACGGGGGTACATAGTTAACAGGACCAAATATTGTTAGTAAAAATAGGTAAATATATAGGTTTTTATCTATACAATAGGTCCTATTAACTATGGACCCCCGTAATACTATTAATATTAATATTAATACTTATATATACTGTACTGTGTGATAGCGCATACAACATGTTGTCTACAGCAGTAGTTCATCGTGTTGACCGGAGGGAGCGGTATATAACTTGCATGCTCTAATGTCATGTTTCCTCGATTGTATCTGTGTGCTACAGCGTGCAGATCCCGCAGATTGTACAACAAGCCCTCGGAGCGGCAGGTTAGGATACACAAACAGAATTAATAGAGATAACCCACTGCAGCTGCAGGGCAGCAGCTGCTGCTGCTGCTCTGTAGACCTTTACGATCTGCAAGAGTTCAGCAGGAATGCGTCTACAGCAGTCGTAGTCCGCGCATGACCACATAGCGGAACAGAACACATACTTCAAAGTACATACATGAATGTTGAAGAGTAGCCGCAGCAGCAGAAATTATAGCTACTACGATAGGGAGCGCACGAGATATTGACACAGTCTAGAGTTCGCACCGTTCGAGTAAGCGTGGTCTCAGCCACCCTAATCAACCCGGCGCCGTCCGCCGTCCGCCGCCGTCCGCCGCCGCAGCATGTAGGATAGCACAACCCACAAAACGACTATAATACTACTCGTACTGTACGTGTATCAGGATGGCGCAAGCAAACAGAGGTACGCAAAAAAGTAGCAGATACCTGCAGTATACCGTAGCCCCCCCCCCCCCCACACGACTGCCTGTATCACACCTACTCGGCCAGCTCGGCCAGCGTCGAAGTACGCCAAAGGCCCACCTGAAAGGGTCGAAGGATCCTGTGCGCATGAGACTCATGACGAAGACCGACGACAGCAAGCAGCAGCAGTGGTACTGTAGTAAAGTAGTGGTAGTTTTGTTCTCGTCCGCTTCTTTCTCGATGCTTCTGCTGTCTGCTGTCTGCTGTCTGCTGTGCTGCGAAGAGAGGGGCAGTCTGCTTTGCTGTACTCTTGACAACGGAGGTGAGAGCGATGGGTTGTGGCAGGATGTCGGGGTGGTTGTGTCTGGGGTGCTGTGTGTGGGCACTGTAGGTTGAGCTTTCGAGAAACTGGTTGATGTTCCGGAGTCAGAGAGAGCAGACAAAAGAGGGAGCTGGTGGACTGGCTTTCTTCCAGAAAAGGGACTGTCATGTTTTTTTTTTCAACTATGTCCGTAAATTTAGAGATTATTTTATCATAATATTAGACAATGAAACTACCTTACATTTTCGGACAGAGGTAGGCAAAGCGCCCGGTTTCCAGTTTCCAGAAATCGTAAACGCTGAAACCTTGAAGTTTTGAACCGGAAATTTCTTCGGATTTCGAATTTCAAAATTCAAAAATTAAAGTGGGCCGGCTCTCTCGAATCTCGATATACCGGGTACTCGATACAGCCAGTATGCATATACATTGTGTGCGTTGATCATAAGGCAAATAGTTCAAACCTCTCGGACAACAAGTAGGTCACCGATCCCCACTTCAAGATCTATCTACAGCAGATATTCAGGCACAGCTACAACAAACTACAGCAGTAGTAGCAGATCTCTGATCTGTTTTGGTCCGGGTCGTTTTGCTGGGTGGGAGTCGTATAATCGGCCGCACTCTCATGGTCTTACCTGATCGCCCATAAGGTTCTGGTCGCAAATATAATGTTCGCTTGGTATTCATTTTAATGTATAAACGGTCCTTATGTTTACGCCTAGAGTAGTATATTGTGGCCAAGTACCAAAGCATCCTGATTGGGTGCTCCCACAAGGCTCCCATAAGGTTTGGTCAATCAGCAGCACTATACGCGCGGCGAGATCAATATGCGCGGCGCGATTAGGCTGGCATGCTGCATGTTGCCGCCATCCTCTGCCTGTGTGTGAGCCTGAAACAAGGCGCGGGTACGATGCAAACTCAGATGCTTGCAGCAACTCAAAGGCGAAGAGGCGCTGGGCAAGCTGCTGGTGGTGGAGGTATTTCTTCGCAATGTGGGTATTCAGCTGGTGGTGCTGGTGGGGATACAAAACCTCGGCGTGGCGGGATGAAAACCTAGAGTCACCAGGGAGCGCTTCCAGATTCCATGTGCAAGAAGACCTGCCCGGCAGAGGGGGAGGCTTCTATGTAGCAGGTGCACGTGTATGTTGTCGTGTTGTGTCACATGCTGCTTGTGCTCCCTGGCGATACGAGCAAGTTACTATCTACGAGTGTCGCCTGCTGGTGCAGCAGCAGTTTTTATACCTCAAAGAGTACGGCACCACAACAAACTGTACCGTACGTACTACGATTAATACTGCTGTTGTATATACTCGTACCTATCTGCTGTGCGAGAACCACAGGAGTCCTTCCAGCAGATCTCTAAGACTGCTTGTGCCGTACGGGCTTCACATGGGCATCTGTGCTCGTACCGTCTACTACAACAGCAGCAGTTGCCTGAATATTTCACGCCTCCCGTATTGACTGCACGTATATACTTGTACCAGTGTGCGCAGGAGGAGAGGTAGTGCACTGCTGATATACCAGGTACTGTCTGCTGTAGGAGAATGTCTCCTACGAGGGAGGCACCTGTTTGGTGCGTCACAACTTGCACCGCTGCCGTGTGCCGGTCGTAACCTGCGCAGCAATCCCTCGAGTAGATGACTGTCGCCTGCACCCCACGAGCTCTCTCTACACTTTACCTACCATTACACAAGGCAGCAACCGTGGTCTGCATTGTTTTTCTATGGTTGGGAGATGCGTTTTTATGAAGAAAGCGCAGAGGAATTCGAGGCGGTGGAGCAGGCCCTCCGCCACAAGGTCAGGAGTCAAGACTATGTAGACATGAAAAGCGAGTGGGAGTGGCATCGCTTCATTCATACGTACCGAAGGTTATCTTCAACGGTATACGTGAAATTCACGTTGGGTGCGAGACTTGATCCCATTTAAGTTCGTCGAGTGCCGTGTTGCCGAGTGAATATACGGCCGCAACGTGGCAAGGATTTTGACTGGGTTTCCCCTCAAGTAAGTTGTCACTGTTCCGCACAGCACATGACGTTGTCACTGCTGTTTTGTCCTATTCTTGTTCGTTGCCACCTCTATCAGGATGATCCCGTCATCACGAGCATAATGATATCTTCTTCTGAGCTATAATAGTGTCGGCGGCCCATTTGGTGGGTCAATCTGCTTAAAGAACCAGCAATCTTTGCTGAGGGAGGAAGCGAGGAAGGCTGCACGTCAAGGCTGACTGACAGACTGCCTGATTCCGATGGCCTGCCAATATAGTATCCAGGCAAGGGAGTATTCTGCGACTGGCTTTCAAATGTATCAGCGTGCTTGCAGTACAAATGGTGCAGAAGAGTGTATATGCATCTGCTCGCATGCAGGGAGATTCTATGGCCACTCTTGATCACCACGATCGTGATATTGCTGACGTAGGGAGTGCGGGGGTGTACTATTAGGGGGGACCATGGTGAATAGGCCCAAATATTGTGAGTGAAAACAGAGAAATGTCTAGGTTTTGTGTGTACCGTATGTCCTATTTAATGTGGTCCCTCGTAATAAATATATATGAATGGTCGTAGTCGTACGACCATAGACCCTCGCATCCCTATCATGCAGGGACGGAGCATAACTTTCAAGGGGGGGGGGATGAGCAGCTGGTACACGGGGCCATGCAGGAATAGTTTGATCGAGTGCTGGATATGGTGCCACTGACCTAATCAGTGTTTTTGTCCCGACATTGAAGCGCAATATTTGCTATTGCCTTCATAGGTTGTGCTCGCCGGTGTGAAATAATCGTCTTCGTACTGTTGGGCAACGCGAAGTATCCGAACTAGATTTCCACAATATCTTACTGTGACGTTGGGGCCCAATCCAGTTATCGTAACAGGATGCCAAACGCGCGGGCGGTATTGGATGTCAAACGTGCGGGAGGCATTGAGGAATTATGTCACGATAGAATCGATGCTACTACGCAGTCCTGGAGCTTGGTGCATACCCCTCGAGCAGGGCTGCTTCGCTTCCGATTCGTTCGAGTCGCCTGCCGCCCTAGTAGAACATACCGGCCACCCCTCCAAGCCCAGCACCACTTTAATGACGCTCGTCGTACCGACGGAGCTCTGTACACTTTCCTAATCCGTCATTGAAGTGTACGATGTCGTCGCGGATATGGAAGCGGAAAAGTATTGCGGTCGTTTCGATTTTGAGCAACAAGGCCGGCCACCTTGAGGCGTACTGTTAAAACATCGAACAAAAACTATCCCGTTTTCTTCAGTTCTGGGTGCTCGAGCGAGGCCCTACACCGTTCTGGTAATGTATTTACCGTTTTCGGGCTAGCATGACACGTGCTACCCACATCCCGCGCCCCGCGGGTGGTGACGCAGGCATCAGCAGGGAAGCGCTAAGGCCCGTTCGAGAGAAACATGAGCCCACCAGGACAAGCTGCGCGCTCCCGTGGATGGTGGGGGTCCTGCAGGCGCCACGCGTGGCAGAGTGAATCGACGACGACTTTCAGTTTAAACAGATAGTTGCAGAACATCAAGCTGTTCGAGATTAGAGGACACCAGAGTATTGCTGTGCAGTCACCATTGACATCGGTGTTTTCGCACGTTTGCCTGCACGTCGTATCAACTGGGTATTATGAGACAGGGGGGGCATAAAAATAACACCAGAATCAGCTGTTTGGATCACAAGGTGGGAGGGCACATTCACTGCTGTGTACCAGACGAGCGTTGCCGCGACCTAAAAGACAGTCGACGGAGAATAACACCATTTGTAAACTCAGTCGGCGGTGCGAGTTGGATGCGCTTGAGACGAAATACATCAGGCGGGCTTCAATTCTGGCCGGTCGTAAAAGCAATAGTAGTGTGTGTCAAGTGCAGGCAATTTGCAGAGTATTACTCAGATCAAACTATATGATGCACGACGCGTGCAGCGTGTACATTGACTCCATATGCTTCAAGTAGATATAGATTGTAGCCGACCTTATTACCCTTTGAGAACAAGATGGTGATGGTGTTTTCTTGTGTTGCGCATTCTGCCTATCAACGTTTTCACGTGCCTTGATTGTTTTGCACGAATTGTAGGTATACTCTGCATGCAACTACACCCGAAACTTTCGGTCGGTGCACAACGTCCAAGAGCGGGGTGGGCTTGAGCTATATGTGAAGAGCATTTTTTTTGTTTGTATGCTTCGGGGTGCTGTGGGAGCAGTGATCAACGAAGACTGCTTCTGCGCGGTTCAACCAAATATAATTTACGACTGCTACTGTCGAGGGGCAAACCATTAATAATGTCAAAACATGATACCACATTGTGGGACAAAGAAATTACTCGATATTGTCAATATGTACCACGTTCAAGAGAAGATGCGATTGGAACATCTTTGTGTTTCCATCTTACATGGCCTTACGCCTGCACGTACTCGTTTGTACTTCTTCAGTTCACTCGGTCGGCAAAGCTGCTCACCCACGGTGAGTGTGCTCGTGATGTTGTCATATCAAACATCGACCAATTCAAAATTCCAAGAAGAAAGGGAAGAAGACCTATCTATGCAGGCAGAGCGAAATAAGAAAGAGAGAGTGCACAGCATCTCTCTTGTGCGCGAGTATAAATGGTCACCAAAGCTTCATTGTAGGCAAGTACTGCAGCAGAAATATAGAGATACATGAGGCAAGGCTGCACATGCGGTATGTAGGCCTTGTGCGCTCGTAAGAAAAAAAAAAAAAAACGGAAATAATCTTAAATCCTGCTGCACTCAAAACACACCAGTACCACGGCAAATGCGAGCGCAACTTGAAATGGCTTGCAACGAGACAAGTCCCACGCTTTAGCTCAAGATTGCCCGCTTCTGCAGATACCGCGGTCGTGGAAATCGGTAACGTACAGCTGTCGCAATCGGTAATGAAAAAACACGACTATTGCAGGCAGACACTCGTAAATATTGGGAGCCTGTGCACACCGCGTTTGGTTTGGTCGCTTCGCTCCCAAATATTTTTTGGCGCTTCGCGCCAAATGAGTTTAATTGCCCATAGGAGGTAAGACCATGTAAGTGCAGCGGTATATAATCTGCATGGTCTACATCATACCACGTATAGCACACATACATAATGTACTTACGTGGTGACAGGCACAGACAGTCTGCCCACGAGTACTCGTAGAGGTGGGTTTCGTTAGGTAGTTCTAAACAATGAAAACCGTCAAGTATGATATTTTACGGTTGATGGTTCTGTTTTTTTTAAACCATGGCCCGGCCACGTGCCCACACACGTTGCCGCACCTAGCTCGACCATCTGTGAACCGAGTTACCCCCGCACCAGCGCGAGAAAGTTTCATTTGTGTGTTTCCGTGCACAGAGCCCGCCAGGACTGGAATTAATTGGTACCGTGTGCGTTGAGCGTGGTCGACAAACTAACGAGGCCGAAAAAAAAAAAAATGTTGAATCATGATGACACACATAGAATATAACTACCTACTTATATCTCGATCTCTGAGCGTGCACGGTTGGTACATCCCTGGCCTGTGAGAGCTCCCACTTGGGTTTCGCCTCCTTTTATTACTTGCCGGACCCTCCCAGCGGGTCTTTGTTTTCTCCATTTCTCGTCGTACTACCAGTCCTTCTTTCCTTTTTTTTATTTCGTTTCGTGTGCGTGCGTGTACTCCGAGCACGGTTCCGCGGGCGAACCCGGCACCGTCGCTGGTGTCAGCGGATGCTGGCGGGTAGAGGGGGAGTTGCAAGGAGCGCGATCGCCGCTTTCGTGCCTAGGCGTCGCGTGTGCCTCGAGACACGCGAGGGATACATCAATAGGCTCTGTCTGGCCTCCATTTGTGATTTTTGATAGAGTACGTACGAGTATTTAAGAGTCGTTCGGGATTGTAAGATAATATTCAAGCGGTGCTTACTTTTGCGACCGGGCTGAAGTCACAAGAGGGAGGCACCCCGAATGGGCACCAACATTGTCGAGCTTGTGTCGAGGTCCACGGTGAGCACCGGGCTTCACGCGAGGCGGGCGACGGGGCTCACTGTGGAAGAGAGGGAGGAAAGCTTTACCCGGACTGAATCGGTGGCGAGATGGTCGCGAGAGGGGCGGGCGGCGTACGAGGCTGAGAGAGAAGCTCTGCTGTTTGATTTTGTTCTTCTATTCATCTTTTTTCTTTTTGACTGGTGTAAGGTGTTCCAATCAGGTAGTAAATTATTACACGAAAGGGGACGGGGATTTTTTTTCTTTCCCAGATATTTCAGGTTTCATTTTCATTGTTTGGGCTGTGTTGCTGTGCCGTGCTGTGCTTTATCTTTCGTAGATACGAGTACACAGACACAGAGCATATCGAAAGAAGAAAATAAGTACCCTACCTGGGGTATGTACGTATGTACGACGTGTGAGCGAGCGTAGCGGAAAACCGCCCGCGACGCGAAGCATATGTGGCGTCCGAGCTGTTTTCTCTTGAAGCATGGAGGCGGGACTCTTGGCATTATCAAGTCGCCAGTTTGCAACTACAGGGGTCATGAAAAAAACAATATTCAATTGATATGTGGACCTCTGTCCGCTTCGGATAATTTGATGTACTTGTCCTTCCTGAGCGAGCGTAGCGGACGGCGTAGTGTGATGCGGAGACCGCTCTAGGGTAGTGCTAAGGGTAGTGGTAAGGGACGCAGGTTGTTCTGGCAGCTGGAAAGCAGTGCTTCGCTTCTTCTGATTTAGATCTTCTTATTGATGGCGAGAGCTGAGGAGGTGCTCTGGTAGAGAAGTGAGAGGGTAGGGGGGCGGGACTCGACGCCCAGATATACTCGTCCCACCCCACGCCACAAGCTCTCCTAAATTCCTCTTATCTGATGTACTCCAACAGAACTTTCCTAATGGCTACCGATCGTTCTTCTGCAAATATAAGAACTTCTCACTTCGTAGTCCTATCTGCATCACGGAACATTCCTAAAATAACGATACTCTCGACTAACGGAATATCCGCCGGGTTAATCCATTCTTTGGATTATTCTCGTATTCGTGGAACTACAAAACTGCAACGTATTATCTATATCTATAGCCCATGAATACTCTACTCATATCACATTAGCCCACCCTGAATAGTCGTATATGCAGACCACAAGATGGTCGGAGGGTGATGAAAAAGTTCATCCCGAACGGCCAGAAAAAGGTGGTCGAAGATGCGGCTATTCGAAACAAAAGAAATGAGGCTATAGATCCCCCCACACCTCGTAATAAGACCCAAATACTACGACGAGGGGGTGTTCGCTGAGAACAACCACTACTCATATCACAGTAGGCCGCCCGCGGAGCGAAGCGCCTTGTACATACGTACAGAGAAACTCAAAGCAAGGCACCCTACCCTCGTATGCGAACCGTTATGAAGAGGTTTGCTTTTCCATGGAAAACCAAGAAAAAAAAGGCTCGCGCTTCCGCGCCTCATTGTAAAATAAAAAAAACAACAGCTGTGATGATCGAGGGTTTCGTCTACACCCGTCTTCGCAAGCTGTATGTGACACTTCGATCACGCTTACTATACGGGTTTGATATGGCCTCATCATGCAGGATATATATATATATATATATATACAAGGCTTTCCTTCGGAGTCGTTTCGTGTACATATAACTGCAATCAATTGGCGACATAGCCCAAAGCCAACCAAACTAAATGTAGTTGTGTAAGAAACGGTACAGGATGTAATAATCGGGTTTATTTATGAATAATGTGAAACGTAAGATCGGGTGACGCAAGAGTAAGAATGACATTCGTCTAATAATAAGAATAACATATTTCATCAGTGTGGGGGAGAGAGTGGAGTAGTGCTTGGCATGTGGATGATATACAACATACAGGCTGTTGTTTAAGGGAAGGTTTGGGACAGGAGAGAAAGCAGAAGTGCCGGCAACGACAACGGTTATGGAAATGTTGTATACCAGGTAGTTGCTGGGCGGCCGCGATTTCGATGTAGCCAGCATAGGAGTTTGGATGAGACATGATAGTCTTCCAGGATGCGGTAGTAACGAGGCGGGAGGCCCAGAATGTGGATCTGTTCGCTGTTGAACCCGTTGGATATGTGTAGGAAGAAATAATCGTGATTTTGGGAAATGTGGGAAACAATTTGTTTCTTTTCGTTCGTCCTGGATGGCGACAATCTGCTTGGCGTACTGCTTCGGAATTCCGCGAAGCCCTGGAGCAGGCGAAATGGAAGGGAGTCTTTTGCGCTTGATGATGATGTCTCCGTCTTTGACGGTGGAGTCCGTCAGGCGGCAGTTGTAGCACTTGCCACGGACCTGGTCGAAGTAAACATATAGGGTGTGCAGGGCGGGAGTGGCGTGCAGAGAATGGCGGGGGAGGGGGGAAGGGAGGGGGGGGGGGCAGAGTTCATTATTTGAACTACTCTACAGCGGCACAACAGCAGCACGTAATCGCTTGCTATACGACAGCAGCAGCAGCAGCAGAAGCAGCAAGTACGTAATTTCGTTGACGATACAGAAATATGTAGACACACAAGTGTAGTACAGCACACACACAAATCACGTCCAGCATGATGTACGGCAACAACGCAGCAGCATCACAACAAAAATCATTGACGATACAAAAATATGTAAACACGCACAAGTTTAAGTGTAATATACACACAAATCATGTCCAGCATGACGTACGGCAACAACGCAGCAGCGCCACAAAACGACCAGGAAACACAATTATCCGAGTACATACAAACGTTCAGTGAATATCGCGGCAGCACTGAAAGCAGAGCAGCAGCAGCAGCAGAAGCAGCAACGGATCGCCACAGCGTTGGCAGCAGCAGCATAGCATCGATATCTAAGGAAGGGAGAAAAAAAGTATGTGCCCCGAGGCCGTCCGAAAAGTATTTTCGTTACCTCGCTATAGACCCACCTCCGCATGCTGTACGGCAACAACGCAGCAGCAGCATAATATTATATTTTTTATAAATTTTGAAATACGTCAGCTGTGAGTTCGACTGATTAAATAGTTGATACTCAACTTTGCAAGCTGCGTAATACGCCTCGTCTATATTCCATTTTTAACAATACGAAATACGAGAAAAAGTAGTACGTACGCAGAATGCAGGAGCAAAACGACCAAAATATTTATTTTACGTATCAAAAAAAACTTTTGGGTACAAAAATGGCCAATAAAAACAATAATCCGCGTTGGCAGCAGCAGCATAGCAACGATATGAAAATAAGGAAGAAAAAAAGTATGTACCCTGGTATGCCGCAATCGCAAAAACTACGGAATTTCACTGACGATACCGAAATATGTACACACAGAAGTGCAGCATGATGTACGGCAACAACGCAGCAGCACCACAGTAGCAGCATAGCAACGATATATATGAAAATAACCAAGCCAAAAACGAGAAATTGCAGTACGTACGCAAAATGCAGGAGCGAAACGACAAAAATATTTTTTCACGTATCAAAAGGAACCATTTGAGTACAAAAAACGACCAAGAAAAACAGTAATCCGAGTACGTACGAACATTCAGTGGACATTGCGGCAGCATTAGCATTAGCAGCAGCAGCAAAAGCAGCCACAGCATTAGCAGCAGCAGAAGCTGCAACGAATCGCCGCAGCGTTGGCAGCGTTGGCAGCAGCAGCAGCAGCAGCAGCAGCAGTAGCATGGCAACGATATGAAAATAAGGAAAAAAAGCATGTACCCTGGTATGCCGCGATCGCAAAACCTACGGAATTGACGATCCGAAAATATGTACGCTTCCAGCATGATGCACGGCAACAACGCAGCAGCACTACATACAGCAGCAGCAAATGCACAGGAGCAGCAGGTGCACAGCACGGCAACAGCGCAGCAGCACTACAGCAGCAGCGAGTGCACAGGAGAAGCAGGTGCACAGCAGCAGCAGCAGCACTTATGGCGTGGCGCTGACAGCAGCAGCAGCAGCAGCGGCAGCCGAAAACGAGCAAAAAATGAGTACGTGGGGTCACCAAAACATGTACACACAGAAATCGTGTGCATGCACCGAAAATGCACCACAGTAGCAGCAGCACTCACGTCGTTCGGTGCAGCGGTGACGGCGACAGCTGAATCCTCCGTTCCTTCGTTCACGTCCCGCAAAACAGTTGTGCATGTGCGCGTTCGCGTGCACTGTGTGTAAGAGGAGCCGACGCAACGCACGAAGGGGAAAGAACGAGCATGGATGAGTAAAAAAAATAAACGCTTTGACGTAGGTTTGTATGCAAAAAGGCAATTTAAAACCCCCAAAAAACGTACTGGCAACATACAGCATGCACAATAGACGTAAGACACTCACCACCGTCAGCAGTCTCGAGGGAGTACGAGACAGTCCCTTCCTTGATCGGGCGAGCACAGAACTCGCAGTCGGTTGCCCTGTCAGGATGATCCCGCCACCGGCGCACGTGAGATCCTTGCAGGTGGCGAAGGCCACGTTTTTGCCACCAGGCGCGGAGTTCTTGACCAAGTGCTGGTCCGTGCACTGGTCGCACACAACAGCCGGCACCAGGTCGGTCTTTGTCGTTGCCGCTCTCTTGCCAGAGGGCGAGGACCACGCGCCTCTCGACGACGGGGAGGTGAGCTTAGGGGGCGTGGAGCAGGGAGAGGCGGGGGTTGCAGCACCAGCAGGTTCGCGACCGACAGCAGCAGCTTGGCCGCCGACAGCTGCACCTACCTGTCTATGCCGTTCGTCGAAGGCGAGACGCCTCTTTTAGGCGCCGTGCAAAGAGCTGTCTATTGTGGTTGGCAGTTTGCGGAAGAAGAAAGAAGAAAGGTTGTTTGGCTGTTTGGCGAAGAAGAAAGAAGAAGGGCTGTTTGCGAAGAGCTGTCTATCAGTCGGTCTGTCTGCCAAGAGCTAGCAAGTGACAACGACCTCAAAAATCGTAATTATAGTTGTATCTATATGCATTTTCCGTATACCAGGGTACGAGGAACACAAAATCTGAAGCTGCAGCAGAATTTAAGGAGTGTGTCTATATTCCGAAATTGCACGCACAGCTTGCCACGCGAAAGGGTTTTTTTTCCCGGTGTGTAGTATGCCATCATACCTGGTGTTACTTGTAACAGTTTTTTTTAAAAATTATGAATTACGCCCGTTCTATATTTCATGTACCTAGTACCTGGTATATAGTACAAGGCGTTTCGCTCCGCGGGCGGCCTACGCCGCCCGCTACGCTCGCTCAGGAAGGAAACATCAAATTATGCGAAGCGGACAGAGGTCCATGATTGAATATTGTTTTTTTTATGGGCCCTGTAGTTAGCTGCAAACTGGCGACTTGATAATGCCAAGAGTCCCGCCGCCATGCTTCAGGAGAAAACAGCTCGGACGCCACATATGCTGCGCGTCGCGGGCAATTTTCCGCTTCGCTCGCTCACACGTCGTACATACTATACGTACATACCCCAGGTAGGGTACTTATTTTCTTCTTTCGATATGCTCTGTGTCTGTGTACTCGTCGTATATACGAAAGATAAAGCACAGAACGGCACAGCAACACAGCCAAAAACAACGAAAATGAAACCGAAAATTTCTAAAAGAAAAAAATCCCCGTCCCCTTTCGTGTAATAATTTGCTACCTGAGTGGAACACCATACACCAGTAAAAAAAAAATAATGAAAAAAAGAAAAAATCTTACAGCAGAGCTTCTCTCTCAGCCTCGTACGCCGCCCGCCCCTCTCGCGACCATCTCGCCACCGATTCAGTCCGGGTAAAGCTTCGCTCCCTCTCTTCTACAGTGAGCCCCGTCGCCCGCCTCGCGTGAAGCCCGGTGCTCACCGTGGACCTCGACGCAAGCTCGACAATGTTGGTGCTCATTCGGGGTGCCTCCCTCTTGTGTCTCTCAGCCCGGTCGCGAAAATACGCACCGATTGAGTATTATCTTACAATCCCGAACGACCCTTATATACTCGTGCGTACTCTATCCAAAATCATAAATGGAGGCCAGAGAGAGCCTATTGATGCATCCCTGGTGTCTCGAGGCACACGCGACGCGTAGGCACGAAAGCGGCGACCGCGCTCCTTGCAACTCCCCCTCTACTCGCCAGCATCCGCTGACACCCGCGACGGTGCCGGGTTCGCCCGCGCAACCGTGCTCGGAGTACACGCACGCACATGAAACGAAAGAAGAAAAAAGGGAAGAAGGACTGAAAGTACGACGAGCAACAATGGAGAAAACAAAGACTCGCATGAACGGTCCGGCAAGTAATAAACGGAGGCGATTCCCAAGTGGGAGCTCTGAGAGGCCAGGGATGTACCAACTGAGCACGCTCAGAGATCGAGATCTAAGTAAGTATATCTATGAGGGTTGTGCACATTTCATGAGGTATTTATATGGGAAGTACTACCGAATTTTACAAGTTGTATGCAACAGTTTTATAAAGTGCTCCTGAAAAGCTATACACCTGGTACCTGGTACGCGTTAGGATGTTCAACACTTATATTACTATCGATACTGCTGTACCAGGTACAGCAGGATCATGAATAATGAGAACAAGTAAGTGGCCATAATGCGACGCAAATTATCCACATCATCATAATTGCCGAACATTAAACATTAAGGATGACATATGTGCCTATATATTTAATAATATTATGAAATACGTCAGCTGTGAGTTAGTTGATACTCAACTTTGCAAGCTGCGCAATACGTCTAGTCTATATCCCACTTTCACTGAATTTTACAAGTGTTGTAATAAGACGAACGCGCGTATTCTATATGCAATTCCTTGTCAAGGATATAGGCCAGTGGCTCCCCTGGATACTGCCCGGGTCAACAGGAGACAATTTAAATTTTTCTCTTCTGCGCACTGAACCGAACAAGGGAGAATGACATGACGTTGCAACATGTCGAAACCTTTTCATTTTACAAATATTTAATGATTATGGAGGTAAGTAAATTAAGTGGGGCGTGCGAGCACCAAATTCCACTCACGAGGCCGGTGGATGCATATACTATTTTACTGGTACAAGGCATATATGGTAATACTGCTGTAATAGTTGAGACCGAAGAAAGCTAAACAAAAGACAAAACCTTAAACATCCTTGTCTGACAGACACATGTTTAAGACGGGAAGACACCACTTTGCTGCGCTTCTTCCTCCGTCGCTGATAAATTTGTGCATGAGAACGCGCGTTGGATAAACTCGATGGAAATCGACGAGCGTGGCTGTTGGACCCTGTGGGTGCCGTGATGAAACTAAGGCAACCCCATACAGATGATTCCGCCTTGGTTGTGGCAGAAGCAAGCATTTCCAGTCGAAGTTGACCGACTGATACAGCTTTCGTTGCGAGCACAGCAGAGCTGTAAGATAAGATGGGCCCAGTTCTTGTGTTGAGTATCAACGGTCTCAAAGAAGTGACGATGGGCGAAGAAGGACAAGTGAGAGAGAGAGCGCGAGTGTAAGCTCGTTGATCACAACCCAACCATCAACCAAACCATATCACCGGTTGTATCACTCTCGAGGAACCTGAAAAATGCGGCTTGACACTACGAAGAACTCGGGTACACTATTCGTAGATACCAGGTATCGTTTGTTTGTTATGATCCCTCGCTACGAGTCCGTTACGAAATCATACAAATCTATGTCTTGTCCTGATGAAACTTTTACTCGTGCTACAGCAGCATTACACTTAAGCTGTGCTTTACGGACTACTAATCAGACGACTGTGTGCTTAACATCGAATCAATATGCTACATACTGGGTGCTGTTGTTGATGTCGCGCAGCGACGTACCTGGTAGCTATTTTTAATACGACTCGGCGATGGATGGGACACACGCCAAGTTGCAGTTCAACTATATATGCGAAATGCCAAATACCTTGGGCTCAGTGTATGCTTTCATTAGATGTTTTCCGCAAATGTCCTTATCCTTTGTCAACCTGTCTTTTCCGACAGTGCCGACTTTCATTACGTGTCAGTGTACTTGTTTAAACTACGTGTCTGTATGTTTAGAAAGTGGAATCCGTTGCTAAGTGGCAACAAAGTCTCTTCACTCTTTTTCCGCGTCTGGGCAACACCAATTGTTCCTGCTTCGCTCTCGACCGGTGATCAGCCCTTCGACAGCTACCGCAAACAAGCTACAACACTTAATAAACTGGTATCACATACACATATGCTACCGATGTATCAGGTTCAACGCGTGGAACAGCACACACAGACCGAACATATCACACACATAGCCTCCGTGGGTTTTCCTCTACATTGACCAGACAGACATAATATATATATATATATAACACAAATATACTCCACGCAATACAATATATACTACGACAGGCAACATTGACTGTACGACAGTCAGTATTGAGTGTATATGGCATACTTCTCTACTGTACTCAGAGCACGAATGAACAGCAGCAAGCAGTGAACATAAACTCTGCTCTTTGTTGTATATCCTTCGAATTGTCATGTTATTATTGTTCTCTGCGACGTCGGGGGGGGGGATCCACGACACCGGCCGCTGACTCTCATTACCCATCGTACTGCCAGTCCCCCCCACCCAGCCGACTGGCCGGGGCTGTAACAAACGCAGTCTCGGACGACCGCGAGCCCCAATGGTAGGAAACCACCGACAAACCCCACTCTCTTAGTGAGAGCCCCGAATCGCAACCAGTTAATCACATACAACAATTAAAGTAAAATACGGTGTGGCCAGCACCGTGTGGCCGGTCCGTTCCACCTACCTTCGAAAGAAGAAGGGGGCGGGTTGGCGGGAGAAACCACAACAGTAGGCCTAGCCTCTAGGCCTATCAATCGCAGCGAGCAGTGCCGTGCTCTACTCGTGCACCTATCACGAGAGGCTAGGAGGGGGCACGGCACGAGTATAGTCGTTCTTCTCTTCTCCCTGCCTCTGAACAAATCAAGCCATTTAGTTTCCGTCGGTAGAGCTCATGACTATAAATAATAAATTCGGTCGGTTGTCAACAAAACAGGCATCTCACGTCAACTTAGAGATACTACGCTTTGACGTATATCCTTCGAGTTGTCATGTTATTAGTATTCTCTGCGACGTCGAGGGGGGGATCCACTGGCGTGGTACGAGGGCCGCGATACCGGTCGCTGACTCTCGATGCATATCGTACTGCCAGTACCCGGGAGTCCCCCCCCCTCAGCCGACTGGCCGGGGCTCTTACAAACGCAGTCTCGGACGACCGAGACCCCCAATGGTAGTAGGCCATTGACATACCCCGATTTTGAGGTCACGTCGATACTACGGTGTTCGGCCCCGAACAGTACCCTGGCCTGGCTGCCTCTGCCCTAACTTTCCCGTCTCTGCTAGTTTACGAGATACAATAACCGCGTCCTCTGGGTTATTGCGGATGTATGTCTTGGAAAACTCTTAGGACTTCCATCTGACTTTCTCTCTGGATCGCCCTTTGCGGTACTTCACCCCGGCCGCCAGCGTAGTGGTTACGCCAATACGCAATGAGTGGAGGCCGACTTCGCTGGAATCGTCTGCTGCTTCTGCAACCACTTCGCGAAGTGCCCCGAGGCCTGCGTGTATCCCCCCACTCTGACCTCCTTACCGTACCGATACGACGACAGGGGGGCGCTTTCTGGCAACGTCGGATATCCCGACGACAACTCGACCATGAGAGCGACGGCATCGCCGCCTGCTGCTACCCCGGAACGCTCCCCGAAGGTGTCGTCGCTGGTGCGCACGATTACCAATCCTTGCTGAGCCTGGTCGCCTCTATGGCCTCGAAACAGGACCTCGATGCTGGTGGCCGGATGCCACTGCAACGAGGTCAACCGCCGCTCGCCCGCGAATAACGATACGTCACCTCTCGTCAAGCAATACACGGGGTGTACGTCTCCGGAAGAAGAGGCGAATATTTCGTCAGACCTCTCCATGAAACCAATAGCCCAATGCCAACGACAGCCAAAGAACTCGGCCACCCGGGCCCCACGACACGGCCAGGCCCTGTCCTCCCAACAACGTGTCCCACGAAATAGGGCGACAAATTCTTAATATGGGCTACCGGCGACAATGTGCGATCGTGCCACCCTTTCAATGCACGTCTAACAAGCGGTGACGACGTGGGCGACTCTATTTGCAAGTTTACGCGGTGGGAGTGTAACACTCATGATAGTTTACTGGCAACAGTACCGGCTTGGTTGCCCTCCGACGCACACCACCCTACGAACTCAAGCAACGCCTGAATCTTATCCGTATTGGAGGCTGGCGCGTCAAAATACGCAGCCAGCCTTATCAACCCCCGAACAACGATCCACGACCGGAAATCTGTTGTATAAGCTCGGTGAGACAACGGTCCAACCGACTGGAAATGAGCTGGCTGCCAGCACTCCTGAGCATAGCGCGACGCCCGCTGGCCCCAAGACCTGGGCCCCCAACGGACGCCAACCCCGGACGTACAAGTTGTGCAACTCGCGCTGCTGCTTCCGCACGCCCTACGATCGGCCTCGCCCTCACTGAGGGGCGAGGCCCGTCCCCCTATTCGTCAGCCTTGGTCGCCGCCGAGTGAGTGAAACCCCCCCCTACTCGACGACCCGCTGCCGCTGCCGCTGTCACGGCCGCCGCTGTCACCGCCGCTGCTCCCATCACTTGCACCGCCACCCCCAACCCCCGCCTGCCCTTGCCCTTGGCTCTCTCGGCCGGGGTTCTCCAGATACAGCGCCGCGGGCTGCGACGCCGCTATCGGCCGACCCCCCCCGCCGGTAGCCGTCTTGCGCTTATTGCCGCTGCCCGTCTTGCGAACGGGACCGACGTGGGTGAACATGCAGGTGTCACCGAAGCGGCACCTGCCGGTTTTCCCCCCCCTGCCGGCATTCGCCACCCCCGGCCCTGGCCGCCAGGGTGGACGTAAGGCGAGGTTGCTGGACTTCGGCGTTGACAAAACCACAAGGGCGACTTAGCCGGAAAGGCGGGGCCAGTGCGGCTCCGGAATGGAGGGGAAGGACTCCGCCGGCGGGGGGGTAGGCCCAAGCGTGGCCGCAGGAGTCGGAGACACCGCGCAGGTCGAGCGTGAAGGTCTCCAGGTCTTTGGTGACCAGAGTCGCCAGCCTGGCCTAGGTCCCCGGGTGAGCGGCGACCGCAGAGGGCTCCATAACGTGGTCGTTGAGGATCGTATCCCCCGCGATGGAGGCTAGTCCGAGCGCCTCCAAGCAAGCGCGCGCCACATGGAGGTCCGCGCCATCTTGTGGGAGCCCGTGGGACGCGATCGTAACGATCGCGTACGATCGCGTACGATCGCGTACCCCAAAATGCTCAAGTGTTGTGCAAGTGGACGGTTGATGCTTGCCCCGCCGCGCCTTGTGAAGGCCAGAAAGTCGAGGGCGTCCAACACTCGAACATGCCATGGACGCCGGCCGAAATGTTGGGCGTGGCTCCCACGTACCCCTGCCACGGCCGCCCTCTGTATCGACGCCCGGCGGCCGCCGCAGATGATCTGCCATAGCTGAGTCGTGGGGCTGGCCCACGATGCCACTGCGCGGGTGGTCATAATCTTGTTGACCTGTCGGCCCAAAGCGGTAGACGGATTGCCGACGCTGCCGTTCCCGTAAATGTCCGAGCCGGTCTCAGACCCACCCGGCCCGTCGCGGGCCGTGTGGCCGAGTGCAACCGATGGCGCACCGTTGGCTCCTGCCTCGCCCTGGACGTAGCCGAACCTACAGCGTGCCCACCCGCCTATCCAGAGAAGGCGCTGCCCACAGAACTCCCGTAGCCGAGCCCCCTCCGCCTGGCCCACTGCGAGCCCGCCCGCTGGCCGAGTTGGGCGCGCGCGTTTCCGGTACCACCCAAAACACTACCGTAGCCCGCCCTCCCGGGACCACGGCGAACGGACCTGCCGGTTCGAGAGGGGCACCGGCGGCTCCGGCTCCACCCGGAGCCTCGCCGTGGCAAAATGTCCGCCTCGGATCTACGGCGAGCCTGCCTTGCCCGGGGTCGGGGGACCCACGCAGACCCGCGCGGGCGCCCTTGGCCCCATCGACGGGTCGGTCAGCGATGCTGGGAGTCGACAGGAGGACTCCGGCAACGGGGCTCCCGAACGGCTGTCCGGCCGGCGGTCCGAGCAGGGCGGTGCTGGGGGAGTGGTCCAGCATGAAGGCCCCGGCAGCAGAGCTGCCGGGATGCGTTCCAAACCTGCTGGCGCCCCCCCCCCCCCCCCCGAGGGCCGGACGGCGGGAGGCTTAGATGATGTCGTTCATCGATCTCTGGAGGGCCACCTGGAAATCGTTCGGCATCTTCTACTTGAAGGTTGCAAAGTCGGCCAGCGACGCGAAAGCCTCCTCGTCGCCGTCGCTACCTATCATTGTCCCGAGTCCCTCCTCCGCCGTCGTTCTCGCCGGGCCTCTGCAAAATACAGACGTGGCGAGACAGCGCGGACGCGAAACAGGACACAGTGACGGCAACAACGGACGACGGAGAACAGAACACAACGACGGCAACAACGGACGCGACGAGACGGCGCGGAAGCGAAACGGGGCAACGCGACGGGAACGACATTAGATAGATGCGACGGTGAGCATTGCCCATGCACCGGCCTGGACGAGGGTGGGGCTTGGTTGTCCCCGTGCTGGTGTGAGCCGGCACACCATTAGTACGCGCAGGCGTTGTTTATAGCCGCGGTTGTTATGCACCGACATCTTCCTATCAACAGCATCCGCTATCTGGTGCTTCGCACCGTGTATCTCGTGCACCGACCGAGAGCTTCCCTTGGGGTGACACGCGCCTGTGTCTTTGGTACGAATGCATTGCTAGTGGGAGGGGGATGACGCATGTCCCGGCATGCATTCCGCTCAATCTCGACTGCAAGCCGGTGCGCCGGTCGCGAGACGTGGACCGGCGCATACTTCGCCACTATCGACCGCATTAAAGTGCACCGGCACGGCATCGTTGTTGTGCGTCACGACGCGTATGTTAGGTATCGTTAGTGAGGGGCAAGGCCAACGGTCGACGCATCGGCGCCGGCCCCAAGCCGTGCACCGGCACATAGTCCCTGACCAACGACCACCTTCTAGTGCGCCGGCACAGCGGTGTTGTTTCATACCTCGTTCGTTGTGCACCGCGACGTTTAAGATGTGTATTGTTTGTGAGGGACGGGTCAAGGGCCGACGCGTTGGCGGCGGTCACAAGGCCTACGCCGGCGCATAGTCCCTCACCATCAACCGCCTTTTAGTGCATCGGCACAGCGTCCAAATGTTCCTGCTTCACTTTCGACGGGTGATCAATCCTTCGACAGCCACCGCAAACAAGCTACAACACTTAATAAACTGGTATCACATACACATATGCTATTGGTGTGTCAGGTTCAACGCGTGGAACAGCACACAGACAGAACATATCACAAAACGTAGCCTCCGCGGGTTTTCCTCTACATTGACCAGGTAGACATATATGATACAAATATACTCCACGCGATACAATATGTACTACGACAGTCAGCATTGACTGTACGACAGCCAGTATTGAGGGTACATGGCATACTTCTCTACTGTACTCAGAGTACGAATGAACAGCAGCAAGCAGTGCACATAAACTGCGCTCATTATTTTTGGCCCCGAAAAACCGAAACAAACTCATACTCGTGCAACTCCTAAGCGTGAAACTACATCGCCTCAAAAACTGTCTACTGCAAAATAAAACGCAAATAAAAATATTTCAGCGTTCATTTTGTTGACCAAGAAATAGAGACAACGACTACTTACTACTGCTGTTGTAGCGGTTGACCACGTCGTCCGCCCCATGCAAAAGCGATGTGTATGTGTGGTGCTACAACGAAATGTATCGTGCCCGAACAGCTTAACAGCACACCACGCTTCTGTCGTCCCCCGTACAAAGAAAACGTTCGGTGTTACGTAGTGTGAAACAAATGAATATGGCCGATGATATGATGCATGCGATCCAGGAAGATGCATATATTATCCCCGCGATCCGGATGATTGACGACAATGCGACGATTCTATCAGACCCTCTCCCTGGTAACCTCAAAATGTTTTAGGTAATGCGGGGGCCCGGTCCTGAAATATACCTCTCCAGCAACCCCACGTTCTGTTGTTGTTGTGGCAACTCGGTAGCTCGGACAGTCTTAGCGAATAGTGCTGAAACGGTTCCGGAAGGTGTCTCTCCGGCAAGCTCAAAAGTGCTTCTTGACAGAACTCGTGAACCGTCATGCAACCGCGTTTACACGATACTACAGCTACCAATGAAATGTTCTCTCCACAAACCCCGGGTGGTGATCCAGCTTTTCGATTATTACAGTTGAACGCTTGTCGAAATCGTCGTCGGAGTTGACTGTAGTAGACTTATCCCCGGTGTTGATGCCCAGCACGGCAGCCGTGTGCGTTCTAATCGTCATCGTCGTCGGGCGCGAATCTCCTTGCGGGTAGCATTCGGGGTTGTTGTGTGTGGTCGTCTTGTGCACCGAGAACAACTTTTTTTTTGCCAAGCTCCTCCTCCTCCGGTGTTCTTTTGGTGGCTTGATCCTGCACCAGGCTTCTTGCCTTTTCCGTATCCCTCGCGATGCACGACGCAACCACTCATCAGCCGTCCTTTCCACAATGGTGGGTGCTGTTGTTGCTACTGTCATGATCGTGCCCCGTCCAGCGATTTTTCCTGCCGTCTTCTTTCCTGATAGTCCGTCGAGTTGTAAGAGTCATATGTTGTCCTGGACATGGATCATATCGAGGTCTGTATCCTTGTAGGTCGTAAGCTGGATGTCGCAATAGCTCTCCGTAGGCCCTTGGACAATGATGTCAGAAAGACGACGATCAATTACAGGTTCCTTGACCGCAGCGAGTCGGGTGCGGATGCGTGTAGCTTTCATGATGTATATGCCGGGACCTTCATCCGGCTTCATAGGTGTCGGGAACAAAGCTGTCTGCAAAGCGCGGAGAATTTCGTTCGTGACCCGGCGGTACCTATATTCCAACAACTCTTGTATGGTTTCAAGGCCATTGCCACAAGTCCCGCGCTCGTCGTGTGCACGTATGGCCACCACGAGAGCCGCTACCTTGTTGCGTAAACATCTTGGTTGGCGCGGTCGTACGGGTCCTGGCGTGGCAGTAGCGTACCACCAGGTAGATACAGCCGACCAGGTATCAGCAGCGGTGCAGTTTATTCAGCCCGTTTTCCTGTTGACCTAGCCTGACCTTTCATTTCTGGAAATACATCGGGGCGTTGCATGCTGAGTGCCAGCCGGAAAAATCTTCGAGTCTCTCTCCGGTGAATGACTTGATCCTTTGCACGGCGTTGAGCAGATTGCTGTTGGTGATGGTGTTGCCCGTGACCTCTTCCATTCTTCTTCCCAGGTCATCTGCCGACGATCGCGGACAGACAGCTGCTTCAGTTGACGATTACATGGACCTTGACAACTCTGTCGAGGGCCTCATCTTACATCGGGTACTGCGGCTCAGAATGGTCGGGGCGTATTCGTACTCGCGACGTGCCTCGTGGCTTGCGCCTAGCTCCGTAGTGCTTGCCGCAAATCGAGGTTCATACCCTAATGTGATCCTTGTCCTTGCGTGTCGCAGAGCCAAACTCTTATTCGACGTGGATAGACTGACACAGCACTGCGAGCTCTGCACAGCTGGTACACAAAATCGTCCCAGTTGTTGTGTTGATTGAATATCAGCGGTCTCGAAGAGAAGACAAAATGGGCGGAGAAGGACAGATGAGAGAGTGCACGAGCGTTCGCTTATCGATCACAGCTGAACCCAAAAACAAAAAAAAAAAGATGCCAGGTTGTATCACCCTCGGGGAACCTGAAAAATGTGGCATGAGCAGACGAAACTGTCGAGTACTCTATCCGTACGCATATTCTGTTGATTGTGGTCTTTCACTACGAACGAAACCGTTACGAAATCATACGAGCTGATCTCATGTATTGCTCAAAGTGCTGCTCGCGTTACATCAGCATTGTACTTGCGCTGTGTTATACGAAACAACTGTATCACGTAGTGTTTACGGTAAGGCACCCAAGAGGCAGTTGCTACATAGTACTCCGATTGCTGTCTCTGGAAAAGTGGCTACAACAGAAATTAAATTAACTCATTGAAGCTGTCATCCATATATATGTGAGTCCGACTTACAAGCGGTTCTTAGTAGGATGCAGCTCATCCCTCACGCGACTCGCCGAACACCTCACGGCGCTTTGCGCTTGGCGCAAGCAATGCCTGCTTGGTCGGTGAAAACCCGACGTGCTCGGTCCCGGCATCGGAGGCATGCGAGGGCCTATGGTCGTACGACTACGGCGATGCATGATGTCGAGTACACCCCCCGCCCTGCTGTAGCACCAGCCGCGAAATCATGCTGTTCAAAGGGGTATTGGCATATACTTTTGGTGGGTGTCTATTTTATATCTGAGAACTGCCCTCGATGGAAGAATGCTTTCGAGCGCTGTTCTCGGTTTCGGTTTGTCTTTTTTTCTGTGAAGCCGCATTTGGAGTTGGCGAGAGTGACGACACACAGATGGCCCCCCAGGATGTGGGGTTTGGCTCAGACCGGCCGTCTCGGCTACCACGAGCACAAGGGTGCTCGACCGGATTGTTACAGCAGCACAGAAAATACACAACGCAATCGAGCCATCCCTAAACAAACACGAAACTGTCAGCATCATCTGTGATGGAGTAGTGTATATCCACCGTATAGGAACGTATATAAGTGTATATGAATCGTATACGGCTAGACGTAGTGTTTTCGGAATATACCTGTATGCGAATATGATGTGGCTACACGTAGCTCGTTGGGAATCTTCTTTATGGGGAGACTCACCCGCACATCAGGTCAGTTTTAGTCAACGCCTAGACTGAGATGTGTTCCCCACGAAGCCCACCCTCGCTCACTCGCATCCTCTCTCTCCCTCTCAACGTACTTGAGCAGTGATAAGAAGATTGTGAACTACGAGCAGCGTGCCCTACCTAGCATCGACATCCCTGTGTCTCTTATCAGCGTATATCTCTGCACTACCCTCACATTTGGCGTCGTCGGCAGGACACGGGTTTGAATCTCGCTTCGAACGTTTCTTTTTTAGAAACGCCTCCGCGTGTGTCCCTGAAAACGTATCTCCCTGGTTCCTTCTCCTGGTATTGAAACGAAGGGGGTAGGTCAGCATAGGGCCGTGTACGGTACTGACACCCCAAAAATCCTATCGTTCAGGGAGGGGGGAGTGTTATAAGGTCCACCCTGGGCTGGGTGATCGATCGATCTTTTATCCCTATAGCTCAGTAGGTAACACCATCACACATCCTTATTTTCATTTTTTTTTTTTTTTTGTTTGTACTACGGCGGTTGCGCGAGGAAACACGGCGGCGGAAAATGACGGTGCGGTGCCACCAATACATCAACCACGAAAATTAGGGGATGCTCGCTGGGAAGTAAGCATGCAAGACGAAGCACGAAGCACCGTCCTGAAACATGGAACTGGTAATGTAAGACGCTTGAACTCTGGTGCTTCGTCGGTATTACGAGCAAGAAGCAGGCATGCTGAAGACCAGTATAGGTCAGAAGGACTTTCTGCGTATAGAATATTTCCGTGCGGCTATAATCAAAATACTCGTACTGCTATTGTACCAGGTTTACCAGCGGTATGTATTCGTAGTACGGAGTAAGTAGCGTGATACAGCTGTATAAATATACCTATGATGACCCTCAGCCTTATCCGATCCGTTTTTTGTCGGCGGATCTCTCCCGCCTCTGACCGTCTTTCCGCGCGGTTTCTTCGCCGGGGCGTTCCCCCTCCACGCCTGAACCGCCCGGCGTCAGAGGATCCGCCCGCTCAGCGTCGTGGCACCCGCGCAAAGCCTTGATGTTAAGATCTACGAAAGAATCTCCGAAAATCCCTACCCTGTCAGTTTTGAGGGCCATGGTCTCTCGACAGAGTGTATGCATTCGCGTGGTTCTTTCCGGCACGTCCTCTCCGACCTCCGACCCATGGAAAGGGGCACCTACCCGGCGTTCCGCTACTTAAGAAGTGTAGAAAAGGCAATAGCTGCAAGTTTTCCCACGACATCCATGAAGCAGCTGACATCAGTGACTCAGCGGGCGGAGGGGCGCGTGGGCGGGGCGCAAATAGCAGCGCGGGTACTGGTGTTCGTGAGAGGGGCGGAACGTCTACCGCACTGGTGGCAAGGGCTGGCGGGGGGAGCGGTCAGCGGTCTCGGGACGGAGCGCAGGGGGCGCAGGGCGGTGGGAGCAGGAGCGGTGCCGCCGGCTCTGGATAGGGGTACGGGCTCCACCGGTCAGTGGGGCCAACCTCGGGCGGAGCGAACACACAGCGACTTCGAAGGATGGACGAGGGCTGAGAGAACTCGCGCTGGGAGTGTTGGAGCGCGATGGAGGCGTTGGGTGAGAACGATTGACTTGTATTCCAGCATCTGTTCTGCGTTTGGGAGAAGGTACGAACCGGAGTGATGGCGTTGGGGGGGTTGAACCGGCGGAGCAGATACATTCATTGGGAATTAAGCTCTCGCTAGAGTAGGATGTGGATGCCTGGCGTGTTCAACGGGCCACGTCAACCGATGCACCCTTATTCGGCACGCTAGATTGTCTTTGCAGTATCGCGGATTTGGGTTCACCTTTGGTGAGACAAGTTAAAGGGAGTGGGAAAATTTTGACGTCCGCTGTCGGTCCTCAAACCCTTGCGCCACATGTTGAAGTGAGACAGGTGGAACATTGGTTGGGGGAAGTCAAAGGGTTTCCTCAAATAGATCATTTGGTGCGAGCGTTAGTGCTGGGCGTGCCGGTCGACGTAGCGCAAGGGGGGAATCTCGTTGAGGAGTTGAAGTATGGCAATCACCCTGGCGCCAGGGGTCATGCCGAAATTATTGGCAAAAAGGTGGACTGTGCTCCACCGCGTGAGCTGGGTCACGTGTTGCGCTATGTTCTGTTACGAGTGCTGCATCATCGACAGAAACGTGGGCCAGGCGCCCGCATCGTGTTGTCTCGTATTGATGTGAAAGAAGCGTACCGACAGATTCCAGTGGACCCGGAAGGAGCTCCTCTTTTTGGTTCCAGAGTTGGGAACCTCGCGGTAGTTGATCTGCGCTTGCAGTTTCGTTGGAGAAATAGTCCAGGTTTTTGGGGACTGTCTTGAGCAAGCCCTGGAACACGCTCACGTTCACACAAACATTTCAGTTTGCTGTAGTGTCGCCTCAAGGAGCCTTGGCGGTCGATCACGTTACAGTCGTGCCACCGCGGGGAGGCAAGGGGGGGGGGGTACGGCTGCTGCCGTACCTCGTGATTGTGCTCGTATTCAGGGTGTAGACGGTCAACCTGGTAGAGCCCTTTTCGTGCTGTATTATGTGGACGACGGCATCCTCGTAGAGATCCAATGGTTGCAGGATGGTCGACGATGTACATGAGCGTTACAACCTCTCTCATCCGACCACTATCGCCTGTTGGGAGAACGGGGCCCCGACGATCCACCGCTGTTGTCCGCAGAAGTAATCACTAGTTGGGATTCCCGGCTGGAAGTTTTGGGACGGATCGTCGACACAGACGAATTGCTAGTGACGATGCCACCCCCAAAATTGCAGAAACTGCGTCGCTTATTGGCGGGGTGGCCGATGTCGCATACGTGGGCGTGGAAAAACCAAATTTCCGACTTGACGGGTACTTCTGTTGCACGTTTCTTTTGCAGCGCGACCAGGCAGGTGTTTCGCGACGCGATTGCTTGTGGACGTTGGAATGCCGCAATCCGCCGGGGAGTCGAGAGCGTCGCCGATAGGGCGCGGGCAGCGCGTTGTCTTGGGTCCGGAATTCCATGGAGGTCTCGATTTTTTGGTGATGGTTTGCGAACGAGAGTTCAGAAGCACTCGGGCGATGTTTGTCGGCGGTCATGTATAACTTGGCTTCTCGACCCGCGAAACGCACATCCTTTTCGGATGCATCCAAACGTGCTGTTGGGGGCTACCGCCTGGAAACGGGCGTGTATTGGAGGCATGAACTTAGGAGGGATGAACAGGCGAGATTCCGTGGTTCGAGCCGGGCAGAAATATGCATCAGCGATATTTCTATGAATGTTTTGGAGCTGTTGGGGATGGGTATCTCAGCTTGGGTGCTGGTTGTGTTGTGAGATCTCCTCACGCAGGCCGGTGATTGTGTGCTTCTGCGGGGAGACAACGAGGCAGCTAAGCAGTAGGTGCGACGGTGTCGGGGGGGCAAAGAGCCGAGATCTTGGGCGTTGATGCGTTTTTATGGGAGTGCTTGAGATGTCGAGCGGGTGGAATTTCGACGCCATGCATGCACCCGGAGTGTTCATAATGATGTCACGCACGCTCCCATCTCCCGTGGCAGGTGCGGGAGTTGGGGAAAATTGGCAAATACCTCTGTACCTCCGTGTTGGCCTCGAATTCGTCCGAAACACGTTGTTGCACCCTCCACTCAGCGCGCGTGCCAAGGGAATTTCGGCTTGTGGGTGGAACTTCGTCGGAATGTGGTGTGCGAACCGGTTTCGTTTCGAGCTGCTGTGAAAACCCGTTGGCGAACGTGTTACACCTGTCTTCAGGAACACGCGGCGTACGCGGTGGCAACAAAGAGCTTGCAAGCCCAGACCGTAGAGAGCTATTTGTCAGCTATCAAGTTTGTTCACCGATCGTCCCGGTTTTTTGGGTTGGACACCACACATCCTTTGATTCACAAAGGCCCCGCGCGGTCGCACGCAGTCTCGGCGTTACAGTCGCGGGTGAGAAGGTCGGTATCATGGTCAATGTTGCTCGGGGGCGAGCACTTGGCACAGACGTGGGGGGACGGGGGGCGTGGTTTGTGTCTCGCATTAGGATCATCATTTTTCTTTCTGGCGCGGGCGGCAGAAGTGTTGTGGCCGAGAAAGTACGCGTGCGCATGAAGTTTATCGTTTGAGACGTGCGGATATCGAATTCTCTCGAGGAGAAAACCGGTCGAAAGGGGGGCAGTGGTCGACGGCGGACCGAGTCGAGGTACCCTTTCGAGGATCCAAAGGAGATCAGTTGCGCCAGCGCGCGATTCTAGCTCGAGCAAGGAAAGGCCCGCCACGACCAGTGGGCGCCGCAGGAGGTGCCGTCCATTTAAGGATCGAGCTGTTGTCGTGCTGTTTGTTTCTTCCCCCATCGGGCCCGCTAGTTGGGTTTGGTGGTCTATGTGGGCTCGGGCGCAAGCCGTGAAGGCGCTGGGGCAGGTGGTGCCAGTGGCGGAAGTGCAGGCGGAAAAATACGCGCTGCATTCCCTTATAATTTGGGGGTGCGCCACACACCTGTCGGCTGGGCGTTTTGATCCTGAGGTATCGAAGCGCGAGGGCCGGTGGGCGTCGGGGGCGTACAAAGGGCATGTTCGTAGTCACGGAAGAGACGCGCCAGTGGGTATCCGAAGCGATGGCAGAAAGGAGCGAGGGCTGCAAGAAGTAGCCTGGGCAAGGAACTGTGAGAGGAACATTGTGGCCCGTGAAAGTGCCCGAGAGTGAGCTCGTCGATATAGGAGACAGGGCGACAGAGAGAAGAAGAGGGGGGAGGAAAAGAAGGAAGAGCACACACATACGTACACCAAGTCACGGACCGTAGCAAGTTGGAGGCCGGCGAATACGGATTTTCACCGGGTGGAGTGGTAGCTGACTTGCGTGTGTTCGGATGCAGGGACGGGGCTGTGTGATGGTAGCCCCGGGGTTTTCTTTGACCCTCCCCCCCCCTTCTTCAAGCGAGGGGTGCACATAAAAAATTTCCACAATCCGAAAGCAAAGTACAAAGCGAAGTATGCTCGTGGAGAGCGCAGCGAAGCAAGTGAATACCTGGTACGTGTTTTGTACGTGCGGAAGAATTGGTAGATCGGAACGGATGTAGGTCTTGCAGTGGGTATGCGTACGTACGTGAGTTGTGCAATTGACGCTAAACGACACCAGTGGTTTCAGCGGCACCCAAACGAATATTTCCCGTTGTCGTAAGCTGAGCAGACGAGCAGCCATCAAGCAAGGGTTTGCCAAGCGGTCGAGCCAACAACGTGGGGAGACACTCGGCGGTGCTCTTTTCCCACCCACCCGCCCGTGCTTTTAAGGGAGTCAGTGGGGGAGGTAGGATAATAGGACCAGCAATTGGTAAAATTTGACAGAATGTGTTTGCTGTGTGCGGGCGTGCCACGGCGGCTGAGACGGGAGCAGACGTTGGTTCGCGGACTGTGCGAAAAGAAGAGATAGGTCAACCCGTGCTTGAGGCGCACGAGTGGTGGCGGGAGGGTCGTTACATGTTAAGATTAGCCCGACCACAGGCCAAGGGGTGCCCGAGGACTCGGGTGCGGAGATCGAACGGGAGGGTAACGACGGCTCGAACGGGCGCAACCCAAAAGTGTGGGTAGAGTCAGAGTGCACCCATTGGATGGGGAAAGTTGACGTCGATACCCATTGCGTTATATGTCATGTAGTGAATTAATGAGCCATGGTTGTAACGTTTTCAATGAGTGTGGCAAGTGTGGGAGTAATTACCGGGAGGTCGGCGAGTGCTGAGTTTCGCCGGGTGGAATGGTAGTTGACTCACGTGTGTACGGATGCAAGGACGGGGATGTGTGATGGTAGCCCCGGGGTTTCTTTTAACCCCCCCTCTCGTCGAGCGAGGAGTGCCAATACTAATTTACACAATTCGAACGTAAATTTTAGTAATAAACACGATTTTTTCCAATCCAAGAAAAAAAACGTCGCGCTCGCTGACAGGGACTGTAACAAAAAAATACAACGCGTACAGCGTTTCTTCAAATGAAATGAAAATGAAAGTCGCGTTGGCTTTAAACTTTGAACGGTTGGGTGGGACGTGATGGTCCCCAACAATTACTGCTCGGTTGAGTACTTAACTATTTGTATTCTCAGCTATTTTCAAAGTGAGTACTTCGTAGATTCTCTCTCCCGTTGTTTCCTTCGCCCTTCCCCTCCCCGCTGTCCCTATGCCGGTATCTTGCTCTCCTTCATGTTGCTTCGTCCGTGCAGCAGATATCTGCCCTCCCTGAGTACCAATACATGAGCTTCCCTTATATTAATAGCAGCCTTTTTGATTTCCTTGCGCCGTTTGCATTCTGTTCCATTCAGTTTTTTGTGTTGTCGTTTTGTTCTTGCTTCCTGGTCTTGGTTGTGTTGTGTGTGTGCGTTTTTTATATCCTCCGACGGATTGGTAAAAATAAAGCTTAAGCTCACCACACTTCCACGTTCCATTTCCGTGTCGTGTGTCATATTAGCCCATAGCTCCCGTTGCAACATCCGAACAGGTGGCTGTTAGCCCTGGCGTTTGGGCACGTTGACCCGACCCGACCCCCGAGAGGAGCAGGTGTTGTGTTCTCGTACCCGGTACGCTGTCATTTCAATTGCTTTACACATGGATTTGCGAGTGTTTTGGTTTTAGCTGTCGGGCTCTTTCTGCCTCACAGTCTTTGACCACGTAATTAGTATCTCTCTAGCATAAGGAATCAGGACGGACACTGGGTGTGTGAACACGCTGATGAAGGCGAGTAGAACAGCCAGATACACATCATGGCTGAAACACATCGTACACCTCAAACAGGAAAAGTAAAATCCTAGCACGATTTGCAACTTAACCCAATCGGCCCGCACACTAAAAATAAATCTAAGCTAAAAACAAATTGAAACGAAGTGAAGCAAAGGGAATAGCAAAGAAGCACACCCAACCAAAAGCCAGTGAAATAAAATCAAATCCCGTGGAGAAAAGACCTACGCACACGTACAAAGTAAACACGCAAATGATTCGTACGAAAGCCAAGCGAAAGCCAAGAGCCAAACAGAGCAAAAAGAAGGAACGAGATAAAAAGAAAGGGAAAGAAAGAAAAAACACAAGCGAGGAAAAGAAACAAAGAACGAAGACACAAGCGAAAAGCAGGCACTAGAGGCGGGCGAGTCCATTTCAAAATGATCCTTGTCGCGGGTCGAAGTACCTTCTGTAGGGGCACAGCCGACAACAAACGAGATACAGCATTTTATTTGCACACGAGTTCGACGTGAACCTTCAGTATTCCCGCACTGATACATTCCACTACGAGGCCGCCCTTTCCCACCCCTGCCACAATAGGCTCTCTTACGGGTAGTCCCACTCCATGAGCTCCTTTCCTCTTGAACTCGCTCCCGCCTGCCTCAGAGTGAGACACTACCACTCTATCCCGAAATAAAAGGGATGCGGACAGACAGACAGGCAGACAGAGAGACAGAAAAAAAAATCATTTACCGAATCAGAGACTCAACTTTACAAACTGAGAAAAAAAAAAAACACATCCCGATGCACCAAAACCGCTGTTCCTACCCGCCAACTGTCGTGCCACAGCAATCGAAAAGGTTGTCCACGGCACCAATTCGGCTTGAACGATGTGTAAGCCCCAAGCCACGACGAGGTTCCGACAAACCATCACTACTGCTATGACACCTAGGGGACAAACGGACCCACACAGCAGATTACAAACATCTGCTTCAAGCAGCCGATAACAAGTAACTACCCCGAGAACGTGACAGCTGGGGCATGCCATCACTGATGACCTTCACAAGGAACGAGTGGCAAGTGACTTAGGTGGCTCCAGTCAAGCCTCGACACCGGCCCGGGCCCCATCAAGTACCAAGAATGGTATTACGGGGGCCCATAGTGAACAAGACCTACGGTACACACGAAAACCTATATATTTTTTATGTTTTTACTACAAATAAGTGGTCCTGTTTACTATGGTCTCCCGTAATAGAACGAGCTCCTATTTCGGGACATCAAGCATCGGCTCCGCCTCTGGGGTATGCGACCTCGGACACAGGGGCATCCAAAGTTGCCTCCAACCCTGGGTTGTCCAACATCGACCCGGAGCTTGGGGCAAACTACACCGGACGTCAGGGATTACCCACCCACCCAGCGCCAGCATGTGCCAGCAGCATCGCCAGGACTTTTAACTACCGACACACCTGGACGAGCACTGTCTACGTACACTGGAACGTAGCGCACATTTAGCCCTGTAGCGTCTTCGTGTTCATACCCTCCGTGGTAAGGAGTATCTTGAGCACGGTGTTCAAATTGTGGAAAATATTTGGTCGTGATGTGGTTCCTCACGCTCGAGGGTTCCACCGAGCCAACCATGTTAACTTCCACGATAATCGCAAGGACTGTCCCTGGCAAGAAGCTAGCGCATGCGGTGTATAAGACCCACACCGGGGCGAGGTCTTTGCCGGCAAGAGCCGAGGTTCCTAAGATAATTCCCGCCACCGGCCACGCTGCAAGGATGAAGCTGGAGTCACCCCCGATAATGCCCAAGCCAGGGCAATGCTACTAACTGGGCTCACCACTACCGCAATCACTAGGTAAGTCACCCAAGTCGATGCGAAGACTGGGTATAGTAAAGCCGACAACCCCCCGGTCAGACGTGAATGCAGGCAGCCACTAGTTGTGAATAGGATACTGCTCAAGCCGCCGACGGACAGCATTGCCCATCGCATCCAACCCGGGAGCTGGCTCAGTGCGCTTAATCCATAGAGTGCGCCCGGAAACGCTATAGACAAAAATTCTACAAGAGATATGTCGGGTCTAGCTCGTACGATCGAAATCACTTGGCAGCGACTCTCTTCCTCTTCGCTCGCCTTGCCTTCCTCCTGTTGGCGCGACCGCGGTGGAGGCGAGAGCAGCGCCACATTGTGGTTTGGTTCACTCGGCTGCAAGGCTTGCGCGACGCTAGGGCGTAGTACCATGCGCGCAGCGAGATTCAGCGCAAAGGCTGCAACGCCGATTGCGGGAATGCCGTTGAAGACCATGCCCGTGTCCGCCCCATAAATAATTACTCCCACCAGGGTTAGAATAGAGACTATAAACCTCGCAACCACTTGTGGGAACGATGATTCGACGCAATAGTTCTTAGGCACAAGTGGATGCACCACGGCTTTCTCTGGCTTCAGGTCTTCCACGACACTAAATGCATTGATTGTGACCAACCCCACCTGATAGGCGGTCGCGACGCAGTAAGGCCCCACAATCACCACATACTCAGACATATTCGCGCTATTTGCTAGTTGGCGTACGTTTGATGCATCTAGAAGAACGCCATCAACTGCTACGACCCCAACGTCGTCTGGCAGGGCCTCACGCACCCGTGAAACTCGCCTGAACAGCTCAGTCCTTCCGGAAGGGTACGCAAGCCCTCCAATCGACGCGACGTAGTTTGGAGGGGTTGCTCCCGTTTCTACTCCGTCTCGCAATCCGGAATGTCCGGCTTCCTGTACGGGCTTCTCCAATATCTTGCGAATTTTCGCCCGCCACGATGCACGATCGCCCTTTGCCGCCGCAACAACACCGCGGACGACATACCAAAAATTGCCCCAAATCCTGTCTACAAATAACATCAGCCGGACTATAAGCACATAGAGCCCAGAGAGGATGAAGGAAGGTCCGTCGGCTCCCAGGTGTCCCATAGTGGGCGAAGACGACCAATCAAGGCCTAAAGAGCCGTGTGTCTGCCTGTGGAGAATCGCAAACAAGCTCCGAATTTCGCCTCTCTCATTCAGGCTAGTACCTTTCTGATGGTGTCACTGTTCCCTTCTGTACGCCAACTTCGGTGTGGTTTGTTCACCCTTTGAAGTTTTGTACCCTCGAGAACTGTGTCGCATTCCGCTTGAAGAGCTCCGTTAGAGCCACCCTGCACCAAATTGCTTGATTCACAACCTATAATAATAGGGAGAGCACGTTCGTTCATCACAGTGGGCAATGCGTCATACTGCAGGTAAGCAAGGTGGTTGAAATCGCGATAATTCCATAGATTCGTACAATGTGCAAGGGTCTCCCTCGGGAATGGTTCGCTCGAAATCCCGGAGAGAGCGGCAAGTTGAAAACAGGAACAGCAACAAAGGCAATATATGATCCCAGTCCTGTCATTCGCTACAACTGTGGCGAGGGAGTGCATTCCAGCAGCGGCTGCGCCCGATCCTACCGAAGTCAATGTGAAAACAACGAGTTCGCTGGACAGAACAAAGCTAGATCGAAACGTTGGCGCTGGGCTGCAGTGATGCACGGTCTACACGGTGACCGCGCGCGCACAACTAAACCAACCGAGCGCTATCGGCACGCCACACCCTACTGAGCGACGGGTAGCCAACGTACAGCAGCTGTGATGGATGCCTCGATTCGCCTTAGAGACGCCAAATGTGTGGCGGCTGAAAAATTCGAACACGACATGGACGGAGCGGTTGTAGTTGTAGCCTAGTCCTTTACAAATGCGACAGGGGGCTGCCAGGGCATTATCCTCATCAAAGATCGCGTCAATCTGGTGCCGTCGCAAAGGCGTTTATGGGATCATTGCAGACACCAACGCTTGGCAGAATCGAATATTCTTAAAGTTCCGGATAGCTAAAAACAGCACTGTTAGACAGGACTGCCAGCAGAGCCGGCGGAGTGACCACAACAACAGCGGCACACGGTCACCGGCGTGCCTTTTGGCATCGGTGGAGGGTGTGGTCGTTCGACATTGCCGATTGAGAACGTCTTTTCAGATTTCATGCATCATGCGAGTTGGTTCAAGCATACCACCACCCTAAATTAAATTAGCATCCAACATCCACGTGGTCATCTACGCCGTTTTTTGGGGATATATCCTGCAGTTTGGTACGCGCATGCTGTGAAACCCTTCCATTTTTTTTTAACATGGACGGTGTTTTTTTGTGTTTTCGACAGATGTGTTTTTTGCTTTGAAGCATTTTGGGATTTATGGGTCTGGGGAGACCCATAACGCCCGGCAAAACAAAACGGAGGAAACATTTTGTATTCGGTCGGCAGTGTTTAGAAGAGCACGGGTGACAAACGTCAAGGTATGTCTTCCAACAACAGCGCGGATACTGGTAATTTTGGGCGGTAGAAGTGCAAAAAGTACGGTGTTACCGCCTGATTAGTGAGTTCCAGTATTGGATAAACGTTTGGCGTTAAATATGACTTCATATTGGTCCTACGCTGTCAGTTCTCCGAGTATTGGCGCGAAACGTTTTACAGCCATGCGTCGGGGTACCCGACCGCGATTCGTTCGGAACCGAAAAGGAAGAACATGAATATTCCATGTGGAAACGCCTGACTATTGTTGTTGGCATTTTCGCAAGCCTGCGCTTGATCGGGGCACAAGTTCGCGGCCAGCGCCAGCTCGAGGCCATGAACAAAAAGAAAACAATCCCCATGTCACCCTCTCCTGCGCTTGATCGGGGCACAAGTTCGCGGCCAGCGCCAGCTCGAGGCCATGAACAAAAAGAAACAATCCCCATGTCACCCTCTCCCCGCTGTTTCATAACGGTCAGTATGATACCAAACATGTGACACCCGATCGAGTAGATATAGCGATTGGCGTTCGTTGAGCGATCTGCTTGAACCAGCCTGTACATCGCTCAAGATCGCTGCCAATGGTCATCATCAAGGAGTTTTCCTGAACATCACCTTCTTTGAGGATGCTGAACGTCGTCGTTTGGAACTGGGCGGACACCGTTTCTGCGGTGGGCGAAAACCATCATCCTCCGGGGTGGCCATGAGGAGACATCTGCATCGCCTCACTTTGGGCATAATACTTGTATAATGGATCATGAGGCACGAATAGCACCACACGTCGTTCGGTGAACGGGGAAGGCACAAACGTGGTAGGCTCCTACCGTAGTAATACCGTGATATGTTGGTACACATTTACGTCGCTTGTTGTCATTTCTCAAACATCGAATCGTTGGGCTGATGTACGTAGTCACGGCATTTCAGCAGTCGAACATCACGCCCCTCTAAACACAAACCCGAGTCCAAGTGAGCTGGTCCATCTCTTGGGCACTCCAACATGATTGCTAGATGGAAATGCGTGTCAGAAAAGTGGTGTTTTACAGCAGGTTATACCGCTGCTCGATTGGTATGGATCCAAAAGTAAGCTCTACGATCAAACACGGCGTGCAGCACGAGCTGGTTCAAGCCCAGTACCCTTAAGTTCGTCAGCCACCAATGCCGCTTGCAATATATCTACTCCGATATCACACATTCGGTGTCATACTCACCACCATGAACAGCGAAAAAGGGTGGCATGGCCTTTTTTTTAGTTGAAGCCTAGGACTGGCGCTAGCGGTGGAAATATGTCCCGACCAATCACGGGGCTTAAAAAAGGCCAGTATTGGTCAGGCGTTTCCGCTGAAAGACGTATTGTTTTACATTTCATTTCTGAACAAGCCGGTCCAGGGCACTCCGAGGCATGTATGTAAGATATTCGCGCAAGTAATCGAATAATTGACTGGGTGAGATTTTTTTGACGCCTTTAATTATTTTTTAACGCCAGACATTTGAAATATGTACTAAACCTACAGGGGTTTTCGTTTGAGATTTTTTTTTTTGGATCTGCCAATTTTTTTATTGGAAAAACCAAGACGACAATTCACAGGCCGTGTTTTCCTTTTGTCCAACGATACCCGAAGTACAAATGAAAATTCGCGTTTTCGATTTTTGGTTGTTTGTGTTATATCCTTGAACCATAATTTTCGGTAAAGATCACAAATAGACACTTGCATGATAAAAATGTCCTGCCATAACATAATATTGTTGGATAGCAAGTACAACAATAACAATAATAATAACAATAATAATAATAATAATAATATAAGGAAACCTCATTCTAGGCACCACACTGAGAGTTTCATCTTGTGAATTGTAGTGAACGTCTGTATGATCATCATCCAAGTTTTTAGCGCAAAATGTTTTTTTTTATGGCGTTGATCGTTTTTCTTGTGGGGAAAATACATAAACGGAAAAAACGGCTACTGTATCATCGCCATTGAAAATTAATAACTTTAGACAAAAAAACTTGGATGATGCTCGTATAGGCTGTCAATACAATTGAACCTTTTTAGCATCTTGTGGTTTTCTGATATGGCAGGATCATTCACGTTTGAAAATTGCACTTTTGGATCTTCACCGAAAATAATGTTTGAAAGAGACCACAAAAACGGACAAAAAAACAAAAAAACGAGAAAGCGAATTTTCATTTTTACCCAGGGAATAGTCGGAGAAAACGGCGTGTATATACGCGTTTGTCTTGGTTCTTTCAAAACAACAATTAATTGGAGGATCCTATTAAAAAAAACAAACTCAAACAAAACCCACTCAGTACGAGGCAACGCCGTACAATTCGCCGCATTTTTTTACCGCACAGAGGTCCAAATGTTCACGCCCGCCTTTTATCAGATATAGATCGTGAAGTGGTGCAAACATGCCATGTGAGCACCTTTCGATGCGTTCGTTAACGGAAGGTGTTTTTTGTTCGTTTGTTTTTTTCACCGGAATTTTGGGATTCCTCAAAATCCAATTATACTTACGTACGTGTGTTGCCTGTGACTCCCTTTTCGCCCTGCGACGCCCACGGGATTTCACGTTACCCACATCCTGGAGGGGAACCTTGTATATTATATATATTATCCACGTAGACCTCAAGAAAAGGAAGTAAGTCACAAGTCAAGTCAAGGCAAGGAGGCGGACAAAACATGTCACAACCCGTTGAATGCTCCACACAGAAAACACGCATATTTCCTGTGTGGAACTCCCAAATATACCGTTACACCTACCTGTGAATCCCTGCACTGAATACGTGAGCACTCCGAACAGTGGCGACGAGCGAATGTGTGAACAACAACAACAACAACAACAACAGCAACTGGGGACGAGATTGCTCGTTGAAATTCTCGTCCATCCGACACAGAACTGTCACACTACGTATATATCAGCTGCGCTCGCGGAAATTATGCCCATGGTAGGTCAGCTGGAGTCGGCCTGGCTAGGAGGCAGGTGTCCGTGCTTCGGCTTGTGAATCTATCTGCAACTCTTCGCGTGGCAACCGCCAAAGCCACGAGATCATCAGTTCTTGCCGTCAGCACAGCTGAGCGAGCGAGCGAGCGAGAGAGAGAGAGAGTCGCTCGGTTGCGTCGGTATCTCATCTTCGTTGACTCCACGAAGAGAACCAGAAACCCACTGCGCTTTTCTGCGATCGGCCATGGCCCGTGAATGCCTTTGGGTATGACCCTGGGCAATCTTGTGCGCTCGCGAGCGGTGGCAAGACTCGAGTGGTGCCGCTGACGGGCGGTTGCCCGATCCCCCGCCCCCTTTCCAGCTTTTCCCTATAATGTTTTGAGCCACATTTTCAGCGGATTCACTTTTTTCGTGGCTTTCCCCGAAAATATTGTCCTAGAATGCTAAAAAAAAAAGCGTTTCCTTGTCTTTTTTTTACAACGAAAGTTTCACCCTTAGACCAACTATTTATTCTAGTGAAATCATTAAAGGCACGCTGGCACCCATGCGTCCCCTGGTTCCCGGGTTTCCGGTCACTTTCAGGTCTAGTCTAGGTGTTTTCTCGGAACAGAAAAACACATCGGAATCGCTAGTTTAACACGCTGCGTACACAACTTCGGCTGGTTCGTGCTTACCAGAGAGCGACGGTGACTTGAAAGAGGTTCTGGTTCACCACAGCAGCTTGTGTTTCCCTCGAGATTGATCCCCGGCAGGTTCTCAACAGAGGCCTACACCTCGAGTAAGAGGTGCTCCAGTGGTCGAAGTTGGCCGGAATTTGAGGTGCACAAAACGAGTCTCGAGACCAAAACCAACCCCCAACTGAACGTTTGCATTTCACTTGACGACAGCAACAGTTCTTCACAGGAAACTACAGCCCGTGAAATTGAGGGATGCTCATGATGGGGTCTGTCTGTGAGGGCGTCGGGTGCGCCAGACCGCAGTCGTGGGCAGCGAAAAACGACGCACGAGGTGTTTTCGTGTATTCGAAGGTGCGAGCGAGTACCACAAAAAGCTCGTAAAAACGCTAATAAAATGTTTCATTTCGCGCCAGGGAGCATAGCACAATGGCTACGTCACCGATGAAGAAATGGCCTTCGCTAGAAGATTGCTGTTCTCCAGGCAGATGATGCATCTCCTTTGCAGTCGTCGTTGAAGATACTGCCTGGCTCAAAACTACGTTCCCATCGTGAGCGGTAAGTTATTGGCCCAAAAAAGTGCAAAAATGGGCTGAAAGGCTCAGGACTCTCGCATATTTGCGTCAACCATTCTACATCCACGAAATACGGATCTTGGTTGCCAATTCCTGGAGTTTCAAAACTATGATAATAATAGAAGAATTCCCCAGAGCTTGGATCTCATTTTTTCCAATTACAACAACAGCAGTTTATTTTATTACATTGTAGATCAGGGCAAGGGTTGCCCTGCTGTTCCCTAGATGTTACCATATAATAAAAGGTTGGACGGAGGTATGGAAATTCTCTCGCGATGTAGATACTTGCTACGTAGAATATTACTTGGTTGAAGATGCTGCTGTTGCCGCTATTTCGAAGCAAAAAATCAAAACATAATATCACGGTCGCATCGCGCAGATTGAATTGACCTCGACGTGTAGCGACACACCCATACCAATTAAAACGCCGCAGTAAAGTCCATGATGACAAAAGTCATACAAGTAGACTTTTCGCTGATGATCGTTACGTGCATGCACCCCGTAAACAACACTTTGTCGACCAAACAGATAATATAAATGTGGCTGCGCAGAACTCGAAGGGCTGGACGCGCCGTGCAACATTTCTGCCAAATGCGTTCTAGCGAAAAGAGGGAAAGAAGAAGGCAGGCAATCCTAATCGAGAACCAATATCACACAAAAAAGCAAAACGGTTCAACACACATGTGAAGAACACGTGAGACGCTCAAGGCGGCGGTACGTCGGACTCGAGTCGGCAGGGCACAGCTGCGCTGCCCACGTCGTAGTGGCCAGGACTTCGGTAAGGCGGAGGCATGATCGGTCCTTGTCTAGTTGCCTCGATTATCTCCGAGCGTTCTTGGCTTGCGCGCTCATGGTAGCTAGCACTACGGTATGCTGTCGTTTGTGCCTGGGGAACAGGCAAGGTCATACACTTTCGAAGGTAGACATACATACGCTGGCAACCATGATACCAGTCATTGTCAAAATCGTCGCAAGACGTGGTACTCCCCCCGAGTATACAATCGTACTTCGACCACCGCCGTCTGGAACGCAACTGGGTCACGAAATGGTTCGGAATGGAGTAGATGACAGCTACGAGGCACACTCAACGCCTATCATCAAGATGGGTGACGGTGCCGGCGGCTCTCCGGCGTCCTCGTAGATGTCTACACGTGCAGAATTTTTCCATTTACAACAACAGCAGTTTATTTTATACCTATTAGACCTATGCCAATGGGAAAGCGAAGTGTCAATAAAAAGTTTGAATTCCAAAGATACCCGCCAAAATTTTTTAGAACACGCTTCCTATGGGCACGTTCAGAAAAAAAGAAAGTTCCCAACTTTTGGAAAAGCCCGAAAAAAGCAAATCTGGGGCCGATGTTGGGCCAAGATCGGCCTGAGAAAAACTCAGGCCGATCTTTGGTTCGAAGCGGCGAGATTCCGAGTCCTCGACAGACATCGATCGACAAAACCAACGATTGCGTCATGAATTCTGAACGCTCGATAGGGGCTCCGACCCACCCTTGGGTCACCGTCTTCACACAATGGCCAGTGACGTGCGGCGGGCGCTGGCCAGGCGTACGATAAAAAAACAAATAGCCGCTGGTGTGTACAAAACAGAAGACTAAATTTCTCGATCCGTCTCGAATGGCAAAAAACAGGCTTTTTTTCAGGTTTGGGAGGATACCGCAGGACGCCGCCGGCAAGCTCTCGCCCCCTAGAGCATGTATTCACTTTCTATCTTCGATGCCGTCATCTATACTCGTTGGCCTTGCCCGACACCAAGCGGGTTGGCCTTGGGCTGAGTCTATATCGAGATCGAGCATCTATCGTCGCACGAGCTCATTTTTATCAGCGTGTTGACAATTTGCAACGAGAGAAAACAAGTTGCGCCGCCTGCAGCCGTTGGAAAAAAAAGAAGAAAAAATTAAACATTTTTTCCCTTTTTTCCCACAGCGGCGGTACGAGGATATTTTCGGCTGTTTTTTTAATTCAATATCTTTGAAAAAAAAAGTTTCGGACTTTGCGTTTCCATTGGCATAGGTCTTAATACCTGGTATTAATAGTTTATTTTATCATATACTCCAAGTAGAAACATTGAAATCAGCATGTACACGTATCTGTACGTATGTATGCAAAAGTACGTAGTACTTATGTGCGTACGAGTGTACATGGTTTATGCACAAGGATTTGCAACCGATGGACTGCAGACGACGCATACGCGGAGAAAAAACAGCGGTGTACGTATGGCCTCTCTCATTGCTTCAAAATTCGCTAAAATCACTTGAAAGCTGATAAACTAAGCAGACAAAACCAGGTATACCTGACCTTTTCGAGCCAAAATCAGGTAGGATGTCAGTATGGCTAATAGAAGGGTCCTGGCGCGTGATTTGTACTTGTTTTTAGTGTGTAACTGATTTTGGCCCAAAAGTGGCCAGGTATACTTGATTCGGCTCAAGCCCTCTTCGAAAGGCTGTTTCCCGTGCGTAATTAAGCGTAAGGTTTTGGTCGGTATCTATGTCACGGCCATCCAAGCAGACCATAAAAAAGTTGGTGAACGCGTGGAAATAAAATATTGAACACAGCAGCAGGTGCAGCAGCATACAGGGCCGGAGTAGAAAATCAGAGTAGTGCCGGTCGAACAAGCAGCGGCGTCGTCTGGAATCTGAGAATTGCAATCAACAACAGAACAGAAGGCTCACACTGAACGGGGACGAAGGGCGGAAGCAGATGCCGGAGAGAAGACCAGCCCAAAATATACTCCGGTGCTGCTGCACATACGTATGTAGCCGCTAAACGAAAAAACAAGTGGTACCAGGTGGTACTTTGGATTCACAATCTGAGTCTTCGTTATGGTGGTCGCCGTCCTTTTGGGGGTGGCCGTCTTGCCTTTTTCTCGTTGGCGTGATCATCATGACTGGGATACACAAGACGGGAAACATGCATCATGGACTGTCAAGCGTCAAGCATGAGTCCTACACAACGCCCTCGCCCGCACACGCAGCACGCTCTGATACTTCTATCATCACCTGACCTGACTACTGTGACATGCGGCGGATAATGATGCGCACTGCTGCTGTGACAAACGTGCGAGATGCTGCAGCAGCAAGAAGAGCAGCAGTCGATACTGGTACTTGCTCATACTCGTAGCCACTGCTGCTGCTGCGCGACACCAGCGGTCGACTCCCTCGTCTCGTGGCATGTTTTGCCGAGTACTGACACTGGGACATCACGGCTATCAATGGCAACACCAAACACGCACAAGCTCGGGGCCACACACGGAGTTGGCTCTCCTCTGATGTGTAGCCGTTTTTGGTACCTACTTGTACATTTTGCTTTCAATCCTGGTGTGGACAAATTTATTTTGCGACTGCAAGTACCAGGCTGCATGTAAACACCCAAAACCTCCAAGGCCTACTCGTACTCACCGCATTCCTTGCAGCAAAACAAAGAAGTCCGGGCTTTTGATGAAGCACTGTGGGTGGAGATCTCGGCGACGACTTGGAGCCTCCCTTTTTCACGAGGGTGGCTTCCCATTGGTTTGTAGTGGCCTGATGTGGCGTTCCTACTTGAAACAGTCGAATTCCAAAATTTCATTTTTCACATAAAAGCTTCCATATTATACGCACGAACCAAATAACACTGGTCAGGAGTGTCTCAAACAGGCTCGTCTCAAAGCACAACCATTACAGGTACCACACCAGAGGGTTGTGGTTCCATTAAGTGTACCGTAGAAAACAGAGAAAACAGCTTCAAACGGGAAGCAGGAGTTCGTGGAAATCCCTCCAATAATGTGTCGTCAGATACAAGGCTTATCACGGTTTTTTCATAGAACGCAAACAACGGTAGCGGCGGGACGGGACGGGACGGTAAAACCGTCGCGAAAAGATCCCGTCGTCCTGTCCCTTCCCGTCCCGTTAACAAGTTCCCTCACCGTCATCACGCGTCCCGTCGAACTAACCTCTCCCGGTGTAAATTACCGACCCGTCCCGTCCAAAAAATGTCTCCCGTTGGTAATTGCCGCCCCATCTCGCCGATGAAATCTCCTCCGTTGGAAATTACCGTCCCGTCTCATAGTGACACCGTAAAATTACCGTGCAGTCTTGCCGATAAAATATCTCCCGTTGAAAATCACCGTCCAGCCCGAAAAAAAAAACTGCATCGTTGTCACTCACATACAGTCCCCTCCATCCCAGCGACACAACTCGCCTCTTCCCGTCCAAGACCCACTGACTGGTGGTCGTCTATTCCCGTACATTCCCACCACGACATTACGAATTACGAAATTTCGAGGTTTACAACTTTCGAATCTACACAAAAAGCCATATAAAATAACAGCTAGACATCAAAGCAGGAACATCAAAGCAGCTTATCCCGGGGAGAATTACTCACATTTAGAATCATACCATACTAAAACTCAACAACACTCAATCAATATATATATAAACATTTGTAAAATGAGAAGGTGTCGACATGTTGCAACGTCATATCATTCTCCCTTGTTCGGGTTATACTGTAGCATCATTGCGCACAATGATTATTTAAAATTGTCCTGTTGACCCGGGCAGCATCCAGGGGAGCCACCGGCCTATATCTTTGACAAGGAATTACATATAGAATACGCGCGTTCGGCTTATTATAGCACTTACTTGTAAAATTCAGTAATATGAAATATAGACGAGACGTATTACTCAGCTTCCAAAGTTGAGTATCAATTACTTAATCAGTCGAACTCACAGCAGACGTATTTCATAATTAAATAAGTATGGAATTGGATTACTTTTAGTTTTTTAGCAGATTCTAAAAGCTATTCTGTTCTGGTGTTGATGTACGAGCTGGGCCACCCAAAAAATGGATAAACCATCGGCGGGTCGTATCTCGTGAACCACTACGAATTAAGACTTGAAATTTGGAGGCACTAACCCTGACACATTGATTGCGTGTGCAAAAAAAAACAATGTATGTAAAAATAAGACATGTTTATAATTCGACTCGATCTCTTGGCGAAAACTATACAATGTTAAGATCAAGCTTGCGGGACACTTTGTATCCCTGGACAGGTCTGCCTTTTAAGTCGGTACTCGTTGGTACTCACGTGTGTTGCTTGCTTAGCTATTTATTATGGAAGAAGAGCAGTTTTATTCCTTTCGTGCACGCGGAGACTGAGACCGAGCTTGGGCGTCTCTGGAAAATCCCTGGGTTTCCATCTAAGATACGCCTTCCAAGTACTACAAATACGTTCCCGGTGCCTGAACCCAGGTAATTACCGGGCTTTCAACCTCATACAAAGCAGTATATCATAGCACTAGCCCACTCTGATGAGCCGTATATTTATACTATGCAGAATTATGGGAAATTCATGGAAACTAATTTTTCAACACATAAATTCGTAATAAAATCGTCGTTCCCGATCAAGGCGAAAATTGGTGGAGACATAGTCGAAGACCCTACGAGGAGACCGACATTAGTTTCAGTGCCCAATTCGCGACCCATCAAGAGATATAGCCAAAACACGATTTCCATATATAACACAAGTAATCACGATCACTTTATGTTTTTGTGCGATGCCACTTTCTAATTTGCGAGTTTCGACCTGAGAATTTCACCTCTTATTTGCACGACATAAGCAGACAAACGGAAAGCGGGCTCTTTGTTTTTTTTCGTTTTTTTTTCAGACAAGTTACGGCCACTTTTGTTTTTTTTCCGGATCTTTGTATCGGTCTTATCTCTCGAACAACTAAAAAACGGCTTTCTTTCCATTTGTGGATTGGTGCATGATCGACACCGTGTAAAAAAAACTCGCATCCAAATACGTAGTATTGAGCGAGGCGCGGACAATCAACCGATTTGGTAGCACCTTGGCTGGCCCAGCTCGTATTTAGATACTGCTCTGCATGTACCAGATATTTGTTTTGCTCTTGAAATTGCATGAATCTGGAATTATTATTATTGTTGATCACAGCTGGGCCTTATTATCCACACTTAACCTAGCTTATATAACACACACCCGATATAGACTGCCAACTTCTACGGTAAAACCTACTATAATTTAACCCCCAGGGTCCAGGCAGGGCGGGCGGGTTCTTCTTTCACCCCGCCGACCTCCCGCCGAATGCCAGACCCCTGCTCGTTCGTCCACACCCACGAGTAGATTTTCTAGATGGTCTTCTCCTTCACTATCTCAACCCTGCCCAGCCTCTGTCTTCCCAGTTCGATCAACTGCACCCGTCGTCAAACTCTAGCTATGACCCTCTTGCCCATCCCCTCTGTTCAAGCACCCCAGCGATTCAATACCTCTCGACAAACCCCTGATTTCCTCCGTTCAATCTTTTACTTTCATTTTGTTTTGCTCATGAATCTGGAGATATTATAAATATGTGTTGGACCGTATCCACACTTCACCTAGCATATTTACAACACACCCGATATAGACTGCTAACTTCTAGAGTAAAACCTACCGTACTTCAAACCCATCTTAAAACAGTCAGTGTCTCGATTATCTTTGTGCTACCAAGTCATTTTACATGCCTCAACTCCCATACCACCCTCAAAGCTAAACCCCTCTCATAATAGTATTTTTTTCTTACTCCACCTCCCCATTTAGTCTCCTGTCCTGGCTGACTTCCTCCGACCACTGCATTAGACGGTAAATTTCTAAAACTTTATCCTCCTCCTCTCTTGTCGCTCTTACGAACACCATAAATTCATCGCTCGTCCACCTCCTCTGCCGCTAGATTTCCAATATCTGCACCCGTCCTGTTGCGAGTCTCGTTGCCCCTCCAACCCTTCCCGAATGCAAAGCACACTCTCCGGGCACCAACCCTCGCCTTCCCACTAAATCTCTTAGTGACACTGGCCTGGTTACGAGTGCACACTCTCCATCTATTCCCGTCTTCGTATGTAGCCAAAAAGCAGCTTACGTCCAAGCTAGGATGCAGCAGCATCGCTTCGAGCACCACCTCAAATCCGCCGGCCCCCCCCTTCAAATTTGAAACATGCGGTAGCATACTATCCCAATAATAACCACTCGCACCAACCACCGTTTTCTTGCGTGAAACCACTTCTCCGTGCCTCTCCCCAACTGCTTTCGATCCTCTGAACAAAACTTCCATCCGATCAACAAACCGCCATAATTCAGGCGCTGGCAACTTTACCACACCACAAGAAAGGAAACATCTCTTTCACTCCGACATCTCTGTGGGTTATTCCGTCGTAGTATGCAACCATCTCAGACGCACGGCCCAAAAAACAAAACCAAACCGCTAACGTCAACCACATCACTTTGCCCCCTCCCGCCCTCACTCCGGCAGAATTGACAATTCCTGTTTCAGCATGACCCGCGAAATTTTTACAACCAAATTGGACACCGAATCCGTTGAGGTTCCTCCTCCAGTGCGCTCTCCTCCTCGCAATACCTGCCTTCGCGGATTTAACGATACAACGTCGCAACGGCAATTCTATTCCCACTCAGCGATGAAAATGCTGTACAGCTACCAATTTTCCTATATCTGTCGACGATTTGTTTTCACGAGAAAAATACAAATGTGCCATATGCTTCGTGATCTCTCTCGCCACCGCCTTCTCTCCCAACTCCACGTATGTCCAGATATACGCTTCTATGTACAGCAACTGAACGTCACTGCGTCCACAACCGCCAAGCAGCTTTATACATGACGTTTGTTGACGGAGCCACTCCGACCGTCGCCAATAAGCCTGCAAGACTCCCGCACGCGTCGTTTTACTACTCTTCCCCACATTCGCCTCCTGCCAATGCGCATGCGGGTAAAAGGAAGATACATGCGAATTAATATTCCGGCCCGCATCTCTAACCCCCCCAAATACCGCATAAAAAACGCAGCCCTCGGGTCACGTGTTACCCCGCACTTAAATACCACGTCTCCGCCGACACTTTGTCACCAAGCATAACAACGGGCGCCTCCACAATGTTCAAGTGGACCAACTCCTGCACCACCATCACAATCAATACGCTGTCATTACCATCCCCAGCAGTCCCAACAAAATGATTGAAATCGCGTTGTGCTTCGCGCACTTTGCCCCTATACTACGGACCCACTTTGCTCTTCAGCCGTTGAGTCGTATCTCCACCACACTCCTGTCTCTGCGCAAAAACCCTCCAACCGCACTTAGAGTACAATCCGATAACCAGTGCCGTTCCGGATCCAACTGCGTGTGGGAAAAATAAGGCGATCATGAGGAAACCCCGTCCACCAAAGACGGTGCGTACAGAGCCCTTTTCCACCAATCTATATCCGCGTGAAACTCTTGGCCTGTCACGGGGGACCATAGTAAATAGGACCTACGGTCTACACAAAAACCTATACATTTACCTACTTTTACTAACAATATTTGGTCTCATTAAGTATGGTCCCCCGTAATAATAAAGCGTAGTATCTCTAAGTTCACGTGATACGCCTGCTTCGTTCACAACCGACGGAAATAATTACTTATAGTCATGGGCTCTACCGACGGAAACTAAATGGCTTCATTTGTTCAGAGGCAGAGAGAAGAGAAGAACGGCCACACTCGTCCCGTGCCCCCCTCTTAGCTTTCTCGTTTGATAGGTGCACGAGTAGAGCACGGCACTGCGCGCCGCCGATTGATAGGCCTAGAGGCTAGGCCTACTGTTGTGGTTCCTGTTATGGTTTCTCTCAAGTCGAAGGATATACAGCAAAATAGGCCCCTTTGGTACCGCAGCCAATTGTGTGTCACCATACTCCTGCTGACCTTCCAATCCTCCCATCAACAACAACCTCCACACAAAGAAACGACCTGGCCTCATTGATCCTGGCCACATGACGCAATTTCTCGGTCAAACTCCACATCTCTTTAGCGATTGCGCTCTTCAAGTCGACGGCGTCTTTCGCAAAAACTGTAAAACCTCGCTACGTTTTCATTCCCACAATTTCCTACTCATTCGTTGCGTATCGATGTCAAAACCCAAATCTTCTTGACACAGCCCGATTCGTCAATTTATTTTGCGACTAAACAGCCGCCAATCCTGCGCCGTTACGCGGTCTTCCGTGAAGAAGGTAGATCGCTTTGTTGTGATGCCCCTGCTCCCGCTCCTCCGTTTGTCGTCTTCCAACAGGCTTCATGGCATTTACAACCTGATCAGGCGCGGAGGTCGACGTTATCACGAGAAGCATAAACAAAGGAAAACATAGAGAAAGGCTGGAATCATGTGCAGCCGCCGGTGCGAGGTCATACGGTCCACCCTTTGTGGGAAGAAGACATTGACTATTAACTTTAGGCGGCGCACAAACTGGAAGAGAAGCAAGTCAATCACCAACCTCTAGGCTGCCGACATGGCATACTAACGAAGGTCACCCTTTTCCACAGACTCATCTATCATGTTTCGTGGAACCATTATGTGTTGTTCACTCTCCCGTTACGAAATGCAGATGTTCTCGCAGGGGGCACTACAATAGTAGAGCACACCCCACCAGTGGAACCATCGTTGTCCGTGCGTTGTGGTGAATGTACTCACCGGGCGCCCCGGACACTTTGTTCGTCTACTCCGTTGCCGCACTTCAGGTTTTTCATACAACCCGGGAAATGTTGGCCCAAGTGGGCCGAAATTGCGTGCAGCCAAGCCCAGTGACACCGCCCGAAGTCACTTACTGGCCCGTCTAGACGTGAGATAGGCACGCCGTGTCGGACGCCGAATGCTGGGCTATCGAATGGGGATAAATGCGAGCCGGATGCCCCGTCGACTGCATCTATACCGAGAACGAGAAGAATGGGAGCGGTTCGACTGTGTTGTGACCATGGAGATGGTGGAGCTGTGAACGGCGCCCCAGATGTGAGCACTCCGGTGGTACCCGGGATGCGAGCCGTGGCGGAGTCTGAGCGCGGTCTCCGGTCCAGTAGAGGAGAGAAGTCGAGGTCGCACTGCTACATGGGCAAGGGAACAACCGTCACAACACAGGGTTACCCGGTTTAACGGGGGGAGGCTACCAGTCGAGGGATACCGAGGGCATCAGCGGGTAGTATTCGAGGACACGTTAGCCCTGCGTAGCAGCCGCATACTTATTGACGCTTGGAATAAAATTATGTTTCGCGTTTCACAATACATGGTCGCACACAGACGGCGGCGCCAACGTCCATAGTGCAACAATAGATGCGAACGCGGCGCCAACGTCCATAAGCGTAATCAAATGAACCTGACAAACGGCGGGCGTACCGGTATGCGCGTTAACTCTTTACGTGCGACCAAGGTCCGGAGTCATTAAAATACGAAAGTTTATGATTTGAGATTGTTTCGGGCAAAGAAGGCACCACTTATTGTTATTGCGGAAGTGCCCACAAGAAAGCGCGTGGTGACTTGATCCAGAAACATCGGCTCCGTGCGTTCGGTAGAACAGGTATCGAGGGCTAGTTTCGGTAGGTCGGGCCAACCCATCCAGCATCACGTTTGTTTTTCTCGGTGTCCCCACCTATACACGTACCTCTTGCAGATTTCATCGCCTCTGCTACAGTCTGCTGTGAGGGGTGTCCTTCAAGTTCCAGTCGTGCCGACCATTAGAGCTGGAAAGCATCACACGTAGAAATGCTTCAAGCCAACGTTGTTGGTTCGTACTCATGGAAGCGCAAGGTAAGCTTGGCACGCCCAACGATAATCTTACTCCGTCCTCATTGAGGGCAAAATAAGCAGAGTCTGCAGCAATCTACCTCCAGAACGATCTCCGACCATCCTCTGAAGACATGAAAGCAGAAAGCGGGTGCGCCGCAATTGTCCCCGTTGGGGCATATGGAGGGCATTCAACCAAGCAATGGAGACGGTACATAGGCAAACTCCTACTCCTATACTCCGTATACAGCTACCGTGCAGTACGAGTGTGATCACGCTGTGCGGTTGACGCACAGCTCCTTAGGTGGAGGTTCCGACACATCCTCCATCCATCGAGCCCAAGCTGCTCAATGTGTTTTCGAACACCTTATTCTGTGATGGGAGCTGAATGGCTTTACAGTATTTCGGGGGTCCATAGTTAACGGGACCAAATTTTGTTAGTAAAAATAGGTAAATACATAGGTTTTTATGTATACCATAGGTCCTATTAACTATGGACCCCCGTAATACGATCTATGGCATGCTCCTCGACCGAATTCGGCGATTGCAGTACTTTTGGAGACTACGTGTCTCAGGGACGGTGGTCTGCGCACTAAATAGGCCGCTCATCTCGACCTCGGTTTCGCATGCCAGATGGGATGACCTGACCTCTTCGTTGGGCGATACCTGATCGGTATGGACCAGAAATGCGGAGAGACAGGAAGGCAAAGGGCAGTATTGTCATGAAGCAATGGGGGGTAGAGGCAGCTGCTGAAACCATACTGTTGAAACGAAACCTAACAAGTCATGAGCTGCGTATATTGATATAGGACAGTGTGGTGTCGTCTACCCCGCAGATAGAGATAAGATAACGCCTCACAGGGTTTTAAATGGCGGCAAGATTCTGGTGGAACGTCTGCAAACGAAAGGGTGGGGCGTGCAGTAGATTTCTTTTGACATTGGCGAATGTCCATGACCAGACGTTAATTTCTGTTGGCTCGTGGAGCAACCAGGACATATTTTAACGGTGCGGAAAGCACTGTGGGACTACAACGTGTTGCGCGGTAGCTCGTACGCGACAAGTTTGCGGAAATACGATTGCCGTCACGACAATACTACACTAGCATGTACCTGGCTTACGATATTCGTGTGTCGGCCTTACGTACCAACAGGCGTAATTACCTTCGAAAGAGACTCGATGTAAAAATCGCAAGAGTTCGGCGCTTCATCTCATATTATGTTGAGTCTTAACGAGCCCGGTTGCGGTGGTTCTCCAAAGAGTCGACCAACACAAAAACACGTACCTACTCTTACTTCTGGTGGACCAATTTAACCCTTTTGGCAGATAAAGTAGGGTTGGACTCTAGGAAAGATCACCGCGCACGCAGGGAATTAATTCACGTGAACAACACACGGAGTGTATAGGCCTTCGCGCTACAGATGTGACTGGGTGTTTCTCAAACTATCTGCTGACGACCGAGACGGTGAAATATGTTCGAAAGATAAATGAGCACCTACGAATATTTACTCTCCAAAAAGTATTTCGTCTGCCGGAACGCGAAATACAAAAACTGTTGACGTGCGCCCGCAGCTAAAACGGGGTGGCCGGGGGGGGCGGGAGTGTACTAGTTTTCATGCATGGCCGCAGTTGTATGACCATAGATCCACCCATCCCTACAATGCCGGGACGAGGCACGTCGGGTTTCGCTGGCCAGGTAGACATGACTTGCACCAAGCGCGAAGCGCCGTGAGGTGTTGGGCGGGTTTCGTGAAGGGTGAGCTGCATCCCACTAAGAATCGTTTTTTTGAGGCGGACGTTATTGCATATGGATGACAGCGTCAACGTTTTCTGTTTTGTTTTTATGTCGCCACTTCCAGAGATAGCAATGGGTTTACTATGTAACAGCCTCGTGTGTGCCTTACCAATTTACGCACCACGTGATACGATCATCCCCGTTGAGCAGAGTCAAGGTTCTCCTCGCACAATATTTTCTAACTCGATCGCCAGCCGTGGCGACCACCAAACACACGAAATCAAAAGGTACACTGGTTGTCTAGCTCACGCAGTGAGGTGCGTCTTTCGCATCGTCGACAACCGACGCCAGCCTAACCTTTATATATGCCAGGTCTATAATATTGCGGGGGGGGGTGTGGGCGGGGAGGGGGCGTCAGTCGAACAAAAAGTGTGTCACGAAGGTTCAGCACAATGTTCGGCAAATAGAAACAACAACCGATAGCGGCTATTTGACGCTTCCATTACAGCCTCCGCGTTGCAGTAAAAGAGTTTTAGCAGTCGAAGCGCTTCGCAGGGGTGGGTGGGGGGGGACTTGACAAACCTTCGCAAAATCTACATGCGAAGCAGAGGCTGACGGCCGGAGGAGCACTCGGGCATTCAAGGTTACCATTTCAACGTTTCAAGCATGTGTCAAAAGAACAGGCCCTGCTGTAGTCGTTGGTGACATCTATCGCGCCGTACAACGTCGGCTTACGGTAGACGATATATATACATATCGCGGTAAGACGGCTGAATGCGGTAGATGACATACGATTCAGATATTATCGACCCAGGAAACGGTATTTGGAAGGCGTTTCGATCGATTGCGTTCGGAAAATGTAGGACCTTGTCTGGGCAAGTTCTTTACTCAATATAATCGCAACAATCGCATGCAACTCTGTGTTTTTGAACGCTACTAGGACAATACAACCACCGGTTTGCGCGTGTCTGTTTCCAAAAACAGACAACACATTGGGTGGGGTTCGGCGCTGCTCGTGTTTACCGTCTCTGACAAACAAAGCCGTCCTTCAGCATCGAGTGAACCCCCCACATTTTTTTGGGGATCATTTGGGGATCATGTACGACTCCTTGAACTAGAGATTGAGCGCGTTTCATCTTGCAGTAGTTTTATCGAAAAACAATGCGGCATAAGCTAAACGCCTTACCAGGTACACACCGAGGGTGTGTCATTTTATAGCGTAAGCGATAACACATTGAGAGCAAACGCTTGGTGTCAGCGTTCGGGCCTGAACAAGGGCGAGACACATCCGAGAGGCATGGTGGGAGGACTGTTGCCCCGTCCATTGGTCGCCTATTACCCGAAGCGGCCAACGTTCAAGGAGTTGGATGAACGACGTCGTAACTCGTGGGCCAATCCTTGTATACACCAGACTTACCCCACGCATCATACGTAATAAAGTCATCTACCCCCGCCCAACCAGGGATATACGTGTGCAAACGTGCATGTGGCTTGTCCCGTGCACACTTCACATCGTGTTCGAACTCGGCGCATCTACGACACGAAGCCAAGTGAGAAGGAAAAACTTAGTTTCACGACAACACCTCGGGAGAGAGTGAACCATCTTCCTGCCAGAGCGTGCTCGACGGGCAAACAAACAAGCTCTTTTGTTTTTGTCGAGATCACATTCTGCTGTCTAAACGTAAGAACCGGAGCACCATCCCACCCATTTTGGCAAATGCCATACCTCCCGAAGTCCTGGTATCCAAAGGCAGATGGATTGATGATCACGCCCATTCGTCCCCACTAGCTGTGGAACCTTGTAGGAGTCTATCGTGATGATCGCCTCGAACGAGCCCATCTTGCGTATTGTTGTATAATGCACCCATGATAGCCATTATCGCCGCTTGGCGAGAGTCCAGTCATGGAACCGGCTTATTGAAGTACAATGTTCACCGTTGGAGGTATGCTACGATAGGGTCCCTATATCCCAACATGCTTGAAAACGCCGTTCGTTTTTCGGAACATGATTTTGGCATACCCCCAGCAGGCTGTGGGCTTGTTCATGGTTTGCACATTTAGCTTTGCGAAAAACAAGTTTTTTGGGGTGAGGTGCGTAAAGCTCCTCACGTCAGAACTCTTCGACCGATCTGGGTAAACAAACCTAGCTCCTATATCTACCGTTGCACCGATCGTTTACCTTGCATGAGGTACACGAGACTTGTTTCTGGCAAGTTCTTCGCTCAGGCTCGTAGGTACTCCCTCGTCAGGAGTGCGTCAACCGCCACCGCCACCACGTCCCGGATTATGGACCATGCGCCCACCCCCCCACGCTTCATGCCGACGGCCGTGTCAAGCAAAGGTGCTCCAGATCGTTGCGTCCGCACATGACACGAGGAGATGCACATGGACTGATCGTGTGACCTCGAGCAAAGCGGAAACGACTTCCATGACCTTGATCTTTCTGTGGGGGTAGTGGTTCAGGCTACATAGCATTCAACGTCCAACGAGGGCTTGGAATACGTCGGGTAACCACTTTGAAGTCGTTGAGGACGCCCGAGGAAACAACGTCGAACCTCGCGGCGGTTACGCAGAACCGGTATCACGAAGCAGCCCGGGCTTCTAGCGAAGGGAGTGTACCCGATGTGCGACGGAGGGAGACCAACTGCGCGGTGAATATCCTGGTAAGCAACTCAAAGATGCCTGAAGAACTCGCAATCGTCGTTCGTCGTTGACTAGGCGGTTCCAGGTTATCACCGCGGTTCGCACGGACGTAACGAAACAAACGCGACCTGTGACTTCGCTTCGCCCGGGGCATACACGTATACGCTGTGAACGGATCGCGACAAAAAACAATCGGTAGACTCTCGCTCCCCTACAGCGGTAAAAAGCAATAAAGAATGTGTCCTGCTTGAACAAAACCTCTACGTAAGCGCTTTACCTCGTACTCCCTACGAGTAGGTATACAGCTCCCCGGTGGCGCGACACCTTATGTGCGAGACCGGTATCGAATATACGACACTACGCCACAGTCGCTGCACACGCTCTTGGCGAGCAAGGGACCGCCAGGAGCTGGCGTGGTGGCATGGTGTAGAGCTATCATTGAAACTATCGAAGACCGAAAATCGGACTAGAGCTAGGGGAGATATGAGACGACCCTGACGGTGATACTTCTGATTTGCGTGCAATCAAGTGAAGCCGGTTGCAACATCTTCTACGGTGTCCATAACCTCTTGGCCGAACAAAGAACGTTCAATCTGAACGATAAGTGAACCCCATGGTAAGACGCAGAGAAACATCAGCATCATGGCAGCAGTGTGAAGGTAACCTACAGCTGGTACAGTAGATACTGCAGGGCAGGAATCGCAGTTGCCTCAACACGCCCGAGCATATAATTTGCAAAACGTACTTTCACGGCTAGCTTTGCATGCAATAGTACAACGCAGTGCTGAAGACATGCCAAAACGTCAACACTGATTCTCGTTCGCGCTTTTCCTCTGAAAACGGCATGACACGACGGTTCAAGGGGTATACGCACTCCCTCCGTTTCCGGCAGTGGCTCTTCGTTTAAACCTTTCAACACAGCTACGAGTGGTACGTAAATGCACCTCAGGTACGAGATGTTTTCTAAAAATATTTTTAAAACCACGACTACATACCGTACTGCGGTGCCCTCATACCCGGGATTGCACCGTGGATGTCCGTGGCAAACCTACTGTACCTCCTCGGGTACTTGTCGGTTTTGGGTCTAGCGATAACTTTATCTGCAGGTCTCCACCGTGCCAACACAACCCGTGGCAACTTTGTGTCCATCGGCCACGCAGGCGCGAACTTCTCGTTGTGTCGTACAAGCCTCTCATACACGACACTGGCGTCGGGTTATAGAGCTACTGCTCCAGGGAAAAACCGAAGTTTGAACATCTTTGGTCTCTTTTTCAACGGATCCAAAGCTGAGATCCGTTCTCGTTGCGGTGTGTTTTCCGAGCATAGCGCTTGTCATGGTGACCGACCGCCTGCTGCTATGCTGCTGTAGTTCGGGTAGCACATTTGGTGTAAACTTATATACTGCGAGTATACCTGTTTTGTCTAATGGTAAAATCTTCAGTAAGATCAGACAAAATCAACAAGATATGGTGCAAGAGTCCCTCAGCCGTAAGAAAGAAGATGGTTGCATTGCTGGAGACGGGAAAAAAAAACTCACGATCCTCGTGGAAAGATGGCGGCCTGGTCCTCACACGACATGTCCTCATCCAGAGTTTGCTTCGTGTCCACAACATTAAGACCATAAGCACCTACGTCAGATCTGGTACTAACACAACGACGAACTGTTTGGCGTAAGCTCGCGATGCGCGTTGGACTCGAAGATGATCGCCTCAACCAAATTTATGCGGACGATGAAGCTATACATCTGTCGACCCGTTTCTCTCTGTCTTCGAGCTGTTTTAGACTTATAGGTTAAAGATCACAGTTTCTGACGTCCACTCGAATACTGAAACACTCGCGGCGACATCACGAACTCACCTTCAGTAAGGATAACCGCCCATCCGCTGTTTCCAGTCTGCTCCCGTGTAGGTGGATTGCGACTACACGCCCCTCGAATACGCGTTTGGGCTGAATGTTTCCCCGGGCCGCACTGAAGCACATTGCGTTCAGCACCAGCCGGCAGCTCTGGAAGCTGTCCATGATGGGATGATACACCAGGTTTTAGGGCTAGTACGATGCCGGCGTAAAAGCAGGTGTCGTCCTTCTCGCCTTTTCACGACTCGGTGTCGCAAGCGCGAACATATCTCGCTTGACGTCGAGCACATTAGACCTACCCGCTCGTGTCGTTGTTTGCGTGGGTTCCGGCGTGTACAGGGCCTTCAGCATCGCCACCCACCTCGTTTTCGTCTAGGCGGTTGCTTTCGAAGAGCCCCCCGCGTCCTTTATTTATCGGGTGTTTGCGACCCCAGCCCAGCTTTGGTCGATTTGGCTGTTGCCGGTACGATGGACACCTTCCGTTTTGACACACCGTCGGCGTTCTTCCTCTTAGATGGATGCCTTGGATGCCCCCCCCCCCGCTGCTTTGACCGGTCGTGTTGTTCGCGATAATATGGCTTTCAGGTTGTCCACCGGTTTCGTCTGCTTGGCGGATACTTTCCATTTAGGCGGCCCACCTTTGGTTGGTGCGGGTGCCGGGGCGGAGAGGGGATTCGAATCGTCACCCCCTGACTTCTTGCGCTTTTTCGAGGTTTTCGAAACACCCACGAGCTGGGCTCCCGCTATGAGCAGGAGTCCGGCACAAACGTTTGTGCAGAACGTGTGTCGTCGGTTTCACCCTTGCACGTCGGCCCAGACTAGCTCGTCCGCGAGCCTCATCATAACCCTATCCTTATCCCTAAACCCGAACTCAACCCTTCGGGGGGCTCGAGGTCGGCAGGGACAGTCACGCTGCCCCGCCACGTGTTTCGGTGGCGTTTTCCCCAAACCACGCCAGGCGACCGATCTACGCGTTTTGACCAATAAAAAATCGCATCCTGCACACCGTTTAGTGCAAGCCACTCCTGCACATAGGTGGAGTCCTCAGGCTGGGGCGGTACGATGCTCGGCGCGATGGCGTACTCCCCCCCGGCTTTCCCCCGCTTGACTCCTCAGGTACATCACAATCTTCTTGTGGTTGAAACGGACGCCGTGCACGGTCTCACTCTCGAGGCAGCTGCGGAGGGGTTTTCCGCGCAAGGAAGAAGACAATGTTTTTCCTCCATGGACTGAACTGAACACGCTCGCAATGCTTTAGATCGACACTGACCCTCCATTTTTCCGTGCGACGGTTATGTACGTGCTTGGAGAGAGAGTGCAAACCAGGCTTGATTTCGTTGCCCGTACGGCCGTCCTGCTCTGGATGCAAAGGAGGTGCTCGGCGCACAACAATGGCCTCAACAGCAGCAGCAGCAGCAGCAGCAGCAGCAGCAGCAGCATGTCCGCGGTCGTACGAAGCCTATACGCTTGCCGGCGGCCGAACCGCACGCCACACAACGGATGGCGCTGAAGTCCGCTGGAGAACGCGAGATATGATGGGTGCTAGCGTGTGAGTGCGTTAGACTGAGGCCATTGCATGTCCAGGCAAAATAGCTGTATGTCAAGGGGTGGAAGTGCTGTCTCCTGATATTTTTGACCCCAGCTGCTGTAAACGTGCAGGTGAGAGCGATTCGTTTGAAAACGCCCACAAGAGTGCCACACCGACACTCCATCCCAGCACGGGAATCATACAAGTTCCGGGTTTAATCGAAATAGCAAATAATAGGGAGGAAATATCCCGAAAGTGAAATGATGTGGGCGTCTGTCATGTTTACATACGTATTCACGTGCATCCGGCATCCCACGGTATTAATAGTAATAGTACGAGGATTATTGAGTGTTGCGTACTATTTACGGGCGACCACAGTTAATAGGACCTATGGTACACATAAAAACCAAGATAAGTACTTATTTTTACTACTATTACGGGGGACCATAGTAGTTAGGATCAAATATTAGCAGTAAAAACAGGTAAATATATAGGTTTTTAAGAATGCCATTGGTCTTACTAACTATGGACCCCCGTAATAACTATATTTGGTCCTATTTGCTATGGTCCTCCGTAATAGTCCCTGTTTGGTTTGTGAACCCTCCCCGCGGCGCGGCACCTTCCTGCTTGTGTCATCTACGTGCGTATGCACCAGGTACAACGTACCTTGTGCCTCTGCGCAAGACAACCATAGCAGGCGCATGGCTGCCCAGAGTCTAAACATTATCGAGAGACCCGTTGGGTCGTTGTACACACCTGATCATTGTTTGAGACCGACCGTTTCACAACCGAAATATATGTAGTGTGAATATTCCGGCCTGTATTCCGTCCGGAAAAATAAACGTTGCACGAGCTGGTTCCAGCGACAGTTCGGCCCCTAGCATTTAATAATAATGTACGCGCGGTCAAAGTCGGGACGGGAAGATGTGGCCAGGATGGGAACAGAACGAACCGGGGACGAGAAACCGTGTGATATTTGGTTCCCCGTCGCGAGTTTCCGACCCGTACTGTTGTTGTTAGTGTAGTGTCTGATTTCGACCTCTTCCGTCCCGCTGTAAGGTCTCGTGTTCCCCATTCCCGACTATTCTTGTTCCCACTGTCTGCTCAGTCGTGACTGTTTCAGTTGCCGCTGCCTGTTGAGTCCCGAATTTGCCTATCCCGCTGTTTCGCTACTGCTGGGTTATTCCTGTCTCATCTAGACGTTGGCACAAAACCGTTCCTCCCATCCCGCATTGCATTATATATTGTGGCAGGTATTTCGATTCTATCCGCCAGTTCTCTCGTTATTTCATATGACCATGGATGCAACTATAAATAGAGTCTGCAGCGTTTCGGTTGCAACATCAGTACACACAACACAGAAATACAAGTAGGACGGGAGACGACAGATAGATACACGTATAATACGAGTACGAGCTGTTTATCTTTCCTTCTTTTTACATGTTTTCCGTCTCCCTTCTTACAACTAAAAGACGTAGGTAAACTTCGTACGAACCACTCAATCCGCCTAACTTACACTCTTGACTTTATTGAAATATTCATTTAAAAAAACAAAAATCTATCAGTCACACCCTTTTCGTTCTTTTCAGCCGTTTCTCCACACCCCGGGTCCCGATCGTGTTCCCAACCATTCATTGCCGACTGCTTTTCATTCATTGCCGACTGCTTTTTATTCCCGACTATGTTCCTCACTGATTTCCCGACCTATTCTTGACGTTCACCGATCGTTTCCCGTCCCGCCACGTCCCACCAAGCAATCACCTATTACGGGGGTCCATAGTTAACAGGACCAAATGTTGTTAGTAAAAATAGGTAAACATATAGGTTTTTATGTGTACCATAGGTCCTATTAACTATGGACCCCCGTAATAGTTCCATCCCATCCCGACTATGTTCCCGGCCTAGATTTCCCGACCTATTCCCAAGCTGTTTACTGATATTTTCCCGTCTTGTCCCGTACCGTCACAAAGCACTTTCCCCGTCCCGTTCCGTCAATAGGCCGTTTCCCGTCATTTTCGTATGGCCATAAAATGGTGCATTTTCGGTCCTACTCCATCAACAACATGGCTTCCCACCCCCGCGTCCCATTCCCATCCCGCGGAAAAAACAAAACGGGAACTTCTCAACAACGCGAGGTAAAAACATATGAACTACATAAAAAACCACCAAAACAGTGTGTTTGGGGGCATGGAGGATATATATATATATTTGTCGACTTGTGCGCGGGCAAATTCCAGTATAGAACTGCATTCTATTAATAGTTCATTTACTCAAACGACAGAAGAATCTCCGTTTGGAGCGAACACATCTACATATGCACTCGTACTTTATAGGCACCCCATTGCCCATTGCCCCGAATCATCCCATGCCCCACTCCGATTGAAGGATTCACCGCGCAATAACTCCCGTCCAACTACTGTAGTACACGGTTCTGAGCAGCATGGCTCAAAACGGTGTGCAAGTCGAGCCCTGCTGGGAAAAGCTATCAAGAGATTTCGCAGCCGTCGTTCGAATCAAAGGGCCGGTGTTGATGCGGGATATCTCCGGGGCGTACACGTCAGTGCACCGGTCAAGCTTCAACCTCCACGGGCACAGGCTGAAAGACTGCCTGCAGAGGGGCCAACTGCCGGAAGTGCAGTACAACCGGCAAACGGACAGACTGTGCTTGGTGGAGAATGCAGGGGGTGATGGTGCGTCAGTAAGAAGGCGTCCTCTGCGTCGACCTCAACCACCAGGCTCACAGCACGAAACAAATACTGGGCCCACGACTGCGACGACAACAAGGCCTTCCGGGACATCCACGGTCAGGTATTCCGGTTCAACCGAAACCGGGAGGACCGCGGCCACCCGCGGCAGGCATGTCGGGACGACCACAACGACCCGGCCCGCAACACTATCTGAACCTGCGCCCCAAGCAAAGCTCGAGGTCCCCGAGGGGGCGACCACGACGCCGCCGCCTGGTCCGAAGGGGCATGTTCCCTCGTATTTTCTTGTTGACAGTACCTACAAATGCGAAGAATTCGTGGGACCATCGTTGAAGCTGATGTGCAGGGGGCATTCAATTGGTCTTCAGCTCGAGGGGCGCAGGTTGGGTGCCGCGGATGGAGAAATCTTACTCATCAAGGTGGGCCGTCAACATGTGTCGTGTGCCATGCATGTATCAAGTCATATTGCGTAGAACGAGGACGCGGAAAATGATCTACAGCAGCACAAGTTTTACAGCCCCTCTTGCAAACCCCCATGGGTCATCTGCTGTGCACGACGGGTGTCCATTCGCCATAATAGTGTATGTACACTGCTGCTGTGGCGCAGGACACATACAGCAGTTCTACGTACAGCATATACTACTCACTCTAAACATATCGTGAATAAGGTGGTTGACGTGGGATAGTACGGCACCGAGCTCTAGAACACTGAGGGATGTTGAAATTCGACAAAACAGTTGAGCGAAATAAATGAAGAGAGTGAGCGAATTCGATGTTATCGCAGTGCGATTGCCACTCTTCTCCCTGTCTGTGTCAGATACGTATGCATATACGAACACATATTTAAGGGTATCCTGTTTTCCTGTATTAACAGACCGGGTTGGTAGTGTGTGACAGACAACACGCAATCATCCCGAGATCACCTCGTTTCCTCGAGAGCAGGTGATGCCCGGTTCGTCGATGTGGTGGGGATGAAACACCCGGTATGATTACCATTTCCCCCTGGTATGTTTTCGGTGGGTTATCGTGATGCCCCCCTCGTTCCTGAGAGGTTCTATGTGTCCGAACACCAACGGAACTCATTTCTCGTCAGCCAGGCGTCTTTGCTTGTGTGGGACCGAATGTCTTGCTGCCCCAACGGACCGGTAGCACCGTTCAGGGGGCGGGCACGCTTCTTGCGATTCTCTCACTTTGACACGACGCAGTTGCAGTCATACGCAGTTCGTGATTCGCTATTTCACCTACTGTGACACTGCCAATAGCTGAACGTGTACGAGGCCCATCCAGTTTTTTTATGTGGGTCTATAATACTGTAGTGCTGTAGGGACGGTCGACAATATGTACATACCTGGTACCAGTACCAGGTGAGCGTCGGCGGACCTCGGGATGCGTATATACACGAAACATGTAAGAACAATATATATATATATGGATAGTTACACTGTACGCTGTGACTGCTTTCTGCAGAGGACGTGCATGCTCCCCTGTAACTCGGTTAGGGCTGGATACTACCGTTACACCTTCCTTCTCCCTGTCAAAAACAGATTTGTCGCGGTTGCAGCGCGCGCTGAGGGTAGCACATCGTGACCTGAATGTTTCTGACGTCAGACCAGACTCCTTGACCCAGTCAACGTCGTTCAAAAACGTTTACGATGTGTATGTATTTATAAAAGCTATGAAAAACAGCAGCAGTGAAATCGAGAAATCCCGTCGAAACTCATCTTTGCGAGCTGTGTGTCATACATGTACAGTAGTACTTCGATCGCGCGTACTACCAGTACGGGTGTTGTGTATATAGTGCTTTGATTCCGTCATCAAGATTAGGGGGACGACACAAACGTAACGGTCTGCCTTGGGGAAGTTGGAACAGGTATGTTGCTGTAACCTCTGTTGCTTTAGTAGGGAGGATATTCTGCAGTAGTAGTTGTTCCCGCTGTAGACTCTATCTAGAAGTATTTATACATGGTACATTGTACCTGGATGGTACTGATTTTTTTTTGCTGTTTTCTAAACCAGCTTTTACTACTGTGCTATGAATAGTGTATAGGTGAGGTAAGTAGGTTCAAGTGGAGAGCCCCACACAAGTTTTACTGCTGTGTAGGACTTTTCGGGAACGATCCACTCGAATTCCAAGCAGTTTGTCCCCAAGACGGGACGGCGGTCTTCAAAAAAAGGGTAGGGTGCTGTACCCTCACCGAGGCACGCGTCAAAGTTTGTTTGCCTTTATCTTCGTCGTCGCCGTCGTCGTGATTGTTGTCGCTGTTGTGTTCTTTTTTCGGATGTTGTGGACTGGTTGATGCTTTCGTACAATCGCTGCGCACGCACGGCAGCGTGTCTGGAAAAGTAAACAAAAAATGACCGAACAACGGATTCGCAGGGGGGAGTGGAAATATTTCCATGTAATAGAGTATGGTGCACTACGTGCTGTGCGTGAAAAACCGTTTGGAACAGCCAATTTGTACATGCTTGCGTTCGAACTCGCTCCTACAGCAACCTGTCGTCCGTGCGCACGTCAGATGGCCGGAAGCTGGACATGCCCTGCGGCGCTCATCTTCGACGTGGCGGCGCTCGAGAGGGCACCAGCTGGGTACGTGCTGCTGCGTGACCAGCTGCTCCCAGTACTCGAAGATGAGAGTTCCACGAAGGTAACAAATGTCGTTTTTGCACGACAAACACCATCAAAGGGTAGTAGTGTAACCCAAGTACGAAGTCGTATTCGTACACGCCCGGGGGGCAGGCTGCTTCGATCCTTGGGGCTCTGAGGTACGACTTACCGGCACGAATTCCGCCCAAAAGGATATGAAGATTCCGATGCCAGGATTCCCAAAGGAATTAAGCGAACATTAAACTCGGATGGATGGTCGGCAGAAGTGATATATTTCATCCCAGTCTTGGAAGTGCCCCCCCCGCCTATCGTCGTCGGTTTCCTAGCCCACCTCTTGGGTGCGAGCCTGCAATACGACGCCACCGCTGGGGCAGCCCCGAAACCCCACCTAATATAGCAAGTGGGCGATCGCCAGTATTATGCGCTCCAGCGCGTTGATCGCATCGTATATGTAAGACATCATGAACTTGTCGGAATTTCTACCAATGTTTATCTTCTGTATACATATCTTTATGATGAGAGGTACCAGACGGTGCCTGGTTTTCTGTTGTCATCTCATCTGTTATTTTGCTCGTTTGGCTCCTGCCCCCCTCTTTTGTAGCCGTATATGAGTTGGCATTTCTCCCACCCCTCCCCCCTAGGGCACATGCCTGGCAATTTTACGAACAGAGAAGGATCTGCACTTTCTTTTCCCTCGTGAACTCGCATCTAAATTGTGCTTTCCCACGATTTTTTGTTTTTTGAATATTCGCATTGCTTACAATACATACGTACACAGATGTGTACAGGTTTTAGGATACTGTACGAGGTATCAGACGGCATGTTGTTGTACTGTAGACGCTAAAAAACGTGCGAGCGGCTGGCCTTAGGGTCATTCTTATCAGAGAGCTTTTTCTCGTTTTTTTTTTTTTTGTTTTTCGTTCAACTTTTCGGTCTTCCAGGTTTTTTCCTGGTATTTTTTAGGGTTATTTTAGTTTATGTGCGCATGATGTGTATACCTGATACTTACAGTAGTTGTTGTTCTCACATTAACTCATTGCTACAATAGTTACTATAGTATGTGTTACCGCGTACCTCGTATTTGCTTGCACAGCGCCACAGCAAAAAGAACATGTATAGGCAGAGAACGAGATAAACCCGTGATGTATGAGTACTGGCTTGACGCATATAAAGTTGCACAAGAACAAGACAGACACCCCCACACCCTACGTCGTATAACTATGTCCCATTTTAACAACATCCGGGAAGCTGAAGACAGATTAGAAGAGTGGAATATTTAATTTAAGCCGAAATCGAGGCTATCCCGTACCTGCCCATTTTTTGTACAAAACCTGTCTGATACGTATTTAATACAAGTGACTGATACGTGTTTAACACAAGTGACTGATATGTGTGCGGTCCCTCAGTTGGAGTTCTCATGGGTGAATCAACCCTGTACTCGCACGGATGTTTAGAGACTGACATACCTACGATGACCTCACTTTTTTTTTCATTGACGTGCACGATGTGCTTCACTTACCATAATATGTTGTTGTGATGTGTACTGCTGTGTTGTTTTGTATGGTCACAGGAGTCATATACAGCATCATGCATACATACGGGATATCGTCTGCACCACCCCGAATGTGGTACGGCAATATTATTTCGTGTCGAGCAGGCGTTTCCTCGAGGAGTAGTGTCACCGATCTGTGAGCCCGTATCTTAAGGAGTGTTTGTTATCCATAAATTACGTACAGTACATCAAACCTGTCGCCAAAACGGGAGATATGTGATAAAAACATGACCCTCCCAGGACGTTCCTTTCCAAAACCCGTTGTCCGATCTCGAGGCCGAATAGGATCTATCCATTCGGGAGCATTCACTCCCCACTCCATCTACCATGCAGGTGGTCCACGATTTCACGACCAGCGCCATTGCCTTGAAGCGCCACTTCGGCGACGCGCTCAGGATCAGTCGACCGCTGGACACGCAATTCGCCCTCGAGGCTTTACAGGGCGACATTCGCGGCACCGTCGGCTCGGCGATCAAAGCTTTTACAGGGGAGCATGACCTGTTTAGTGACGCTGCTTACAGGTGCCGCTTGATCGTTCGTACATGCCGTAGGAGTTCCTGTCCTGTCCTGTCCTGTCCTGTCCTGTCCTGTCCTGTCCTGTCCTGTACGTACGTCGCCCAATTTCATACCGACGAAACAAAAAGCATCGTGTCTTTTAGTATTTCCCAGACACGCGCTTACGCTCATTCGTGGGTGTTCTTTATGAGCAGAGGTCTTCCCGCAAGCGGGACGCGAGGATACCGGTGTTTGGTTGTTGGTAGATTTTCTTATTTTACGACGATCTCAGCTGAATATGTCGGCGACTCGAGGCCAAGGACAACAGTGTGGAAGACATTGGGCTTGGATTCGAGGGTGAGGGGTAGCACAAGCTGGAATCGTCTGTTATATTGATTGGTACCACCCTTATCGTTTCTCGCGAATATACAATTGATGATGTGCTACTCGTACGTACAGCCAAACCGAAAGGGTGGTGAGTGATCGGTGGTTGTATATTACGGGGGTCCATAGTTAACGGGACCAAATTTTGTTAGTAAAAATAGGCAAATATATAGGTTTTTATGTGCACCATAGGTCCTGTTAACTATCAACCCCCGTAATAGTCACCACCCACACGTTCGGCGCGAGCAGCTGATCACACAGCAGTGCTCATGCCATACAGATACTTCTAGATCATTGGGTTGGCACAGGGATACGATGGTTTTTCAGCGCTCGATATTTCCCATCTTTAGCTCGTTCTTTTCAAATGTCTGCAACATCTCCTGAGGGGAGGCACGACATGTTTTCTTTTTTCTTCTGTTTTTAATCGTTTTGTTTCCTTGCTTCTGTTTTTTTTTTTGTTGGCGTCCTTTCATCTCTCTTTCATAGAATGTACATGTCGTGCCTGTCGTATTCAGTATGTAAGACGGCATGGCCTTGCGTTGTATACTCTGCTTACGGCGCAACCAACGTAGTATCTCTGCGGCGTATTGTTTTGTGGCCACACATAACTTATCACTCCCTGAAGAATAGACACGGACACTGGTTGTGCTGGATGTCGACGGGTAGAACGGTTTAATGTGAAGAACACACGCAAAACGGGAAAGCTAATAACACCAGACAAGGTGTTAGGTGTTTTCGGAAAGATCTTGGCGGAGAGCCTTCCAAAAATAGAATGCTCGGCTTTTATTGGCGCCCTTATTGTTATTACTGCTGCTACTGCTGTCGAGAAAAACGGCGCAAAAAAACGATCGCAATCTTGAGCGAACTCAACTCAACCATATTTACGTAGTCGGGGTTGGCGGCAATCGTACGTCGACGGAGACCCATTCATTAAGGAATTTCGGCAAAAGTATGACACTACGTACGGTAGGCTAAAAATAGCCTACTTGCTTGACTGTCTGTGAATACTATTAATATATATATATGGCCGCATCCGGCATGTTTCCTGCCGTGACCCCGACGCTATCGGCATGGAGCCCATCTTGGAGCCAGAGCAAGAAGGAGAGTCAATATGGACACACTGGTGTATGCACTCGACACTACGTACACGAATTACATTTTCTTTTTTTTGTATGTCTGCTCTATGTTGTTGTCTTCACATTAAATCGTCCTTTCTACCCTGCTCTATGCACGTACGAATAACGGGAAGCTACTGCTGTATGATATCACTCGGTAGCATGTTCCTTTTTGTTTTGTTTTTTCACTCACGTACTACGGTACGTTCCTGGAGCGCTTCGGCCTATTTTGATGCAGCCCATTTGGTCACGATGGACGAGGCAGTCGGATAAAACGAGCAAAAGGAGCCGCAAGCTGTACAAGAGTACAGAGTAGGTAGACAGGCCATCTGCGTTTCACCTTGCTCATCGACTACTTGATATTGGCACATAAGAACAACCGTTTCCCGACAATCATCCCAACTATTGTTGTGCATCGCGATTCAGGGCGACCGCATTCGACCACACGGAAGGCTCAAGGCTACCCATCAGCTCCCACGAACTAAACCGAGCCGCTCGCACGGTCAACTCCCTCGCTAAGGTAAGCCATGATATGGAACAGGGTACACATAATACATGGTTCCTCGCGTATTTACTCCACCGCCGTCGTACACTTTGCACTACGTACAGTAGGACCAGTATTTCTAAATAAGCCAATTGCGCGTGCTTGCACGGCTTGTTTAGGGCGTTTACTACAGTATACACGTAATAATGCGAAAGCCAAACCCCCAAATTGTTGCATCAGGCGCACGCTCCACCAAGTCGACAATGTTTACCCTTCAACGCGGGCAAACGTAGTAGGTTTAAGACCGACGTGCCAGGCACGCATACGGCAGTAATACGCAGAATAACTCTCAAGAAAATCGAACACTCAGACAAGCAGGCCGAGGGTAACAGGAAAGTGCTGACTATAGGGTAGTGTGATATGGGTGGAGTGTTCATGGGCTATAGATATAGATAATACGTTGCAGTCTTGTAGTCTCACGAATACGAGAATAATCCAAAGAATGGATTAACCCGGGGGATATTCCATTAGTGCTTTCCAGCTGCCAGAACCACCTGCGGCCCTTACCACTACCCTTACCACTACCCTAGAGCGGTCTCCGCTTCACAGTAGGTACCCGTACGCGTAGCGCGTGAGCTTTGAACTGCTTTTTTTGGTGTTTAGGGTCTACTTAGAACAGACTATTTTCCGAACACATACCGCGGCCAGCGTTCCTGCCGTATGCCCACGGCGTCGTGGTATTTCATAACGAGTATTTTTGTCTGCGAGAATTTGCAGCAAGCATCGGTGTTGGAAAATTGCTGGACTGGGGTGCACGATCGTTTTTTGCAGCTCTCGATTTTCCCAGAACGGGCAGGTTGCCAAAATCGAACAGTTTTGTTTCTCGGAAATTTCTTGGTCGAGAGTTTCCCGAATATATGTACCACTCGAGCTAATCAAGCACCTTCTCATCGTTTTCGAGAAAACGAGTGAATCATTGATGCTGAGAAAACGATCGTACCCCCGTGGAAACTAAAAGATCTACGCGGTAAACCATCTTGGTCGAGAGCCTCCCGACTATACTGTTCGAATTTATAAACAACCTTGCTTGTATCATTGTCGAGAAAACAAAATGCTGCTGCTGAAGAACGATCGTATCCTTGTGCAAACTCGAAGATCTTCACGGTAACCGAGATGTGGCATGGTGCAGTACACACGTACGGCGAGCCCGTGAGGATGTCCTGCTCTATTGGCCAATCCGCGGAACATACTCAGCATCTTGGCTCCCATTGCCTTGACGCGGCTCTCTATTATTTCTCGCGTTCCAGGCCGGGGAGAGCATCATGACGGCAGGGCGGCTCACGGAGAAAAAGCGTGACCAAGTTTTGCAAGCCTCTAAGGTACAACGATACTCTCGTCTGACGAAATACAATTCAACGACCATTCTGCGGTGAAGAATATCGCGCAATCTGGCATCGACCAAATCGGTTTGACCCATGCCGATGATACCTACAATAAGCAACGTATATGCTGTACGCATGAAGCGGTCATACAGTAGAGGCTAATCAGAGCTCTTTTCGGTGTAGCTGCACTACTGCTGTAAAGATGTGAGACGAGGGAGTAGAATGGTGGGGTTTCCGGTGTTCACGAAGCTTTCTATGCTATTTCCGTTTCGCCCGTGCTGCAGCATTGTATTTTAATGCAAGTGTCGATTTACAGAAACCGCGCTCGAACCGAGCCCGTGAACATGTACAGCAGCCACCAGGACGACGTGGATGGACATCCTCCGAGTAAGCAGAAGCTAAAAACAAATTTGCCAATATGAAACATTCCGCAAACTGAGTGGCACCCTGTACGTGTCAGGACCAACAAATATTGCGGTATAAATGGCACCTGAATGTACAAGTATTATGGGTTGCTCGGCTACTTGGTATCGACTGAGTAGTAGGTACTGCACCCCCGTTGTCTCAATGCGAATGTCGTGTCGTCGGGTATTTGACTGCTCGGCCATCGTCACTGTGCAGTCCTCTCTCGTCGTAGGTAGACCACCTGTGGCCCAACAGTTCCGTCCGCGTCGTCTGCACATGAATCTACCGCGCAATCGTTGCGTTCACAGATATCCATCGCTCCGACATATCATGTTCGTTTACACCAGTTTCTGCTGATAATAATACTGCTGCTGTACAAGGTATCACCGCAACCGTTGTAGTCCCCGTATTTTGCAGTCCAGGCTAAGGAGCGTTATCATCGGCGAGCTTTTTTTCCCAGAAATCTTCGGCATTTTTATCAAGATATGGAAGCGTTCTGTCACAATTTATGAAATTTTACAGAGGGCAATTCGTATCAGGAAATGTTTGTAAAATAGAAATAGGGAACTCTGGAAGACAAAAAAAAAGCGAAGAAATAACGTGGAAAATACGGAAATAATGCCAAAACGAGCTCTCCGATAAAATTGGCTCCAAGCCTTTATTTATCCTCTCCACGTTTCCCTTGTTGTGCCAGAAAAAACATATACACGTTAAGGTTGAGTCAACCCTCGATTTGAGAGTAAGTTCACAAGAGTAACGTCGATAGCCCGAGGGACGAGAGTCCCTCGTCCTTCAACGGATACGGCGCTTGACGCTTCATACTGCATATCAACGGCGCTAATACGCTCGATTACTGCTGTAGTGTACCAGGTAGGTACCTAAAATTCCTCGACCCTTTCCCAACAGATGAAGATCGACTTCGCGATGCATACGCTGGACGAATCTCGTTGGATGGCCTTCCGCAACAAGGGGAGGTGCTGGGGAGGTGGGGTCGGCAGGGAAATGGTCAGCTACGAGCTCCAGAAGGTCAGGTCCCCGACTCGCGTCCAGACGAGGTCGATGTTTCGAAAGGTCGGGCCCAATGACGATACAAGACAAGTTGAAAGCAGTACTTTTGTATACCTGGTACACCTTTTGTGAGGAGGGCAGTTCTGTATACGATGATTAATGGGGACCACTCGCAATGGGCGAGACTTATTCGAACTGACATGATATGCACTAGCACACACGTCAACGTCGAGCACACCTGGATACCAAACCCCGTAAACACTCGGCTCCAACCTTGGCAAGCCGGTGCGGACATGTTGTGAACGTTTTTGGGCACGGTATGATGTACTGTGGGCCTGGCTGGGGTTCCTTTCCGATTGTGCTGGACACGTGAGTGAATCACTGCTGTACTTGCAATTTTTATAACAACGTGGCAATTTCTGTTGTCGAAATGAAATCAAGAGAACGTTTACTTCCGGATTGGCCGCAATGAAACCAGGCCTACGTGTGATGAAGATACTCGGTTTGCGGTGGTTCTGATCTCTCCTGCGGTTCGTCGATACAGAATGTGCTTGCGAGACTTTATGCACGGGTCCCCGGTAGAAACTATCCTGGTAATGTATAGATACCGCACGATAGCATTGTAATATCAGCCGTGACTCACACAGAGGCAAACGACACACAAGACACGCATGTTGTATTGCATACTTGCTTGTGTTGTATTATTACCTGATACCAGATATCACTTGATGAGATGTGTAGTCCTTTCCATCAAGGATACCCGGGGATGAGGACCCATGTCGCCGGAAAGCAGCTCTTCCTGTCCGCGGAGATCCACGAGGGATTCCGTCATCCGCAATGAAATTGAAATACTGTAGTCTGCGGAGATCCACGAGGGATCCCGTCATCCGCAATGAAATTGAAATACTGTAGTCTGTACTCGACATCTTCCTATTTTGCTGACTTTTGTCGTTATGGGTGCAGTTCGTCTCGTGCCGACCGATACAGACGAAGTTTTGCCTGTTGTTTGCACAGGGCAAGCCTGCATTGTTGAGTTTAAGATTGCAAGCTAATGAAGGCTACCAGTGCTTTCACTGCTTCCATGAAATTGTCCACCCGCTTTCTTCTTTAAAAGCGGTGGGAGCTTCCGTGGAGTGGTAGAAGCTTCCACGGAAGCTTCCACCTACTTGCATTAAAAATACTATTGATATAATGCACCGGACCCGGTCAGCTTGTCCTTCATTCGATCGGCAGCTGGTTGGCCAAACTCCTGCCTTGGTTGGGCGATGCAGGTTTTGCACCTTCACGTCTGATTACGCTCGCAGCGAAAATAACTCGTACTCGCTCGCGCCCGACGTTGGTACCCGTACGCTTTCCCAGCCCCCCATGGGGAAAGGCCTAATTGTCTGTACCAATAAACATCGATTTATCAACTACTTGGTTTGCGGAGGGCCGTCGCCCCCTGTATGTACAAATACGCCCACGTTTCGAAGGGGGCAGTGTATACCTTGTCGTGAAGTCAACTATACCTCGAATTTCGGTGCTGTAGAGTGAGTACACAAGACATACCACCGCCCACCTACAGGGTAGTGAACGTACATATGTGCAAGGAAAAATCTGTACTGTTGCAAAAAAAATGAAGTATGCTACATTTCGCCTGTTGATTGGACAGGCTCAAGGATCAATCGGCGGTCGAGGGGCGGAATCGTTCGACCCTCCAGAGCCTACCCAGCAGCAGAAAGCAAAGCCCCCCACGTTTGGTGCGCGCCTCGGGTAAGTATCTAGCAGGGCCAAGCCGCAAGGGGCGATAAGAACCTGCTTGCGCTCTTCTTCCGTTTTGCAGTTGTTGTGGTCGTCTAAATCAGGAGACAGGTTGGCCATTTGTGTTGTTGCGGCGCCAGGTAGATAGCCCCTGCGCCTGGCTTTAAGCAGCTACTACCGTAGTAACGTTCGCATTCTAGGATATATACCGTATCCTGAAACTAAACAACTGATTAGTTCTTACGAACTCAAAAAACGCTGGTTGGTTAGTCCTACCCACCCCATCATGTACACACCGCCCCAAAGTGTTGCACTTGATTGCCCCCAGCGGATTCACGCTCTGTGCGCGACACACAGCAAACATGCCAAAACACGCGACATCGCCGCTATGTCCCATCTCGTTGAAAGAAAATCCCAAGACGCCGTCAAAAGATTTCGTAGCTGTATTTCGTGGACGCTTTACTGCAGCGGACATGACCACTCGAGGTTTGTCGATGCCCAGATCCCTGATAAGCGGAGCGAAGCCGACCGACGCGGACGAACCGGCAGAAGACGCCAACTGCCCTCTCGAGGTACTGCAGGTCGTCCCTGAAGCCTTCCTGAGAGAGAACCTGACCGGAAGGTGCGATTTGGTTGTCCATCCGAACATATGTCGGGCACCGGTGGTTCTGGCCCTACAACCCTAGCGGCAACAGATATGTTGTGCGTATAAGTTGGCATTCTCAAAAACGTATACGATGGACCGTATGTGATTCTCAATTATCAGCGCCCTCAGTGTTGAATCACCACATTTATAGGATGTATATGATTATATATAGCATGTATATGATGATATATAGGATGTGTATGATGATACAGGGACAAAAGCAAAGCTCGGAGCCATATTTTCAAATGTAGTGTGTCGGAAATGTTTTTGATACTGTGGCCTGTGCAAACGGAGAAGCATAGCGCACAGGTACTAGAGAACCACAGGTATTAGAGAACATATACCAGTAGCGCTAAGTATGTGTGTTTCTCGGCATTGGCTGCGTGAGTTTAGCTAGCGACGGCTTCCGACATCCTTCATGCCGAAGGTTCTTCGGGTCAACACTCAACGTAGCATCGTGAACGTACTCCTGGCCCCGACACAATTAAGACGCAATGAGCTGATTCTATGCCGCCGTTCTGCCGTCAAGGCGGCCGTACGACTAGCGTTTATCCTGTTATCGTGGCTGTGTATTCCGGGGAATCACTGGCTGCAAGCACGCCCGAAGCCCGCAACGTGCAGGTCATTCACAGCCATGATTGGCTGACCAGTCTCTCGACTTGGAGTTGTCCGGGACGGATGATAATAGCTACGCTCAGGATCAGCCACTGGCGTGATCGTTCGACGCGTAGAAATGTAGAAATCACGGATCAATGTGTGACAGCCTACCTCGAGAGCCCCGAAACGGGAACTCATAGTGATGTTTGGGCACTCTCGTTGGAGTTTGAAACCAAGGCTGTGTTTGGGGGGGGGGGGGGGGGGGGGGCGTTTAGATCCTTCAAGTTTGGCAGCTGAGAGGCACTCGGCCGAGTGACCACCCTATATATTTGCGGCCTAAAGCTATTCATCTTTTTATGATTGTGTTGGTATGCACCGCCATGGGATTGTTAATCTTGGCTAACCCAACAAATACAATGAATTTCCGAGTCAAATTCAGAGTGAGGAGCAGAGCCGCAAGCCAGAGCGACCCAAGTGCGGTATTGAAAATGGGGACAAACCACCATGGCGCGTGCCACAGTCCGGGAAGCGCATTTTGTCGAAAAGTTTTTTTTTTTATTGACGGGGTTGCTTAACCCGAAATCGTCGTAATTCCGTTCTTGTTTTGAAACACAAAGCACTATTTTTGTGTACCTAGGCCGTCGGAGAATTCATCCGGTTGCACTTTGATTTTTCTTGAAGTCAGCTTTTGGTTGATGTATACTAATATTAATAGTAGTGCAGAGCTCCTCATGCGGGGAGCCTCATAAAATATAAGGGTGCACCTCTACTAATAGTATAGCAGACGCTCTTTACTTTAGCACCAGCCTCGACCCTAGTCTGGGCGAACAGAACATTCTGCTGATTCGCGTACTCGCAAGCGAACGCGCTACGAGCTGCAACCACGGACGCGACCATTGGTGCAATTCGAGATAATACGCCGGGGCGGGGAGACTGCCATCTAACGTTTTTACTGTATGCATCGTGATCTGCCATGATCTCCATGCGTTCGAAGGGATAAGAGGAACCTGAAAGACCTTCAAGAGATTGTCCTGGATGAAGGCAGGCGACCCAAGGCTCTGCTACAAGGTGAGATGCTACGAGCCTCAGAGTGTTGAAACCGCTTACGCGGGTGTCCATTGCAAGCGGCGGTGACGGATGTTGCCCCATCGAAACAAAGCCACGAGGCACGCACTTCGGGTGGCGACAGAAGGCACTCTCGTATCGAGCTACGGCAGGACAGGCAGTACTGCCGGAGCCCCATGTCTACTTGGGAGAGGCACTCTTGTGTCTACCGACTGTGGGGGAGGCATCACTGTACCCCCATTTTTACATGGGCGGTTTTGAAACCTTGCACTGCAACAACCTTCAAGTGCAAGCATTGGTTTTGGGGGAAAGCGGAACAATAAAAAAAACTTCGTGACCCGTGAATATTCTCGCGAATGGGAACAGCACGCAAGCTTGAACCTTGAAAACACATAGGGTCGCTACTCGGGAAAAGGCGACCCTGATCCGTTGAAACAAACGCCGTAAACGTGTCTCCCCCACCGTAGTGTTGGTCGTAAAATAATTATTTCTCGTACCCGTGTGAATCCGACGGCCTCTTCAGGACGAGGACGAATTTATCTTTGCAGCGACAAGAACCGTCTGGTGACAGCAAAGGACATCAACAAGGTCGTGGGCCGCCTTGAGCTCGAGGGTAGATTTGGAGAGGACAACCGAGCAGGGTTCCCCGGCCAGCTCCACCGGCTTAGCGTCATGAGGAGAAAGCAGGTCAGCGGCAAATATTTCTATCGTGAACTCTCGAAACAAGGGAAAACTGTTTGCATGCATATTAAGTGAAAATGGGGCGCTGAATTTATTTTATCGCCCTGTCTCCAGCAGTATTGACATACCTTCCCATTTGACAGCGACATTGGGAAGAGTCTTACCCTCTTCATGTATGGGTGCAACGCTTTGAGGTACGATACGTCATGTGGACCGCTCTTGTCCACCGATCACACCTTCAATCATTTGAACAGAAGGGAGAAATATTCGCGGCGACTCTCCGGATTGGAAGATTTTTCAAGGGGAGTGCCGGGCTAATCGACGATATTCTTTTTCACATCATCGACGTCCCCGGTGAGACGATAGTGTCAACCGTTTCACGATACCGCACGGCTCAGGTCATCAGAGATGCATTGCGGGCTGAGTCTGAAACATGGGAAACGCCTCCGACACACTTGGTGTTCGCGCAATCTTGGGCAGGTGCTGTGGCACGACCACGTCTGCCGTAGCGCAAACCAATTGCGGGCGGACTGTCGCCCTAACCCTGACCCTAAACATTGTACGGCGTCGTAGTTCACCATGTCTCGTGCGTCCCTTGTCATGTTGCACCATACTGGTACCTAGTTGCAATGAGTCCTTTTCAGCCGTACCTCCGTCTCACTTAACAAACGATGCTACGCTCTCGAATGGGGCCACGCGCTTTCAGGCAAGCCAAACCGCGCGGCATCACTTCTCATCTTGGGGGAAGCAGGATCCGGAAAGACAACTGTCATTCGCGACATCTGCCGCAAGATCTCCGAGACGCAGGTACCAGCGAAGGGCGAAGACGGCCAGCGCGGAGTCTACCTGCTGGAGACCTATTTGTTGTTAAGCTTTTGGACTCATGTCTAACACCGACATTTTGAGATAACCCACGCGCGAAGCATTAAGCCAACGAACTTAGCGCACACGATTGCAAACGACGACTCTGACGGCAAACATGCGTGTGAAAAGTTTTCCAATCCGTGAGCCTCATTCGCGCACATGCTTGCTGCCGAGCACCCCCGTTTTGTATTCGATAGACTCGGTGGACGTTCTATTTTCAACGCACAGGGAACGCCCTGGTTCCGGTCGCAGTGTTTTTTACGTGGTGTGGAGGTCCAGGGAAAAGGAGCAGCCGTATACTGCGTCAAACGGTCTCGTTTATTGTTATCCCCTAACCAAGCCTGAGGCAGAAGGCAGGCTTCCCGCCAAGAAATCTCCATGTGGCGAGACATACAAGAGTGATATCGCTGGTTTTCTAGAAATCTGGGGGGTTGCGCACTGGAAACATATTTCCTTTGAGGAGGGCCATGATTTCCCGCCACGCTCGTGCTTCCCACTCTACGCCTGTAAATCTGAAAGACTGTGGTGATCGTGGACACGAGCAACGAGATTGCCGGCGATGGAAACATTCCCCACGGCGAAGCTATCGGGGAGAGCCGGAGGATCATGGTACCAGTCAAGGCGGAGCAACACAAGTAACTACACGTTTGAATTTTTTTTAAAAGCTTTGCGAGTCTCGTGTCCGTCACCTGCAAATGACATGCTCTTGTTGCAGAAGTAACAGACTCCTCTAGTACAACATATTGCGAAACTTGAGAATACCCTCTGCTAGCGCGGCATCAGGCCTGGAGTACTACGATCTCTCTCTGTCGGTGATTCGGCTTCGGTTTCACGTAGTGGCCAACGCTAGCCACACGTAGAGATCGTTCATACAAGCAGCCATTGCGTCCGGCGATTCTTACCGCCGCCAAAGGGTTGACGCCGCGACATCGCCTCGACGATATAGAAAGGTCGTTGGGCAAGCATCGCCATATGTATAGTTTTTTTCGTCTTCGTATGTGGGTATATTGAGCGTGTTTTCCCCGCACCTAGGGTTTCTTTTCGTCTAACCTCCGAGCTCGCCCCCTCGCAAACGCGGATAGGGTCATGACGGAGGCGCTACAGAACCACACGCCCCCAGACCATTGTGGTCGATGAGATCTCAAACAACCTGGAGGCACGTGCGTGCTTGGATATCAAGGCGCGGTAAGAATACGCCCCCATGCATGGATAATAGGAGCTACGTGCACTGCTAGATGTCCCACCCACTGGTCAAGGATATCAGGGTGCATCATCACCTGGCGTGCGCCGTGCACGCGCAACCACGATCAACATATATCAACCATGCAAGAATGTGACTCGTGTTCAGGCGCTAGGCGGCAGCTTGTGCGCAGACATCAATGATCAATTACAGCCGTTTGCTGGAAATACCCACGGCTACGGCGCCTGGCCTTGACGAATAAATTGCACTATTAATAGTCTGAAGGCCATATTCTGGTAAGCCTACTTACAATAAAGTCTATGATACTACACTGCTATGGCGCACCTCTGTACCTGTCGGTCCACTCAATGTTCTGACACGGTTGGACTATATCCTCAGGGGTGTACGTTTGGTGGCAAGCGCGCACGGCGACTTGCAGTCGCTACTGAAGAACCCCAATCTCAACACGCTTCTGGGAGGAACAACGAGTGTCACCGTAGGCGACAAGACGGCCGAGGAAAATGGAGGCAACAAGGTCAGAAGACTAACGAGAAAACCGGCCATGACATTATGTATTCCATTCTTTTGATTTTGTTTTCGGTATCAGTCTTGCTTCACGTTCATTTTTCAGCGTGCGTCAGGTGTGTGTCACGTGTGTATTCACACTCGTTGTCGCCGCCTGGACTGAAGACAGCAAGGAAAATAAACCCAATACAACAGTAGCCCATGGCGTGAAACGTTCATCAGAATTAACTGAGTTCTACTACCCTCTGCTGTTCGTGTGTTGGCATATCTCGCACATGTGAACGTCTGGGCTGGAAGAAATAAGGAAAAACAAGAACAACAAACGTAATGGCGGACGAAATTCAAGGTTCCTCTAGAAATGCATTCTCACGTTCATTTTTGTAGGGTATCTCACGTGTGTGGTTGCGTTGCGCGAGCTCCCAGACAAGCCGTCGCCACAACTGGTGCATGCCTTTGTGTTTATCGCGCATGAGGTCCAGTATTTCGTTCGCATTTCTCGTCCGTTGTCATATATTTGTTTCCGTCGCAGGCTCTTGCGCTTTTAGTAACGTGCATGGGCGCGGGTATGCCTGGTTTGCAGCATTTGGCATGGTAAACTACCTGTGCAGACCCGGCAAGACGTTGACATCATGGTATCTACCTGTGTTTGCCCGTTGTATTGTCACGTCCGCAACCGGTTTCATCCGGAAGGTGCGCAGGGATGGCTTGTTGAATCCTTATCTTGATGTTTGCCGTCAAAATATATATTCACATGGACATGATGCTGCAATTTGGGATTCCATGATAAGACTGACAGGCACCCCCGAGATATACATCCCGTTCTCAAGCAGCGTCACTTCCGCGACACCCCGTGCACCCGACTCCTTTTCCGGTATCAGGTCCAGAAGGAACGAAGCGGTGCTCCCGTGTTTGATATGGTAATCGAGATCAAGCGCGGCGAGGTGGGGGCGTGGTCCATCATCAGGAACGTGGCGGTTGCGGTTGACGCCCTCTTGAAGGGGGGTTCTTACGAGGTGGAGCGCAGGTCCCGGTCTAAACGCGATTCGCAGTCCGGAAGCAAGGTGTGGTGTACAGTAGTTTGGTCTATGTTGGGCTGCTGATTGACATGTCTGTCCCCCCGTCCCTTGCAGGTTACTTCCTGCCCTCCGCCAGTCGTTTGCCAGACACCAGGCGTCTGATCATGTAGGACAGTGCCTAGTGATGCAGCTACCGCGCGGAGCCTAGAATTTGCGCAAAGGGTGCGGTCGTTCTCCAGCGCAATTTTTTGTTTTACTATTACGGGGGTCCATTGTTAATAGGACCAATGGTATACATAAAAACCTATATATTTACCTATTTTTACTAACAAAATTTGGTCCGGTTAACTATGGACCCCCGCAATAGCAGTAAGGGTACTTCAGCGGAATATGTTACTTTCGTCGGAAGGCGCTCGACGGGAATTGTTCAGAAAAATGCCTTGTTGGTACTGAAAACCTTGCCGTTCTGGAAAGATCGAGCGATAAAGAAAAATAACACCCCTATGCGAGGTCTACGCTGCTTAACGGGACCCATGAAACGTACGATGTACAGGGTGTTCGATTCTCTCTACAGGTAGTTTCGACCGTGGTCGTCGACTATTGTTGTTGATTTTTTATCGCTTGCTCCTAGATACTACCGCGGTTTTGTATGAAGTGAGACGTAGGAGCGGCACTAAGAATGTGTAGGCTAGTGGAGGCGTGGTAGATGTGCTGCGTGTGTGCCGCATGTTTTAGCACGTTGGAGCCAGAAATTTAATCGTTGATGGAGTTCTTCAACTCAGGACGTACCCAACTGTGTTGTGCTTGTATCTGGTGGGATGTTACCATATTAGTTTCTTGGATGCCGAGGCCATGAAATCGTGCATTATTCTCCGCTTACACATGATCTCATACTGGGCGGTTGGGCGAGTTACTAAGCTGGTACGTGCGTTTATGTAGGCATCTTCAATACGTATCGCGGCCAAGTCCTCTTGGGTGTCTTTTTCGGCGTTGAGCAGCTTGTCGATGCCGTTGTACTAGCCTGTGTACGGCGGACGTGTTCACCAGGCGCAGGCATCAACGGTTTTCACATAGTGGAGCTTCGTACCAGTGAAAGGGGCCGGGACCCCCGCATCTTGCACAGTGCAGGCGAAACAATCCCCTTATGGAGACACTGAACAGTTGCAGTACAAAATCAGGCGTATCGGGTCGGGAGGTCGTCGAAACCTTGGGAGGTGGTTGCTCCTTTATTCGACGTCTCCCAAACGAATCCAGCGAACCCCACAAGGTTTCCGTGGACAACCTCTCGACTCGGTAACCCATAGGTTGTAATATATTGTTTTATGTGTCGGCAATTATTGGGTTTCGCCTCCCGGCCACCAGTGAGGTGGTACAGACCAGCACCGACGTCCACACATTGGTGGTAGCCGATCGACCCCCCACCAAGCGCACAATTCGAGCAAAATATCCTCAGACGCAACTTGTGTGGGGAGAATGCTCTCTGGAAAATGAACAATTTAATTTAGTATCTCACGCAGCACCAGACCTGCAAATCACGGTGAGTTTTACGATCGGACTCGTAGGACGGTGTGGATAGAAACGATTCTGACTGGCGGACTCCGTAATCCCAGATAGTACCGAGCTTGTTTCACATTAGCTTCGTTCTGTGCCCCTACTTCAGTGAGCTGTAGGTTGCCTTTGATCGGGCTGGACTTTCATTTTTTCTTGACGTCAGTTCGTGTTAGGACGGGCACAGAGTTCCTCAACCGAGTAGCCTCATAAAATTACGGGTGAACTACTTGCCGTAGCATGCTTCGAACGAGTTTGGCCGACCGACCTCAGCTGCGCGATCGCGGCTCGGGTACGCTACAAGTGAGGTTTGTACTTGAGTAGGAACCTCGATCAGCAAGGAATCGTACAGAGTACGTAGTAGACCGAAAACGTTCGAGCCGATATTTTTACGCTAGTGAAACTGAGGTTCCCCTTTGGGGTCGTGCTTTGCGTAGTTCCCGCCGGACTGTCCAGGCAAGGTCAACAGCGAGAAATCTCTAGGCGATTCGAGTTTCAAAAGAACACCGGAATGCAGTTTCTCCATCGTGCCCGCCGCCCAAGGTAATTGCACCAGAGGGAACTACCGCCCAACATGTTTTCAAATTTTCATTGCCCAGTCGTCTCCTCGCGCTCGTGGAATGGCCCAGGAATCAAACATCAATGCACCCACCACCGCGCATCCACGTTTGTCCCCAATAATCTCTACACGGCCTGCCCTAGTGGATACGTAGTTCACGACTATCTGGAGGATGATTTTTGTTTTCAACAAGACCTCTAGCAAACTCACTGACTTACCCCTCCTCAGAAGTTGACGGCTGAACGATCATCCCCTGCACACTAATCTCTCCTTCGATCAGGATTCGGACTCCGAGGAGGTGGCCTTCCGGCTGGCGTATGACAGGGAATCTGAAAGGGACACGCTGCTTTATTGAGGCCGGCCTGCCGTGCGTTCAGACTTTGGAAGATTTTCCACTGCTCTTGAATATGAACAGTATCTGCTCCCACATTCCGCTGCGGCAGCGCTGTTTGGAGGTTTAGGATTCGAGGGTCTGGTACACTAGACGAAACGAAGGCAAGCGTTTGGCCTCCCAACAGTTTCAAAGAACAGTTTTTTGTTTTTCGGTCAAGATTACGTTTCCGTCAGCAAATGGGCAGAGGTCAATTTGGACAACAATGGACGATGCCATGCCTTTCGACACGCAATACTACACTTATTGAATACCCTCTCGTGCATTGCCTTGCCCAGAGGCGACTCTAGGATAGCAGAGCTGCTTGCGTGAGTCCGCATGAACGGACAGATTCGAGATCATACACTGAACTGCAGGTAGATCTGTGGCTGAGTATTAACAGTTATCTCCATGCATGGCGACGTACAGGATACCAAGCCGATGAGGATAGCCTCTTTTGTCTGGGCTAGGGACCATCGTTGGGAGGTGGGGATAGTCCACACCCGGTGTACAATACGTGCGTACCGATGAAGGGCGCCACTTCGCACCCTCGACCAGTATTACTTTAACCATCCCGTAGCAAACAAAACAAAATCACGTCGCCAGAAAAACAGACGGAAAGGGGCGAAGGCACGGCCTTAATCCGGTTTGTGGGTGTACAGGTTTGGTGAAGGGCACAGGAGGGCGTCAAAAACGAATCCTCGGCGATAACTACAAACTCAGAAATATGGACGACACAAGGGCAAATACATGGAATACGTGTCCTTTCCATACATAGGAATAGGATACACCTGGTATACGCTAAGCACTTCTTGAGAAGTAGGTAGCGAAGCGTGGTAGTGTCTGACAGTCTTTGGTCCAAGACCCGGACTGCAAGCGCGGGAAGGAGAGGGCACCAACCTGTCCTAGGGAAGGACCTCTGCCGTAGGTAGGCAGAGGATGGCTCGAGGCCTGCGCAGTTGGGCAGGGGGGGGGGTCGATCAGTATCGCGAGGTGGTAAAACGCCGAAAGCGCGAACCAAACGTGGGAGTGTAGGCTGTTTTTTGTGCCGCACGCTGTCAGAAGACACCATCCACGTGTGACGCGAGCTGTTCGTGGGTAGCATAGGTTCGCCTAAATGTGCGTGACGGATGGGGGGGCTCCTGTACTCAAACACTACTGCACCATATCGCTGGAGTTCCACTTGTTCAATAGCAGTGATCACATATGCCTCGGCCGTAAGATGGTCATTCGGCTTTGCATTTCCATTGCTTCTCAGAGTCGGTAGGTTGGGTGGGCCAAAGAGACCCTTTGGTCAGGGGCCTCGGAAGACGCAGAAGGTGTAACCATTTATCCGATCGCACTCTGTGCTTGTCGGCGTACACCAAAACGGGTACGGGTGTAGATTACACCCCCCCTCCCCCCCTCCCCATCCCTCCCTCTCTCGGTGAAGAAACATATGTTCTAAAAGTGTGGCGTGAAGCAGATACTGAACGTCAGGGCTATACAGCGAACGTCGAGACTTGAGCAAGAGGGCAGGGGGGGGGGACGGCGCTGCATAACATGAGGCGAGTGCATCCACGGTACGTATGATCTATACGGCGCGCCGTTTGCCACGCAAAAGAACCACCCGCGTACTTGACGCAGATTGCCCTAGAAGGCGGCACGGTTGGGTCAACATATGTACTTCATCTATTGTGGCATTCCTCGATAGATAACCGACCTCGAATCATCGAGAGGCCAAATATATTACGCATTACGATTCGCTACCGGGCATACCTGGACAGGGGAATGTGTCGCAAAGGTTGCATTGTTCTTCACCCTGAAATCCGAGGACTGGTGTCCCTGTAGGGAGGGAAGGCGGCTAGAATGCCAATGGGATTCCAAGGTATATTGTCCGAGCACGTAAATGAAAAAACAGTCACGTAACGGTGCGTATCGCGAATCCGAAACGCGTCAAAAACGTTCAAGGCGGCAAGTAGTCGGGGTGATCACTCGGGCCAAGTGGATCTGAGCGCGGCTGACACAAAATGAGTTGAACGTGCTGCCCACCGCCGTCAGCCTTGGTCAGAGCTCCCTCTTCCTCCTGTGAGAACCCTTGAAAACCCAGGTGGGCCCCCTGCCGTAGCCTTGTTTGTTTAATGTTGCGGAGCATGTGGAAAACGACACGGAGAGTGTAATAGCGTGGGGGAAGGTATACGCTCTCTCGAGGGAGGCGCTACGTCTGTTATGCTAGCATTAGGTGTGTCAAGTAGGGACAAACATTTTCGGTTGTCTGACTATCTGCACGTACGATATACGTACTGTCTCGAAGCTGAAACACGCTCTCCGGGCGAGGCACTACGTCTGTTCTGCTGCCAACCGGGGTGCCCAGCAGCAGTACGTTTTTTCGGTTGTCGGGCTATCTGCATGTATAACTGTAGTGTCTCGGAGCAGAACAGCTAGCGGGATAGCTAGAAGGTGTAGACCGGCCCCACAACCCTAAACAAATATAAAGCCTCAGACAGACGGGGATCGCAGAGGTATATTTGCTACGGCAGCAGAATCTAGCGTCCTGCGTAGTCGCTGGTCGTTAACAAAGTCGTCTGCAGCTGATGGGCGCATCACGCAGTATATCTACTTTTGTCGATGCGCAGTAGCATCGAGCACTGTCGAAATATAGGTGTTCACACGTAAGCACCTGCACGCAGGGTTCTGCCTTCAACCTGCGAGTACGTACTGTAGTATTTGGTATATACCGTGGTCCGGTAGCAAATATAAGGCGGAATTCCTCGAACACGCACGCCGAAAGACGTTTCGTCGGGAAGAGTAACACTGTCGCACGACCACGGAGTCCGAAGCTGATACACCTCCAGGAGCAACCGTGTCGCTTTGCAACTGTGTGCCCGTATCGCTGGTAAAATTAGAGAGACACGACATGGTCTGCGGCTACTAAAAAGGTTGCAAACCTCGTACCCTTCGTATAAATAGCTGTTGGATCAAGGTAGCCTCGTTAGTTGGGCCTCAATGGTCCAGAGTATCTTGAGTTTTTTTTTGCAGTATGATCAGGAGGGATATCCAAAGAGTAATCTCTAGGAAATTGTTTGACCCCAACCAGCAATGTAGCTGGGTAGGTAAGGTGGAATAAACGGCAGCGAAGAAAACTAGCATGTGGTCCTCCTGCGTGGTCTCGGGCCTATCCGACATAGGAGTAGATCTTAGGCCATGATTAGGTAACTTTCCTGACGTTCGTTCATCGTAGAGGATTCGGAATATCACGTGCCGCTTTCTTCCCATCAATAAATAATGTAGCTGATATATAGATATGATCTGGGCCACCGCCCGGTGTACAATGAGGATGACCTTGACGTGTGACGTATGTCTTTCACTATTTTTCTTCGGCAGAAACGGCGCGGACAATGTACCCACGCCGACTAGATGTAGGCCACTCGCGGGTGTTGTCCATCGATGTCTCGATACACCCCGTCTATTAGGGCGTGCTCTGACAGGTTCTGCGGTTTTTTAGATGTCGGTACTCGCTGCGCTCCAAAGCACTTACTGTAGACCGGACTCGATTATTCATGTGTCTGACCTGCAAAAACACACGTATCGACAACTTCGAATCACAGCTCGGAGCGTATAGCGTTTCAAATATGTACGATAGTGTAGTAGCCTGGAATGTCGCATCAGTAGAATGACAAATGTTGCTTTTTTGCGGTATGGCTATCTTATTCGGCAGGGTAAAACAAATATGTGCTTGTACCCAGATACTGGAAGCGCTCGCTGCTGTCCAGCTAACGTCGTGCTGGTCGGGTGTGGTACAGCTCCTTCACCAGCCTGGGCTCAAGTGTAACGACCGTGTATTCACAAATACCAAGACGAAACGGTGATTTCAATTTACGACCAGAGCGGAAAGGTCGGGTGTGGTACAGCTCCTTCACCAGCCTGGGCTCAAGTGTAACGACCGTGTATTCACAAATACCAAGACGAAACGGTGATTTCAATTTACGACCAGAGCGGAAAGTCTCTAAAAAGTGGGACACATCCTCTACCTCGCACAAGCGAACGCACGCTGCTGCTGTGAGTGGCCAATGCCACAATCGTCAGGTCTTTTTTTTTTCGTTGTTTTTCTCTGAGAAACCCAAAACGATGTGTCTTGTATGCCGAAACGTCCGCCCGCGACCGAGTCTGACAGCAGGCTAGCGCTACCACTGGGGCAGCACTGCTGTTTAGGACAAAGCAATTCTGACTGGCCCGAGCTCCTTAATCCAGTACCGCTGGAATGCCATAGTTATTAGCACTGTTTTTACAAAGTAGTTCGTCTTGCAGGCTTGGATTGGCCATCATCGGGTTTGCACTTTTGTGCTTTTCTCGAGGTCGGGGGTTGGGGGGAAGTATGAGAGCGCTTGCAATGAGGAGCCTCGCCGTGTATCAGTTTATACCTCACCGTAGCACGCGTCAGGCAGACGCCGCAGGCCGTGTTTTGTCGCAGGCCCCCGGAGCTTCCCGGGGGGGGGAGGGCTCACCCCGAGGACGGGGCCAGCGGAGTCACGGTTTTGCTGATATACGTGGCCGTGCTCCGAAACATCAAGCTGGCTACACGTCTGCCTCAAAGGACACACCACGCTGCTGTAATGAGTACATTTTGAAGAATACTCGTGAAACGCCATTGGGTCCCCCGAGAAAGCGACCAAACAAAAATGGTAAAAGCGGCATTAGCATGTCCGAGAGCTGGGGGAGCAGCGTGCGGGCCCAAAAGTAGGGCTAGGACAAAGTTGCTCCCGTGCCGTACGTACGCCTCCTTCCAACCATTGTAACTCCGACCACCGCTTTGTATGTCATCATCTGTCCTGCCAAATCACGCAGCTGCCGCTGCTGCGATCGCCGAGTGGGTATCGTCCATGCCCCCCCCCCCCCCCCCCCCCCCCAGAAGGTGACACGCCAGACAGCTGTCTTCCGCGTACTGTAGTAGAAGTGTGTGTAGGGACTGCTTGATCGAGTACACTCGCCTCTAGAATAGCAACACGATCTAGACCAGGACCAAAAAACGTACCAGGTATCCAACAGGGTGTAGCGAAACGGCGCAATCGAACGATGTAGCGGGAGCTTCTCCAGCAACATCAGTTCTCAAATGGTCAGCGAGAGGAGTAAGGGCACAGACGTCTCACTTCAAAAGTGACCGGGCGACTCCGAACAACGTCGAAACCTGCGGCAGACGCGTGCTAGGGAAGCGATATCATAGCACCCGCTGTACATGTTACGAGGACTCGCGTTCTACGATACAGGTTCACCCTAATTTTTCTGAGGCTCCTATGTCCCCCAAGGTACATTACCGAATTCAACGGGGCCAAATATATCAATACGACTGGTGGTGCTACATGCATCTCCTACGTGTAGGCACGTACGGATTATGCCCTACCATGTTGACAGCAAGTTGCGTACTCTTCCTTCAACTGCCCCCCGGTAAGGACGCCATTGTGGCACAGAAACGTGAGGAGCTCTACGACCTCACCCGAAATAAAACGTTTTGATTGAGAAAAAGGTAAAAGTGCCACCCGATGAACAGTCTCCAAGCCAAGGTATATCACAGAAACACTATGGTCTATGCAGGACAACTTGTCCACAACTTCCCCAGCGTTAAGGTACATTTTCCTCGGAGTGGAGGTAGTTGTTCCGAAATCGAAAGACACCCGCAAACACCCTGTCTGCGGTCTCGATGGAGATTTTTTTATATCTCTTTTTCTCTTGAGACTTTGTATCCAAGGTAAACTGAAAACACTTCTTTCGTTTCTTAGGACCGGGGAACTTTCACGATCTCTAATATCTCAACGGATCTGGACATCTCTGAACATTTCCTCGACATGTTTTTTTTTGTCGTCAAAAACTGAAATTTGACTGAAATATTTACAAAAAAGGATATGGAAGGTCGACTTCTTTTGTTTTGTTCAGGATAGCTATTAATAGCCATCATATGGTTTCACACAAGAGTGCGGCAAACGATTGCTTTGATCAATCCCCGCACGGGGGAGGATGTTGTTTCGATGATAAAAGCGATGCTTCCCGAGATGGTCGTAATTCTTTTTTGCCGCTATATGATACGGGCCCAGATGAACCTACATACTGAAAAAGAGTATATACGACACACTAAATACTAAAAATAGTATTACGATACACCACATACATACTAAAAATGATGTCTACGATTCACTACATACTAAAAATAGTATGTACGATACAACACACACGCGCACACAGCAGAGCTCTGTTGGGACCACGCACGCAAACAGCAGAGTTAGAGTCAGGGGAGGCGAGAATACTGCTGACGTCAGGAAGGCAGAAGAGGCGATAACGCTATAATAGCAGCTGCGCAGGAATGCCGGACTTTTCCCGTCCGTTTCAAGGCACTCAAGCATTCAACATGTGGAGGGAAGAAGCGAAACAGAAGGCGGCGAGGGAGGAGGCAGAGGAGGATAAGACTGTGATAATCGAGGGTCTTACATACATGAGCAGTGACTGGGTGAATCACTTCGTGAAAAAAACGTGTGGGCGCATCGAGAGGCAATTAGTTCCTGTGACTGGGTGTGGTGTTGGTATATGTGGAGAGGCCATGAGGTCCTCCTGTGGCTGGGTATGCGTTCGGCGTAAGTCCAAAAAAAAATTGATAACACTGCCGGCGTGTTGCTTCAGTGAGACCGGCCCCTGGTATACACCATGACTGATGTGTCAGCCGCATGTAACAATACATGCATGTATCGTATCCCACGTACCAACAATATGTACAATGTATCGTATGCACGCACGTACAGTTGTCTGTTGGTTGCCATTGGGCTGTACAGCAGTACGACTTGATCTGTGGGCATGCCGTGCGTGTATTAGCGCCCACTTCGGGATATTGCGGAGTAATTTCGGTGGGTATTTCGGGGTAGTTTCGGGGGGTATTTCGGGACTATTTCCGGGCAATTTTGTTCGAAAATGTTGCATTTAAAACATCTAAAAATACCTCTGCGGCAGGCGACGTAGCGCGCGACGGCGGTCACAGCCATTATTATTTAGAGTATTGATTATTGTTTCACGTTACACTTGTTTTCTATTCATCAAAGATACGCACCGAAAAGTGAATGGACAAATTGTCCTTCATGGACCGTATTACAATACGCAGCTTGCAAAGTTGAGTATCAACTACAGCTGACGTATTTCAAAATTTATAAAATACAAGCAGTAGTTTCCTTTCGACAATGCGCAGGGCATTGTAAAAAAAAGAAGTCGTAAAAAGTCGTCGAATACCACCAAACGTGGTAAAACACCCACGATATTCCGACGTTATTGTAAAGAGTCTGGTCAGTCAGAAAAAACGAAACATTTTTTTGAGTTAAATACGCTATGATGCAAGCACCATCGTAGCGCACGCCTGTACGCCCGTTGCATGGTAACACGAGGATTGCTTCCCGCTTGTTTGATATAACGATAGACCCGCGTGGCGCACAAGACAAATGTAACTAACCCGAATCCAAAACCTTGAGCCAATCAGATCAATCTCAATTCTGACCCTAAGCCAATCAGACCCAATCTTGCACAGTTACGTATTAACAGCAAGCTCCACTGAGTAGCATGGCCTCTATACCAGAAGGATCTATCGGATGGCCTTGGAAACTCCCACATCGGTATCCAAAGACACGAGGAGTAGGGGCGTCGGCAACAAAAAAAAACGCCCAATCTGATCACACCCGCAGAACCGTTTTGTGACGGCCACCATCCTCGAAAACAACGTTGAGTCTTGTCATTTGTATACCGTGGGATTTAGTGTAGCACTCGCCTGAACAATTCTTAGACCAACTAACTTTCTTACTGCAGAGTTCCTCTAAATGCTGCGCCTTATCTTCGCAGCAGATTGCTTTCGCACTCGTGCGCCTATAGTTGTACAATGGTTGGGAAGCTCCTCAGCTGCTCAGACGAGGACCTCGGTCGGTGACTATCACCGTCTGGGCGCAAAGCGTGATTGGCATGCACGCTACGCCTCTGGCGCGCGTTACACGATCGACCGAGAAGGGTTTTTTCGGGCAGCGTAATACTCATCTAGAAGGGCACATCGATTCCTTCGAAGAACAGCGCACGATCAACCCGTACGAGGTCGTATCACAGCGTTAATAATGTGGACAGCGTTCCGCAGAGCACAGCAGAGCAAGGCTGCGGTCAGCTCCCCACCCGCCCTCCCCCAACCCCCTCATCGGCGGTCGTAGCCGGGTGGTCGCCGCGTTTGTTGAGCTCCTCACAGGAGAAGGTCTCTACCGTACTCGAAACACGCACAAGTACTTCAGAGACGTCTCTTCGCGCCATCCAACCTAAATCTTTATTCGTTTCGTAGTAAGCTTATCGTATCATTGTAACCAACCGGTACACTGATAGGCACTTACTTGAGCAGCTCAACCGGTGACAACATACAAATGGGGCATGTTACGACAGAGGTATAGCGCATTTGGGGGAAAATAATTTATGAACTCAAAATCGTCGGAAGCTGTATTCTCGTTTCGCAAATCAATTCAAGTTCTGTATACCTAGACCATGGGAGCACTCATCAACCATTGCATTCAACCATTTTTCTTAGAGTCACTTTTTTGGGCAACTTGTTGATGGTTTAACGGCTTCTCAAGCGGGGAGCCCCAGAGCAAAAAAAACGGTGTGCCTCTACTGCTGCAGCATGTGTCATTGAGCCAAATTGAGCAACTAGCTCCTGCAGTGGGAAGAGCCTGCAACCGGCAAACAGCGGGCAACCAACTCTTCTCACGGCGCAAACCTCTGGCCACCTGTCGTGCAATCGATCACCTGTTCGGTGTGGTCGGCAGCAGCCCACGCAGAGACGCAAATCGTTTTCGGTTTCTTGGAGTACTGCGTATGCTACCACAGCCACAGAGACTCCGCTGACTGGGAATGAACAATTAGGCGTGCTGATGTATGATACCGATCAGAACTTCGGTTACACACGACAACCTGCACTCCTCCCCCTACTAATTGTACATGGCGCAACATGGCGTCATCGTTGCTACTGCCCACCAGCGCACCCTGCTCTACACGGTTCTGGCCAGATGTGCCTTCGGACCATTGGCGCTGACAGGTGGAAAACGGATCGATATTATGCGAAAGGACCCAAGACATTTGGCTCGCAGTTGTGCAGTACACGCATATCATAGGTTTCTGGTATTGCTCGTCGTAGTTGATCTACGTGTACAGTAGGACATCTCCCCCGAGGCGAAACGAAACAGGGGGTGGGGTTAAGTTCTCCACTACACCCCCCCCCCCCCCCCGCCCTCCCACCCATCTACTCGCACACATAACCACCAACACCGGTACTGGAATGTAGGCGACGGCATCGGCACGCCATTAGAGTGTTGTCCCATCTTGACGACCCCCTATTTACGGTCGGCTCGCCCGCGCGCTGTCGCATGTAGCGCCTTTGCCCTACTCCCTATCCTCCTGCCACATCCCGCCCAATCTACCCAAGGGTCTTGGTTTATGGTGACGAGTTCAATCGTCCATCTCCGATCTACTTTTTGTGGTCTATGACCTGGAATCTTGACTTGTCAGCCTATCAACCTGACGTGGTCTCCACCAGAAGAGGGGTAGGAGCATAAAATAATATATATAAAACTCACGATATTTGATATTTAGAGCTAAATTATGTGCCTCACGAGTTTTATACGGACGTCGGGTAAGCGATATTTTCGCCATACGTGGTCCGCAACACACAAAATATATGCTTGGGGTATTGTTACCCCAAGCATATATTTGTGTTCTCTTTTTTATTGGTAGAGCCGAATTTGGCAGACAAAATTGGAAACAACCTGTCCCCTCTACTCGGTCATCCGATCATTACCCTGACAGCAAGCACCACAACAGCAGCAGCAGTGGTGGCCGCCACGACTTGGTTGAATGAGTACGGCAGACGGGTGCTCCCTTGGTCGGGGAGAGGCGGATGCACGGGATGCCCCGGTTCAGCGGTACCAGCACAGCACCCAGTGCTCTGACTGGGCTTCTTTCTGCCGGAGTTGCCCCAAACCCATGTCCCCAACACCGCACGTCCCACCTCATCCGGCAACAAGCGGGTAGCGCCAACCCGACCTTTAGTTTTTGGCGGACACGTCCCAGCACGAGCACGAGACGCGCCATCGTCTACGCCAAGAGCCAAATCCATGGTATACGCGGGCGCTGTAGCCTGCCGAGCTACGTAGAGAAGCAGCCGCAGCAGCAGCAGCGACGTCCTCCAGCCCATGCGATGTTCTACGTGTTTGTGCACTTGCCGCCTATTTGTATTTCACCCATGTTTTATCTCACGTTGTTCTGGCAAGAAACCCGATATTGAGTTGTATATCGAGGGATTTGCGTGTTCAAAAATCGCGATATTGAATTCGGCGCAAAGAGTCGAAATATCACCCTCTGTTGAGTTATATATATGTCTAAAGAGTACCTCCCCCCCACGCTCCCACCCCTGAAAGCGTATCCTCGGTATACATGGGACAAAACACTTGCCGGCGGAGGGGGGGGGTCGTTTGAACGTCACTCGACTACTGTAAGTGACCGGATTATTATTTCTTGGCAGTCTTAATGAAGCCTTCAAGCTACTTTTGTTTTCGCGATAAGGTCCACTGCCATGAGATTCGTTGCTAGCCTTGCGACAACGAAAAAACTTGGTGCGTCCGGGTTTGGGTGAGGTACGGAGGCGCTCGCCCAAGTGGCGTAAACTAGGCAGTGCAACACAATCGGAATCGTAGGCACCCCCCCTCACCAACCCTAAACACCAGAACAAACACGAATGATATCTTACGACGACGGAATATCGGTACGCATACTCGTTTACACCCCGATCGGTACATCGATCCTACCGTGGAAAGTACGTAAGGTGCTTTCCCCCTCGTCATGATATCTATGCACTCTCTCGCCCTACTGAACAGACCTCACTCCTGTTGTGTCCATCCATTCGAAAGCCCTTGATGATCTGTCGGTAAAACAATGGAGGTGCTGCTGCTCCATCCTCCGGATATTTTCTCCCCAGCTCCGAAACCGCAGACGGCCGGACAGTCCTACAAGCCCGACACCTACTTGCACAACACTGCTGCGTAAACGTGTAGATTACACGCCTGGAGAGGGTGAGGGTCAGGTATGCGTGGAGAATCCCTCCCCCCACGTTCCTCACCGCGAGTAGACTGTCTCGGCCGCAGTCTCACGCGCGTAGCACGAGTTGCTACATCTCGAATGTACGGTGGTACCGAACGTTTGCCCAAGTCTCGTTTTTCTAAACCGTTCCGCTGTCCACCAAACCCTGGCATTCCTGAACTAGATTTAGGCCGTGCTCTCGCCTCCACCTCCCCATCGCCCTCCTCGTCTAGAACGCATTTTTTGGGCATTGCTCGTTTGATAAACCGATGGTCGCAAACAACCACAGATGGCTCCGAACTAGTATATCTTTCACAGCTACACTCGGAGCGTGAGCTATTGATTTTTTCAACGATCATTCGCGGTCTCGAACAGAAAGGCAGTAGGCACCTGCCAGGTATGTGTGTTGAGTTATGTTCTCTATAAAAAGCTGCATAAAGCCGAATGACGATATATAATTTCTACCTACGTGAACAATGTCCCATACTCAACACAATAAACCGGACAACAGCAGGTTCTATATCAAATGCTGGGTATAGTATCCAGACGTTCGGTAGTATCTCTTACTCGAACCAAGTTGTATGTATGTGACGGAACACGAAGTATTGTTTTGCCACCTGAACCATGTCCTCGTACTTGAGCAAAACTTAACCTGCTAGAATGCCGTTACATTTTTTATATGAAGCACGCTCCACACTACAGTAAATGCTATATGTACCAGGGTACAGTACTGCGTCTTGCTTGAACGATGTTGTGTACTAATTTCTCATAAAAAACAGGATACCATACTATTTCCTATATTAACCTATACTGGTAGTCTATCATATATCCTAGAAAGGGAGATTCACCGCGGGGGGCTAAAGCCCGACTGCGGCTGCGGCTAAGCGCATGCCCTGTAGTAGCCGACGACATAGAGAAGTCGGGGACGTATTTGTGACGACATCTTTGGACGCACCACCCTAGTCCAATTGCACACACGGCTGCCGTGCAATTACCAGGTGTTATATCGATGGCTAATGTCCTGCTTCAGTAGTAATACCGACTGTGGCTGGCACCGAACATCCAGCATTGGACATCCAACACAGAAGCCCAATCCTTTACCCACTATTTGTTCCAGTTACCGAGTAGATTTACTGCCACTTAAGGGATTTATAGTCTTCCGGGTACCCGTAAAACATATCCGGGTAAATGGTAGGCGGGTTCCCGCTACTTCGCCCGCGGGTACCCACTAGCAGCCGCAATACCCGCCGGGCACCCGTTCCCCGGGTGGGGTAATGGATCTGATTTTCAGTGGGTACTCGTTTGTGGCTAGTCCCCGACGGGGTGCAGCTTTATTGTATGTACTATTGCCGCTGCTGATGTGTGAGGCTGTAGGCCGGCAGGGATTATGCCCATGGGTGAACCCTGACTTAACAATCTTCGGTCACTGACAGGCACTTCCGGACTCCTGAGTGGTTGATTGTAGTGGTTGACCCCAAATACCACTACAACCAGTAGTAGCTTGTAGAGGGTTTTACTGTAGTTTCGATTAGTAAAACAGGAACAAGATTGCTTGTGGTTGCCAATTCCGGTGGTTTTTTCCAAGCAATATCAGAGTAAATGGGCTTCTTACTTCGTTATGGTATACCTGTTATGGATGAACTTCAGAACGGCAGGTTTGTACAGTTAACAAGCGCCCTACAAATAACGTGTACGGCACCAGGTATCAGTTTAAGCTAGGCAATTGCAAACTGAATATACGCACGTCATGTACTTTAGTGTACAAATCAAGTACACCTCGTATGGGTTTTAGCGAGAACATACGCCTGTCGATATCTAGCCTACCCTGCAGCAAGTAGTACTCGTGCTGATTATACGTATTCATGCTATGAGAAATACCCTCGGGTACAAGTTTTGTGGTCACAAAACTTCGAACCTACGACACAAAGACACTGCAGCAGTGAGTGCATTGCCTTGAAAGGCAGCAAGTCGCCCCGGTGGTTTAACGGTACCCCCGATTGCTCCCAGAGTTGAGATTTCATTAGTTCAAATCCAACCGCAGTGAGGATACTTCTGTACTTGCAAAAAAAAAAAAAAAAGTTTCTTGAGTGCGCGTAGCGTGGGTAGGCGCACTTCGACGGGATTCGACGAGGGGAGAACGCGCTGAAGTACTCTCTCCCGCGACAAAAATGAAGGCAAGAGCCGCAGTGGGGAGGGGGGAGGAAAGCCTACTATGCTATGAAACCCTGGTCTGAGCTACCACTAGGAGGGAGAGAAAAGAAGGACGGAGATAACAAATGGCAAGAACAAAACAAACAGAGGGGGATTGACAATGAAATGCCGTTTCATCGTCGTGGATACGGTAAGCCCAACATACGCGTGTCATCGACCCGATTACGCGAAAAATAGTAACGAGCAGCGTGGCAGATTCCTTGAAGTGGTCTAACTCCTACCTGCATGAACCTTCCTCATTGGCGGCTTTCAACATTTTTATAGTATTCCAGGGGTAGTCTTCCAATCGCGTTTTATTTTCAAGCCATGCGCGTCAGCGCATCAGCCTTGCATGCTGGCTGGATGGGTGTGGCATGGTGGGTAAGAGTGTTGCTGGGCCCATCGATCGATTGGCTCGTGGACTGGATGGTCCCATCACCACCAACACCACCCACCACAACATTCAATAGTTCAGCGATGCGCGTCAACGAAATCACCACGTATGGTGGATGGGTGGGTCGGTGGCTGTGGGTTGGTGAGTGAGTGGGTTGCCCGGTGCGTCGGCCTCCATTCCCATTCCCTTGGGCATCACACACGGGATGCGTGGCGCGACTCAATTTCACCTGGTGTTCGTACCACATAACCTTGAAACGTTCGATTGCTCCGAGGAACCCGCGGTACTACTTGCCCGCCTTCCTTGCTGCAACGAAGGACGTCGCAATCTCAACTCTAGCTACCAGCGGGGGTGTTCAGTAGACTCCTCGGTTGCTCAACACACTCTAAGGTTCGTCAACAAGACTTATACGCCAAGTCTTACGTTGTCCGCTTGGTCTGCGGTTCTCTCCACCGGCCATCGTCAGAAACATCACCCCACTGGGTAATCACTCCTCTATTATTTTTTCCTTGCGCAACAGTCCCCTCAAAGAGGCTTCGTTTACGGGTGGTCGTGCCGACTCTCTCACATCGTTTCTTTTGTGGGGGCTTCGCGTGCAAAAAGGGTGGTGTGGTTGATACGTTGTCGGCGATGAGGGGCAATGATCTGGTGGTGGACTTGGTGGTGCATTGATCGGAGCTTGACGAAGTGGTTCGTTCTGGCACACTTGTACAGCAAGGTCTCAATCACCTCGGCCTTCAGCATGGCGACTTTCAGACTGTGCGGGGCGGCTGTCATATCATACACACAACTCCGGGCCGAACTGTTCAAGGCATGCCAACATGAGACGGATCCGTTGCTCGATGTGGAATCGAGCGGTCAGTAATTTCTCGGATACCCCCACCCAGATACAACAACTAACTACTAGGACAGACGACCAGCGACTTCGAGTACGAGCAGTGGGAGCCGGAGAGGTCTGGCCTCGTGTTCGTAGCAGCATCGTCTCCGTCCTATTTTCGGGTACTGCTGGGTACCGTAACGCCTACTGCTTCGAAGACAGCAGTCACGGTGACTGCAGTAATCAAGCGTGTCCCTCTGCCGATGCCGAAAAACCCTGCGCCATCGGCGTGCAACCTGTCTCACACTGCCCTTCACACGCGTACCAACGACACCTCTTTTCCGCCCACCACGTCCTCCTCCAATTGAGCCTATTCCCTCACGATGCCCTCGTCATCGCTGAAACGTGTACTTCACAAACAGTATGACGACATGTGTTGCAGCAGCGGCAAACACGTTGACGAGCAAAGCCGGCGGAACGCAGCCTTTTCGCAGGGCCTCTCTGGCATTGAACCATTCTGAGTGCTCGCCGACATCCGTACGCATGCGAGCCCGCATGTCGTTGTGGAACTGGCTGATAGCTGTAGTCATGCGATATTCTAAGTTTGCGAATACCTCCCACAGCAGCTCTCGGTCGACAGAGTCGCACGCTTTCTGCGCATCGATAAATCACACACAAGGGAGTTAATTTGCCCTCTTCCGTTACAGTTCTGGCATCCGCCGGACGAGAAACAGCGCATCGAATGTTAAGCGGACGGGACGGAAGCCACACTGCTGTTCCTCAGAGAGTTTCCCCGAGCCTTGCAGTAGTTGCTAACGCGGGACGTGACAATTTTCAATAATAACATGCTTGCTTGTGCCTGCATGAGCAACAAGCGAACTACCTCTGAAATAGCAACAAGAAGAGCGACTGAAGAACGTCGGGTGATCTCACGTTGCCTTTCGTTGGGGACTTCTCGCGTTGTCGACACGGTGACAAGACTGTGGCGCAAACGTTAAGATACCTTCGAGGTTGGTCGGCAATTTCGAAAACAACGTGCCTAAACCAAGCAATAAATACAAACATAGCCTCTGAACGACGAGAAAAGCAACCCCCCCTTTCGTTTCGTTGGTGTTGCCTACACTATGGTAGACCTCTGTCCGGTGCGCGTGCCCCCTTAGTTTTGGGGAAACTTCTCGTCGGAAGTCATGGTTCGAAGGCGTGTAATATCTATGGTGTTGCCGGTACCTTTTTTATTTGGCCAAAATAATTTCTGAATGACGTGGCTCCTTGTCCCAAGGTCGTCGGATCGCACCTCTCTTGTTTTTGCAATCTGCAGTAGGCCACCATCAGCTTTCACTTTCATCTCTGTCTAAAAACCTTTTTTTTGTGACTTAGAATTGGTACAGAACTCCATACGCGAGGATCCACAGAAAAAAAAGATGAACCTCTACCTTCCTTCGCATGTGTCACATGGTGCGAAATGTCATGATATTTGTAGTGCAAGAATGGCTCAACAGGATACTGGGTTTTGTACTGTATGGTATGGCGGTTTGCTTGGATGTGAAACCTTCAGTACAGGCAGCTTCGACGCGCCTTTGCTGTGAGGAGATAATTCACTTTGTTTTTAGCGTACCCGAACCTCCGCTCAGCGCTAGCTACTGCATGCTCTTCTGCAGTGGCGCCGTCACTCCTGCATGCTCTACTGCTGCTGTAGTACCAACAGGTTAGGAGCCTACGCGGTGGTGGTGGTTCAGAGCCGAGTATGTCCTCCCCATACCAAAAAGGGTACTCCACATGCAATGGGGAACCCAAAAAAACATCACGGTTGGATTACCTTCCAGCGGTCGCTATTGTGCGAGGACGAGCTCGCTTAAGTTACAGATGATCACGACCGAAGCAGAGGGTGCGTCAAGAGAGCAAGAGCGACTCTTACCGCGGCCTATCGATATCGCCGCAGGCCAAGGAGCGAGTTGGGGGGGGTTCATAGCGCATGGCGGCCGTGGAACACGTAATAATACTTTTCCTTGGGCCTCTTTGTAGCACGGTAGGTGTTTGGCGGCGTTCTTTCCGCTGAGTCCGTTTGAGTACTGCTGCACGCGGGTGTGCGTTTAGCGCTCACTAAACAGTCCTTCCAAGTTTTCGAAAGCTAAGAGGGCGTCAACCGACTATGAGAAGCTTGCTCTCCTCAGCCAGAATCCCACCAGCTACGGGTCAGCTATCGATTTACCATCCAAATCTATCGCCGTACCGGTCAGTTGTCGACTTACCATCCGAAAATATCGCCCGAATACTCTACTCCCGAGGGCTGTCATGGCGCAGCCCCGCCGTAAAGTACACAGAGGGGATCGACCAATAGAGAGAACCTCCCAATACCCATGTCTGGTATATGCAACAGGCAGTCAGCTGACTGTTCTGTGATTTTTTTAGATGGCAAACGCCTTTAATATACGAGTATCGAAGACAACCAATGTACAAACACCGCCCCGCAGACCCCTCACTCCCTATAGCACTTTGATGCTATCCCGACAGCGCAACAGCACAGCCTTGGCTGGATTCTCCCGCTGGTCTCGCAATGCTGCCTTCTTGGCCGAACTTGAACAATCGTATGGCGGCGACTGGTCTCCTCCATAAGCCCAAACACGAGGTTAACAGGAAAACCTACATAATTTGCACACCTCTGACGTACGAAGCACTGTACGGACTGTGACATAACTTCTCGGGCAGAGCGCAGCCCCCCCCCCCCCGCGCGCGCCCGCCTTGCACATAGAATGCCCCTACAAACATTTATGCCGGTTAGGCACCCAGTCGCCCGTGCGCACCTCCTCCCTGGTATAAACCTCGAACGCACTTGGCTCATTGAAATATCAGTCTGTCACGACTCTCAACTGTTTATAGTTTTTTTTTTGCCGCATCAGCAAACGTTTTCGTAACGAAAGCAGGCTCCTCCTGCAGCCAAAACAGACCGCATTCGTCGGATCAAGATACCACCCTCTCGCGACTCCATGGAGCAGCAGTGTAGACTACTGATATAAAACATCGCCCCCTGTTCTGGAACCTGGTGGTTTATGTCGACCTCCTTGCGCATACACAAGCCAGAGTTTCAGCCGGAACAATGTTCTCTTCGGTCAGGAACTTACTTGTTTCTTTTGGCCATCTTGTCATACACCAGCCGGAATGTGACGTCTTCGGAGTTGGCATCCTGAAATAACGGGTGATGCATAGTACGTAGAAAAGAAATGTTCGGCAGTAAGTCGTTGACGGTGGCTCCCACATATTTTGAATGGTCTACTAAGCTATATTTGTCAGGATACTTGCTCTGGGATACCGTACCCAGGTACCACCCGAGTATTGTACACTCTTTGACATAGCGTTTGAATGGTCCTGTCGAAATGGAAACAAGTCTGGTGGAGAGCGAACCGACAACCTTGCACGAGACTGGATTCCGATTTCGACGGTGGAAAAGTATGTTTCGGTATCAACGTGCAAGCTGCGGGGATGCCAGTAGTGGAGGGCCAAAATACTTTTTTCGGTAAACGTATTGCATCAGGTATGCCGCATATCGAAACAAGGTCGAAATTCGCAAGTGTAGAAACGTTTGATATGATATCCATATATCTATCACTGACATGTGTTCAACGGTGGATCCGCGGTGGACTGCCCTGCTGGCGATTGCGCCGGGGCTCGAAAGCTCGGACGATGTATTTCATGCACAACAGACACATTTTTTGTTCCATATGTCTTCTTCCGTCGGCTTAAAGTTCGAAAGCGAGAGATCACAAAACAATATCGATGCAAACCGATGAGCTAGGACGATTGCCAAAACGCTCTACTGCGAGAAAAAAATATTGGAGGTATTCCTGGTACACATCTACATACCGGAGAGGGGAAAAGGGACGGCACCTGCAACGACGATTTCGATACTTCACCAACAACAAAAAGGAAATCTATACGATTTCTACATTTGATGCGTTCATCAAAGATTTCGTTCATGCATACCTGCATACAAAAACCACGGGCGAAATACGTTCGACATATATACGGTGTATCGAAAATTCGAAGTTTCGATAAAATCGAAACTTTGTACACGACACCCAACACTAGTTGCCGCTGACGGTCACACTTTGTACGGTACGCATTGGTGGAATCCACGGTTGGTGTCCTCTCAAATATTGTTGAAATTGACTAATGAGGAATTGAGCTGGAGTCGTTGACCAAGGGTTGGAAAGCACGAAACCACAAGTTGTATTCATCATTCTTGCGTGTACGACGTAGTAGGTTGGTCTTTGAGGGTGCTGCCCTGCGGCTTAGACGAGCATTGGTGCTAGTCGTGACAAGACGATCGTAAAACCAAACATGTGGTGATGTGGTCACACCTTCTGCCCGAGCTGCGAGTCCTGCTTTAGGCGCGTCCTGCGCTCTACCTCGTAGGAGTCGCCGCTCAGAAGAGCGTCGACGGCGGCTGCGACGTCCTTGATGATGGACCACTCGTTCACATCCCCGCGCTTCAGCTCAATTATAGTGTCAAATATGGGCGCACCGGCTCGCTGCGTCTGAATCTGAAATTGTGCACGTGATACCAATACTATTTTTTGGTTTTTTCTTTTCCAACATAAAGAGTTGCGATATAACTTTGCTCTTCCTTCGTCACGATGCAGGCGAGCTCGAGCCAACCACGGAGTACAGGCAAGCAAATGAAAAGCGGACGCGTTATGGCCTGATGGCTTGGTCGTTCACGGCATCACATATGCAATGTTAGCGGAATGGGTCATCGCGGCATGATATTTTTTGTTCCCAGGCGTACTCGTTCCTGGCGACGGCGCCATCCTTCTCAAGATTGTTTGCTCTATCCCACAACATCTTCCCGAAACCAAAAACAACAACATTTTTAGCGCTTTTCGCGGACAATTTGAACACCCAAAACGCCACTGATGTGGGGGCTTAAGCTAGAACGAAAAAAGGTGTCGGTTCTTAACCCCTTTTTGGGAGTTCAGAGAGAGAAAAAACGTCGAAACCATCTATCTGACAATTACGGCATCGGCCACATCGCAAGCATTCCAAAATGCTCATGTAGGTGGGGGGGGGGGGGGGACTCGGCATCATGCATACCCGTAGTCGTATGACCATATACCCTCGCATTTCTCTAAATGCGGGGGCGGCGCACATCGGGTTTCGACCGACCAGGCATGTACGCGGGGGGGTGGGGGTGGGTCCGAACGTACGAAGCTGCTCCACAAGCACGCAGCGCCATGAAACCTTGACCAGCGGTCAACATTTTTCTTAAAGGCAATTGATAACATATTTCCCCCGCGCATTTCAGGTGTCCCATATCCGGGTTCCAGGGGTGATGATATTCCCAGGAATTGAACATGCCGTGGCCGTCATTTGAGTCTCAGCGGCGCTACTATCGGTGATCTTGGAAAGCAGGTGCATCCGCAGCTGAATGAGTCCAACGAGGAAGGCACCAGCATATGTCTAGCGTGAAAAATCTGACGAACGGGTGCTGCAGTGTCATGTTGAGCGAGTATTGTCTGACTTCCTTAATTGTGGCAGGCTGGACACAAGAAACGTACAATCTCCGGTACCTCGGCATCTCAGTTTTTACTTTAACAGTGGCCCATGCTGAAACCGCCCGTGTTTGTGTCGTCACTGATTCCGTGTGGATTTGTATACATTACGCGTTATCCCTTGGCAAAGTGGAAGTCCGGATACGCTTCGGCTCGTTTCAATCTTGGGCGCGAAAGCGCGGGAACAAACCATTTCGCTCCACACCACACGAACAAATGTGGGGGCACACCCTGTCTCGCCTGATCTCAGCCTCTGGTTCAGGGCCAAACATTCCAATGTGGCCGATATTGTACTGAAGCATTGAGCAGGACATACCTCTCGCCTTACCTAAGAGTTCGAGCGCGGCCGAAACCAGTACATTCGTTATAAACCCTTTTTGTACTGAATCCCGGTTTTGGGGACTAGCTCTCACGGAGGACCACAGTAAATAGGACTTACGGCACCCACAAAACCTATATATTTACCTATTTTTACTAACAATATTTGGTCCTATTTACTGTGGTCCCACGTAATAGTGAAGCTTATGAGTGGTTTGTCCCCAAGGGTTAAGCCTTGTCGCACACTGTGTGCCTCACGCGCGGCACACGGTACATACGTGGTTGGACGGCTATGCGTTGACACAAGTCATAGACAGTTGGTACAACAGTTTAACAAATAATTTCCCCACCCCGGATTGGCAGACTATCACTGTTATGCTTATGTTCGGTCAGCGGCAGGGCGCTAGGAACTGGAGGCCGGTGGGGGGTCACCCCCCTCTCCTCCCTTCTGCGCGTCTCGGCTTTTGTTTGGTATTGGGTGGGGTTGACCCATATAAGCATGAACGAACAAGAGGGTACGGATGGAGAACTCACGTAAGGGGAATAAGAAATAGTTTAGTTTAGTACAAGGCAATTCTTGCATTACGATATACATCGAAAAACATGACCCGTTCATGGCGATACCCCAAATAATAGGAAAGTATTGGCGTGTCCCTCTGCTTGAGCTATTCACAGCCTGAACTGAATAAACTGGTGGTTTTTGAGGAGGCGCTATACAACTTAGAACGTGTGCTCGGACACGACTTTCGTAGAAATGTGTCGTGTGCTGAAGTTGTACACGTACATACAGCACCTGGCAAAGATCGAGAACTTAGTGTCGAAGATATGTGTTGTAGACATGTCAAAAATAAACCAGCAAGACGTGCAGCAAGCGCGCGGTGCCTCTAACCTTTCTCCCTCCATTGGCTATGGCCAATCCGTCGCCCACAGTGACGCTGGTCTTCCCCCCCACCAGCGTGTTGAGCTTGGGGTTCTTGAGGAGAGACTGAAAGTCCCCGTGCGCGCTTGCCACCACCCGCACTCCTCTGCAAGGAAAATGGACCGCAAGGCGGAACAACGGGCTGCAAACGTAAGACCAAAATTGGAACTCGCAGAAGTGCCCGTACTTCGAGTGGTCCGGTATCTCGAGATGTGTACATACTGTAGTGCATCAAGACTTGCAGCGGGATAATCAAATAAAAAAATCAGCTTCGCGTTCCCGTGACTGGTAGATGTTACAGCAGTAGCCAGTCTATTTCACACGACCTTGATCATTTGGTGGAGCCCTTACCGCTCCTTGATGTCCAAGCATGCGCATGCCTCCTTGTCGTCGGATATCTCGTCCACCACGATGGTTTGGGGTGTGTGGTTTTGGAGCGCCTCGGTCATGACCCTGATTGAATCGCAGGGAACCAGCGTACACAAACGGATGGGTGTGCGTCGGTTTTCCGGAAATTGTATCCATCTATGTTTGCGGGAAAATACGTTGGCTTTCAAGGATATTTTGAACAGAACAACACCAGCCAGCTGTCGCCGTGCACACAGGCAACATTGTTTGCCGGCGAGCGGCTTCGGCCACATCCCACAATATGTGCGTTAACTGGTACCTGTAAGCGGGGATTGCTGCGAGCACGAGAGGTACCCACAACGATCGTTTTCGTGTACATGATATCTAGAAGTTTAGGAAATGGAGTAAATACCAAAGCCACCTCTCACTACAGCAGACTGATCTAAATGGAAAAAGTAGTGCAACGAACAGCACGGTTGCATACAACATCAGAAACACGAGGACAAAGTGCGTCGGTGTCGCCGAGAATTTTCCCTACGCTTCAATGTAGTCAGGACTGCCGAATGCGAGGTTGAGATTTCGACTTTTTTTTCCTTTTTGCATAGGAACCCCTTTCTCGCCGCCGCCGTATCGGTTTCAGTATATGGTAAGGCGCTTGCCAAAGTCCAAACGGGCCACTCGGAGGGATATGTCTCTTCCATCGCTCAGAAAACGGTAGTGAGGCGCACCTCAAAAGATGCACTCTAGACAACAACAACGACAACTGCAACTGTAGAAAGTCCGCTGTCCACGGTCCACCAACGCACATAAGCTGGAGACAGTTCTAAACACGCTGCAGCGCGAGTTTCTAGCGCGACAGCCATAGCATCTCTTGCGAACGTGACAAACTCACCTCCATCGTGTCATGTCAAGCAACGTTAACAGTCATCGTGCATGTTCAAACACGTACTATACCCGCCAGAAGCAGTGCAAGGACCGCCTTGCGGGATTCAAACCAAGCAAGATATAGTGAAAGTACACCAAACGTCTACAGTTAGTGGTCCCACGTGTTGATAAGCACCTGTGCTGCTCCTTCTTGTTGGGCACCATGATCCTCCGGCTCTCCCCAATGGCTTCGCGGTGAGGGGTGTCTCCATCACCCGCAATTTCGTTGCTCGTGTCCACGATCATTACGGTCTTCAAGAGCATTGCACCGAGAGGCGGGAAAACCACGTCGCTTTCAGCGAACATGGTGTGGTATACTATTACGAGCCTTTTCACGACCGCAGCTCTCTACTGAAGGAGCGACCAGGTATGTTCAGATGCAATGTATGCGTTACAATACAAAATACTTCTGGACCCAGTCCAAACAACACGCTATGTTGAGTGTCTCGAAGTCGGGTGTTGGATGCGGTGTAGAGCTCTCTTACGCTAGGTTACAATCCTTACAAAATGAAGACAAGTTTGACTACGTAACATATACTCCGCGCTGCCGACGATGCCCCTGAACCTGCCCTCCCAGACACAAAATATTGGCCCTATGGCCCTTTCCGACACGAGGTTTTGCAAGCGCCCTCCTCCCAACCTGTTGCGCACCGCAGAGTAAGTCGAACTGTTGTTGTGCACCCTCTCCGGCAGCAAAAACCACCCCCCCCCGTCTATCTCGCCACACACGGTCCTATGTCGAACGAAACCACGGTTGTGCGAGATACATGTGCTTTTTACTTCTACACCTACATGTTCGACAACTTCAGAACGAACGAGCAAAGCGCAGTGCGGTGCGAAGCACCCACACGCACACACACACCTGAGTGTCGGAGAGCTTGCGGCAGATGTCACGGATCGCGGTCGTCTTGCCCGAGCCAGGGACTCCCAGGACCAGAATTGATGGTGCGCGCTGTAACTCGCCTGCTGTCTCCGGGTGTTCGTTGTAGAAGGTCGGGGGCACGCCAAGAACCAAAAACAAGTCCCTTTTTTATTTCCATCATTGGGTTGTTGAGAGTGTAGTGTCTGGGAATACATCTGGTCCAAGCCTTCGACGTTTGTATGTAGAGAGACTAAAAACGTGTTTTCAGCACAGATGAGGCGTTATTCCTGCAACCTTTTTTTTTTTTTGTCTGCAGCTGAGCCACTCCCCATGTTTGCGGTTACTGCTTCTGCTGCTGCTTCTGCCGGCGAGTTTCGATATTTCTGTGTATCATCTGGCGAAGAACCGGCAACGCGTACACACTCCTAATGGGGATGCGGTTGTTTGTAGTGCTCTACTCGTGTTCCGACCAATATCGCCAGAACACTAGAACGTGTGCAAGGTCTGTGGATGTGTATTTCGCCGTGCAATACTCGCTCGGTCCTTTGCCGTTTGGAAGGCCAGCTGCAAATGAAAACTACAGAGAACCCAGGTCCTCCCAACTGTGTAGGGTGGGTGACCTGCAATAAATGTGCTATCCTGCCGGGAACGCGCAAAAAACACGAAACAAAGCCCTTCTATTCTGGTGACGGTTTTACCCTACGTGGCATCGTGTATCCTGGCAGCACCAGGTTTATAGACAATACTGCCACAGGTATTTCTTGATCAATTTTATGCCGATAACGCCGCGCAGGTATCAGGCAATACTAACCTACGGAAGTGACAGGGGCGATCATCCTACCGGGAGATTCCGCCACGGGAAACAGCAGGTCGTCAATAAGCCCGGCGCTCCCTTTGAAGAACCGTCCGATCCGAAGTGTCACTCCTATGATCTTCCTCTCCTGTTTAAATTGTTTTCATCAACACACTCTCGATCGGTGGGATGGCGAATCACTGCGGAGAAATCAGACTGAAAACGACCGGGGCAAAGACTAACCTCCAACAACTTTCTTACAGAATATTGAAGTATACTTTGCATTACGACGCCGCGACGAAAAGCGCGAGGGCTCCCGATTCGTGATTTCAGGAAACCGTATCGGCTATGAGGCACTGGAGACATCTGTGTGAAACCTCGTACACTGCGACACCGTCGATAACTCGAAGTATGTAGCCTGCTGAATGCTGCCGAGCTGCGTATCAAGGTTTTGAACATTGTGCGTTTCGATAAATTTTCCAGCTCGAATTTTAAGTAGAGTGGTCCAACAGGAAGTTGATACAGAAGCAACCTGTATCTAATAGGCGAGATGTCTACGGCTAACGTGGCACGGACTCGCATGAACCTCACGTTCTTTCTCCTCAGGACGCTAACTCTGTGCAGTTGATCCGGGATTCCGGCCCGGTTGTCAGCCCCAAACTTTCCTTCCAGTTCAAGGCGCCCTACCACTTTGTCGATGTCCTTGGCAGTCACCACTACTTTCGGATCGCTGCACAGGAAAATGTTTCCGCTCCCTGAGTAACGTCGAGAATACGTGAGAGGATTATTCGTATTTGGGGGCAAGCTCTTAACGGGCGTCAGTGCGAACAGATGGATTGAAATACTCGTAGCCTTAATAAGTTACCAAGCGTTGAGGGCGAATGTTGGGGGGGGGTATTCAACTAATTTTCTGATCGATTATTTCGCTGTGTGCCTTGTCGAATGACACGCTAAACGCGTAGCAGTCGTGGCAGTGAATATGACACCGTCGGTTCGCTACTGTGCGCAAATTCGTAGATTTTCGCATGGCTGCCATTCGTCTCACGGAAACGACGCATATCATCGCCGTGTACATAGCGTTTGGTCCATCTACAAGCTGGGTGAAGCGGAAACTCTTATTCGCGGATATCCGAAGCAATAGATCTGGCCCTTGCCGATCGAAATTCCCCCCGCGCATTGTGCTTTGTTTCTGAATTTGACCACAGTTGACGACATTCGCAAATATCCACTAGAGGGGGAGTTCCCGACGACTGCGTTACTTCCCAAAATGGAATCAAAATTGTGTGCGACTTATGCTTACCCTGCAGGAGAGCCTTGGGACGCCTTCCCTCGTCCAGCATGATGTCTTGTAGGTTGTTCAAGTTCTTGCTCTCGCTGTTGAAGTACGCGCGCATCCACAACGAAAAGGTGGTGAACTGACAAACGCCAACCTCGCTGTGGCGTCCCATTATCCCGAGAAACAAACTCACTGGTGTCCGATCAGGGACGCACGCGTAATATCTCAGCCGCTACTCGTCATCCTTTCATCAGCCGTTTCGTCAAACGTCTTACTAGTAGTTGGTAAATGGTCCATTTAGGAGTATGAAGAAAAGTGTTGAGTTCCCTTATGTTTCACTGACGTAGAATACTCACCTTTTCAGAAACCGAGCACCGAATGTAAACGAAGTACTCAACTTGACAGACGTTCAGGCATTCTACAAGTACGAGCACATAGCGAATAAAAAACCCTAGGCAGGTTTCGAACTTGGAACACTCTTAGCTACACCCACGTAAGGAAGGACACCACGGTTATTCTTACGAACATTTCGTTTGCCACGCGACCGTGCTTGAATCCCGTTGTTCCCGTGTCTCTAGAGCGAGCTGCGCACCTCTTTGACAGATGCTCTTCGAGGAAACCATCCGGTATGAGCCTTAGCACTTCGAGGGGGGAGTTGTCATCTTCTGCCGTGGAAATATCAGTGTCTTCCCCGATCGGCTTCCTTGGGCTCAAGGACGACCTGTTGGCAGGATGATATTGTTGTACCGCGAACAATGCTCGGTAGCAACCGCAGTGCAGGAGCATTTTGACGTCGACAGTGCTCAGCAGAGATCGCCGTTTTACAGCCTTGCGCATCGTAGCAGCAATGCACCTGCAGCTATGTTCCTGGTTTTACGGTTTGAGGAGTTGGCTACGAAGGACCGGCCGCACCAATAACAGGCTATTCGCAACAGGAAATACTGTTCATACAGATACATTCTATACTAGGAAAGTTCGACGTAGATAAGTAAAGGGTAGCTCGCTTTGTGAGAACATCCCGCAGCATATCAAACGTATTGTTCTACGCGGTCTAAGTCTGATGTAGGCTTTTAGAGCGTAGCGGTACTTGAGACGTCGAGACATCAAAGAGCAGCTCCGTCCCTGCTGACTCTACTCTCTATCGTCCGTTCTTCGCTTCACTAAAAACGAGTACTGGCATTATTTGACTTGACTCAGAGGTTTGATTTGTTTTCGAGTGTTTCTGACCCCCGGGCGTCATGTTCAACGTGAACGTATCTTCTGCTCTATGTCAAACATCATCCGGGTAGTTTGACCACTACCACCTGCCAAGAGCGTACCGTCACGATACGCGACAAGAGGCCGGGGAAACGTTGGTTGGTTGCGGCCAAGCCCAATCGTCAAGTGCAGTCTCTTCCACATTGGTTTGGTGTGGATGGATGGTTTGCGCGTCTAGAATGGAAGGGCGTCCTTTTTGTCCACAGAAACTTCTCTTTTACAGCCGATGGTGGGCATCCCATGGTGTGGTTCTCCTACCGTAGGCCTCAGGTAATATGCTAGCGGTTCTTTGCTCTTGATGACCGACTTCAACGACAAATAAAAAGGCTTCCAACCAAACTACACCTTGACGGGCTGTTTATCATAAACCGCTTGTGGTTCAGCGGCTTAGCACGCAGCCGGCTAGACGACCGGGAGGGGGGGGATCGACACGTAAAAAGCGTGAACATCTATATTCCGTGTGTCTCACCGTGTAGTTGGGTCGACCGGAACCGCAGAGTTGCTTAATACGCAATCGGAACGCCCAGTCCCCAGATGGAGACGACTCAAGCGCTCCGTCACTCCCTCGATAGTGGTACCGATAGAAGCGACCTTCCCCTCTTGAACCTGTCAGGAATGGACAAGCTCTGGTGTGAGAGGGGTGTGATCCTGAAAAACAAAATAGTTGTCCTGCGGGAGGGGTAGCAACTATCCAACATGGCGGGTACTTCTAGACTGACTATTAATAGGCTTTTCAACCGAGAAATTACCCACACACTCGGCGCCACCCACTATCGCTACTACCCACACTTTCTGACTGGCCATTCACAGGCTTCTCAACTGAACTATCAACACAGTGGTCACTACCCACTATCGTTACTACCCACAAAGTGGGAATTTCTGGGTGGATGTTAGTAGGCTTCTCAAGTGGGGAACTACCCACACGGTGAGTACTACACACTGTTGTTTCTACACACACAGTGGGTACTTTCCGACTGACTCTTAATGGCCTTCTCAACTGAGAAACTACCAAGGACGTGGGTCCTACTCATACGGTGGGCACTACCCACTATCGTCAAACACACATAGTGGGTACTTTCTTTCTGGGTTTCGATCAGCTTCTCAACTCAGCAACTACCTAGGCAGTGGGCACTACCCACTATCGCTACTGCTCACACTGTGGATTATTTCTAACTGACTATTGTTTAAGCTTCTCAGCCGAGGAACTAGCCGATATCGTTTTGTTTTTGTCGATCATACAAACATATACGTCTACGCCATGGTATTCACTTGCTTGCCGGGTTGACGGCACTCTCGGGTTTGGGTAACATGCAGCGCTCCTAGCGTGCTGGGCCTTTGGAATCATGCAGGGGCACCGTGCGTCAAAGTGCGCAGCCTGCGACGCAAAACACACGCAGCTCGGCCCCGCATGTTCACCCGATTTTTTTGGCACTAATGTCACCTAAGCCACTACTGTGTACCGCCAGGTATGGTGTACTGAAACAGCTCGCACACTTTGGGCTCTGAGAAATCAAGGCGCAGCCAAGGTCAATAATGTTTCGAGTATACTCATACGTGTGCGGATTAGTCGTCTCCATACAAAACACCCATGTGAAAAATCGAAGACAAAGGTCAGCGAGCACCGTCTACAGATGCCCTTACTCCCTGCCGGACCATCCACCTTGGATTGGCTCCAAAGCTCTTTCTTATGTATTTTTATTATCAAACATTTTTTCCAGCTCTTGTTCCTGTTGGATTATTTTCCTCTCATTCACGTGGCCGTAACGGTTCCAGAAAAAGAAATTAATGCTACATGGGCGGTCCTGATATTATGCTCTGTTAATTGTCTGTGTCGGTTCAGTATGATTTTGTTTGTTTTCGTTGTTTTCCCGGAGGTTCTAGACACAAAACACGGAGGAAAGCCAGGAGAACAATATTTGGCAAGGATGGTTCTTACGCTGGAGGTATGTACGATGTACGAGTTTTCCGCATTGAGACGGAGAAAACAAAAGAAGATTAAAAACCCCTTGTACGCATCAAGATACAGGATACTATATACATACAACGTAGCTCGTTCAAAGAAGCAAGCCGGAATATTATGTATAGTGCTAGTTCTTACGCATTAATGAGGGCCTAGGTCAAGCTAACCTCCTTGAGCTCGTGACTAATCATGGCCCGTCCGACCCCACCACCCGAGCAGGAGTCGTCGTCCCGAAACGTCATCCGCCTAGTAGCATCCAGCGCGGACATGGCGTTGTCGATTTTCATCTGCGACCGGGCCATACAACGTTCGAAATGAGCGCAACAATAGCTGCGCATGTTGTATACACGACATCAAGTAGTGCGACCTTTTTTTTAACGTTGGGCGCCGTACAATATGCAAGTGGATTGACATAGATCGTATTACGGGGGTCCATAGTTAATAGGACCCATGGTATACATAAAAACCTATATATTTTCCTACTTTTACTAAAAAAAAAAAAAAATGGTCTCGTTAACTATGGACCCCCGTAATAGTTCAACGCCAATGCGAAAGAGCAAAACCTTCACAAAGTGAATCGTGTGTTTGCTCGGTGACCGTTTCAGTATACGGTGCCGGTGTGAAATCAAAATGAAAACGTGCGGGACATCGATAAAGGAGGGCACTCACGTGGCACATCTTGGGTCATGGGTTGGTTTTCGCGACCCGCGCCACCGCGGGCACAAACCACGCATCTGCTTCGCGCACCCTAGGATATGCGAGGGTTCACACCCAACGCTCAAGAGAGAACTGAATTCGGGGTATTGAGTATTTAGTGCGATGATATCCGTTAGCCAAAAACGAAAAATCACTATGGTAAAAAGGATCTATCGAATATCGGCCTTTTCCCTACAACCACATCGCTACCACCGTGCTTTCTTCATGGTAGCTTGGACAAGACGAGTCCTCAAGCTTTTTTTTGTTCGTACCAGCGGCAATTTCAGGGACGGGTCGACGACCGTATGGTGCGTGGGGTACATTGTGTACAACGTTGTTTCGAACCAACACTATTGGGAGAACAATAGTAAGTTGTGCACCCGTGTGTGTGGCCGCAAGGACGAGAAGAGTCGACGCTAAGAGCCAAAAACAAGAACGTGCTCCGACAGCAACTGAACCAATAGAAGTTGGGCGACTAGGAATGTATCGTAAGCACGACCTCGATGACCGACCATTCTCGCCCAAATTCAGATATTTTGGGTAAAACGACGAATAACTCACGCGTTTTCGTTTTGTAGACAAGTTCCGATTTACGACTATTACGGGGGACCATAGTTAATAGGACCTACGGTACACACAACAGCCTACATATTTACCTATTTTTACTAACAAAAATTGGCCCCATTTACTATGGTCCTCGGTAACGGCTTACGAATTACCCGTTTAAAAATCTCATGCAAAGTAATCCTACATCTAGACTGCTCAAACAAAACGATAATCTCCAGAGTTTTTAAAACGCCAACCTGTCGAGTTTTATTGAAATTGGAGACAGACCCCCCCGTCGCCCATGCCACAAGCGCTCGACACCCTTTGTTGTCAGGGTCGTTGAGCGTAGAAACCCACATCTAGCTTAGTGAACTGCAACCAAAAGTACCAGTACCGGAATGTGGTCTGGCGACCACGGCGACCACAAAGAGAAACAAAAAACAAAAAGAATAGAACAACGGCGTCATTATCTGCGCCCCGCGTCCCGGGATGTACTTTTTTTTTGCCGGCGTGTCCGGCATTTCGAACAACGTGTTCCCTTTCCCTCGGTGTAAGGGAATTCTTGGATCTTTTCCAGGTGGATGGGGCATAGTATCTCCCTCTCCCGTACGTCAACGAACTACCTACACACAAAAAAAGGCAGGAAACTCCAGCGTGTATTGCACCGTAGTATAGACAGTTTCGAGCATGTATGTCTCCTCTTACCTTGGAGGCCTGCAGGACATCCGTCTGCTGCTGCTCGTCTAGCCCTGTCTTCAGAATGGTCTCCCCGGCCTGGTGGCGGCAAGAGCAAAAGGTGCGAGGACCTACGCGTGACGCGGGCTGTACGCACTGTTCGTCCGCCACAAGAATAAGCTGAGCCCATCCAAGTTGCGGTAGGAATCTGTGAATTACCGTTCTATGCGACTACAACAGACACTACCGCCGTCCACATCAGAAACCTCCACACAATGGCGGTTTCACAAGAAACTCAGCTCGGGGTTCGTTTTGCAGGAGTTACTTGAAAATATCGTTTCGTGTTCGAGTAAAACAAAGGCCGGTTTATGCATTTCTTCCTGAGGACGGATCGTTGAGGTACGAGTGTCTTATGCCCCAAAGATCGCCCTCCGTGTAGTATTGAATAGTACCACAGCACAAGCACACCAGCCAATGCTTCCAGAGCGGCGTAGTCTGGGGTGCTGCTACTGCAGGGCGTATCCAGTAACGTGGAGAAAATTCGACGCAAGTCGACGAGGGAAGAAGGGGGTGGCGTTATTTCGCAATACCAACTTGCAAGACACGGTCCATAGTAGGGAGGGAGGAGGAGAGCCGGCCACGTGACCCTGGATCTGAGATGCGACTACTGCTGTAGGGGGGCAACAATAAAAAAAGGAGGATATGATAGATTGGGACGAGAAACGCATAACAGGTATGGTACGTATGTGCATGGAAAACAAAATAAAGGCAACGTACTCGAAGGCACTGATACTAGGGTGCACTCTGAATTACGTACCTGGTACTGGTGAGGCACTGGGAGTACTAGCAGTATATTTGCCATATGTACGAATTTTCACGTGACGCAGGCGCGTGGAGTTCACCAATTTTTGTTTTGTTTTGCGCAGGTCGTACAACTGGCGAGCGTGTGCTTCCTGAACCAAGAAAACCATCCTGTGACACACAATCGGTTCGAAAACCCGGGAGAAAAACTCCCCAAAAAACGTTCGAGAAACAGGGTACGTACATAATATATATATATATATATACTTGCTGGGTGCAACGAAAGTTTTTTTAGCGCATCTATGCATACGCGAATATTTCTGCAAGGATCAACCGTACATTCGCATGTACGCAGACGATCTCACTGATGAAACCCCCAAGCGTCAAGACATCGTATGGCGAGAAGGCGTTAACCTTAGAGAGGGATGTAACCGTTCTTGCGGCCCGACTCAGGGCACGAGGGTCGATGGGTCTGCTCGTGGCCGCCGCTATGTCGTGGCCGGACCGCGCCCTGCATCGCGAAACATCGTGGGGATAACGAAGGAACGCGGTCTGTCACGCACGATACGATGTTGAACTCTCCGTGTGACTGAAAAGCGGTAAATCGTTCTGTTGGTACCGCAGGAGAATCTAAGACGGCGGCCAGAGGTACACGGTGCGCTGTTCAACACAATGTCAGGCACCGCTGTCCAGAATACTACAGCAGCATGCCCATTTAGGTGAACGTTAGATTACCAGTGGACATACGGATAGTCGGGATACTACTAATACGTACTTTGTTTTAGAAACATAAGAGTACGTGTGAGGACGACCCGCTGCACACTACCAGCAGCAAACGAAACAATCACACATACTGAAAGAAAGTAGGAGGAACCAATATTGTGTGCTAGCTTGTCTATTGGCAAACCCACGGCACCTGTGAGGACCGTCGCAGACCGAGTCAAGACCTCCGGCGAAAGCTGTCAAGACCGAGTCAAGATCGGTGTGAACGTCGCCGAGCAGCACTTCTAGGGCGAGTTGCGTGTCTAAGACGCACCCAATCTCGAGATCGGAGCCGAAATGGCGTCGCAAGGCGACGGCCCAACTGTTGAAACCATGCACCACCTGTTCGCGCGTGCGAGACGTGTGTGGCAGACGGGTGCCAGGTGACACACATCCGACAGACGTGATACTAAGCGAGGGCTATCATGGTACAACTGTTGTCCGTCGATGGTGCCGGTTGAGTTGTGCCGGCTGCCCGCTATAGTGCGCTTGTCACAGATGAGATAAACCGGTGCGGCGGTGTGCGGAGCACTGTTGTGGCGGTGGCCCCTACAGTGCCGGTACTGACGACTGGCGCATACCGGCGCTATAAAGTCTGATGCTGTAGTATACCCCATGCTCAATAACGATCTAGACCTTGCTGCAAGACTACCACGAAACAAAAGAGAACGGGTGCGTGTTCATACACGTAGACGTGAATGCGTACGTGACGGACAATGTTTCACAGAGAAAGAACGGAAGAAACGTTAATGAAATTTCGACATGTTCTTACAACTTTCTACGGAATATACTGTACGTAGTATGTAGGACAGAGCACAGAGTCGTCCGATACACCACAATAACATGGGACCCCATCGATGTTTGATCTCTGCATGGTGTGTCACCTTCGTCGACCTCTTGGATCGGAGCATCGGACACAGCTCCTGCCGAAGGAGATGCCTTCCGACGGCTGTCTTCTCGAGAACCGCGACGTCAAATATCACCGCCTCCGACCCCGACCAGTTTCCGGCAATCTGTGACGTAGGCAAAGGAGACCAACGAGAATACGACTCCCGCTGTTAGTAGGGTCAACCTGATGCCAAAAAATATTATGAGTAGTTTATGTTGGATCTCGGTGCAGTAGCCGATGCCTGGCTACAGGCTCGACCGCCCTGCCGCAATGACATTCGCATATACCGGTACGCACCGGATGATTCGACACGTAATTCTTGTGCAACTGTTACCCCTCAAGACTTGGGCAAAAAACCCGTCTTCGGATCTCGCCGTCAATGGCAAAAAAAATGGTATGGTTGTTGCCGTCAATTGGCGGGGTGGTCGTAGGTGACGCTCGGGCTGGTGAATATTTGTGACACATTTCTCAAAACAAGGCCGTGTCTGGTCTGCTGTCTGTCTGTCTGTCTGGCTGCCTGCCTGCCTATCATTATGATTTCGCGATCCGGGGAGCTCAAGCGACGCCTTGCCCCATGAATAGAAAGAAACGAGACAACCGACGAAATACTGTGTCCCCGGTGGCGCCGATTTGCGGCCGTCGCGCGCTGAACATCTACATCAATCCCGTGGTGTTCCCGATCCATAATTTAACGTTTTTGCTGGACTCGGAAATCAACTACTAAATGATACAGCGGCCTTCCATTGGCCGATCATTTTTGTATCCAATGGCCGAACCCATGCCAGTGGTTGCTGGCTTTTTCAACAAGGTTGGCACGCTCGGGGTATTACTCCAGCCGTACTACCAGCATCGCTGCTACTACCGGGGCTTCACTATCCAAAGATTAAACAGGAAACGGTAACAAAGTTGTTGAAGGTATGGTACGATTTTTCGGTTATCGTGGCTGGCGTCCCCGGGGTCGGGTGCCCAAGGTGTAGAAGGCGTTTTTTTACGGGGATGGTCCTTTTGGTCTGCTCGTTCTACAGTAAATATTGCCGACGATGAGAAACGGAAACCCTGCAGTCTAGGACCTTATTATTTTTTGTTGCGGTAACGGACCAATATACGGTAAGTTGCATGTTGCCCATCACGTCCGAAAAACTTCCCGCGTTGACTTTCAATATGCAGTGGTTGCCGCGCTCTCTGGAAAACGTTGAAGGCAATCGATGAAGCTGAACGAAAGTGCTGCACGAGAGGTACACGCGCAGAACGGTCTATTCGCATCCACATCGATACCTTTGTTGCTGGTATCGTCGCGTGAATTCGTACAAATCATGGTCCGTTTTTCGGGCAATCACCGTGCAGGAAGGTCGGCCCTACCGCTATAACAATGCGAGTAACCCCCCCCCCCGGACTATATTTTCGAGCTCGGTATCTCCACAACAAGAAGAATGTCAGCCGCGCAAGTGTAGCGTTGGAAAAATCTTGTGGCGGGCTATTCGCAAACATGCCGTCTGCCATTGGCACCTTCGTGACGGAGTGATCGAGCTCGAAAAATAGGTCCACGGGGGGTGGGGGAGACGACGTTTACTCGCAATATTAAGGTATACTGTTCAAGACTGGTAGACCGGAGTAGACCGGAATGGTAGCCCAGGCTAGTCATAGTTTTCGAGAAGGAATGCGTTTCAAAGTAATCCCCCGCACAACCGCCCCCGCCAATTGTACTATACACTGAGTCGCTTTGGGGACTCTTCCCAGAGAGATCGCTGGCACCACATGAAAACAGAAGCTGTACCCGGCCCCCGGCACCTTTCCGCACGGTGGTGTCCATTAAACGTGACATTGTGCGGCATGAGAAGTACACCAAACTTTCCGCAGACTCCTCTCGCCTCTCCCGCATAGATAGGCGACTTTGAGATAACCTGAAAACACCGACCCCACGGCCTGTATGAGAGCAACACCACGGTAAAGGTGGTGTCTTGATTTCTGAGCTCCTCGCATCAGGAGACCCATCTCACCGGAAGCATGGCTTCGAAGAAGTCGCGTTCGTTTAAAACCCTACCAATACTTCTGTCCTCTAGTGTAAAAACATAGTACTGGAGTAAAGGTGTCGTACTTACCGGCAGTTGCTTACTCGAGGGGCTCAGCCGGCCCCAGAAGTCAATCACCACCGCGGGATGGGTCAGGTATGACACGAAAAATAGGGTATAATACCGCATAGGAAAAACGGCGACCCGACATTCTCGGGAAAGAAACGTACATCTTGCACACGTTCCGTCAAGTCACAGGTAATTGTTGAGACTGCAGGACGAAATGCGTTGATACCATGAATACGCATATAACAGCAGCGCCGTATAGTGCGCTAGATGGCACAATCACTGGGATTGCGTCCTATCAACAACTTCCTATTACATGACCATACCGGCTACGGAAATAAACGCCAGGTACACAGCGCGCGTGCATGCACATTGATCCTGCTGGTATCGACCCACCTTCACGAGAGACAGGTTTCCCTCCTCTGAGCCCAGGCCGCTCCCTTCAAGCTCGACGGCGATAGCACGCTCGTCGCAGATTTTCTCAAAAGACGGGATTGTCTCATACTTCTCGCAAACAGTATGTATGGCCAGCAGCGCTGTGGAACAGCTCTCGGCGCTATCTATCACGTGGGGCGATGCCAGAGGCTCTTCACGCGCCGGCCCCAGCGGCACAGCAGTGCCCCGTCCCTTCGCAAGTTCCAGCATTCCTGTCCTCCAGTTGTAGACCAGAGACGGCCCCTTCAGCTTTTGTTCGTCTTGCAAGCAGTCTCGAAGCTTGGACCCGCGCAGGTTCAACTGTTTTCCGTAAACGGACTGGAACGACCTGCTGATGTCGCTAAACTGCAACGGTCCTACACGTCGTACAAGAGAGACGAGATCCTCCGACATGGTGCGCCAGTACCATGAAACATCAGAGTCGTAGTCGAATGCAGCCATCCTCGAAAAAGGCATGGGGCAATTACTGTAATTAATTGTTGTCGATATTTACTCGTATATATTCTGAGTATGCCTACAGGAATTTACGGACAGCGCTTCTGTAGCAGCACTAGCTAAACTTGAGTGCTTTTGAGCTGTACTTGAGTGAGGTTTTTTTTCACGTGTGAAAGACTGAGGAAAGGTAAGCTGTGTCTTTCGGTGGGGTAGCGGGGCGGGTGGAGAGGCAGCGCCCGGCGCGTGTATGTGAAACGTGAACTGCAGCAATATAGTGTGTATCAACGTGCGAATATGGTGGTATCTTAGCTCGGAGGGTGTGAGTTCTCGAAGGTTCTGATACGTTTCATACCGCATACAACGGGAAACAAGCGCAATTCCTTCGAGAACAAACAGTAACTAACGAAGCTCAGAGTACTGAAAAAAGAGAAGTGAACGTGTGACGAAATTCAGTGTACTGCTGTCCGTAGTCTATTATTACGGGGGAACATATAGTAAATAGGACCAAATATTGTTTGTAAGAATAGGTAAATATATAGGTATTTATGTATACCGTAGGTCCTATTAACCATGGACCCCCGTAATGGACTATATCGACAGCGAGCGCTACTTAGTTCCCTCAGTCGGTCGCGTCTGTTTCATTCCGAAGGGGCTAGGTGTGCCCTATTTCCGGCATATCGGTACTATTCTGCTGCCCACATTGTGCGTATGATACTGCTGTGCGTAGCAGCCATCTGCGTATATTCTCTCAGTACTCAGGGTTCCATGTGCGGGAAGTCTAGCGTTGTACCTATACTATAGTACAGTAGTACTACATCTTAAGTATCACGTACAGCAGTACGTACGTGAGGCTCGGTGGCGTTGGTGCATTTCGCCGCAGTACGTACGTGAGGCTCATGGAATACGCCACGTTTAGTTCTTCGCAATGTACCGCTGTGTACCTGGTGTCGCATACGTGCGGCTCGAAGAGCTGTCCGATCTACAGTATCTCGGGGAAGGTAAGGTACCACAGCAGTCGATGTAAGAGACCACACCGGGGCGAAATACTGGTATTATTTCGGGTTTCGCTCACTATATATATCACCCGGGGTTTGGGGTGTGTCGCGTGGTATCTGTCGAACCCCGGGGATAACGGACACGTTTTATTCGGCATTTGTTTTTTTATGTATCAACAGGTGGTGGTTTCTCGTGACGGGGGTGTGATGTCGACGGGGATAGATAGTAGTAGCAGTATAAAGGGTAAGCTTTGATTACATTTGGCACACGCCCCCAGAAGGGAGCAGAGACGGGCGATGCCACAAGCCGGGATTCTTGGCGCATTTTGACGCTTCCAGGCAGCATGTAGCGGGAAGAGAGGTGATAGCGCCACGTGGTAGGTGTTAAAGTCGCACTGCTGTTTGTATCTGTATCTCATTATCTCGTGAAGACCTATGCGGCAAGGGGGTGACAGCAACGTGTAGCAGTATACCCGTATTGCTAGAATATAGGTAATATCACGTTATTGAAATTCTGAGGGGATTTTGACGTTCCGATGTTCTCATCGTCCTTGTCCTCATAATGCGCGTATTCCTGGCGCCGTAGGTCGATAATGGTACCTGTAACCTGTACCGGATCCCGTTGAAAACCCGAGAACGGTGGGGGCAACTTCGTATTTTTTTGTGGCAGCAGCAGCAGCAGCAGCAGCAGCAGCAGCAGCAGCAGCGGATCCCTCGGACGGAAGTGGCACGTACGCACTTTGGAGGCGCTCTCCTACGTCCTGAGGGGCAGAGGAGGAGTGCGTTTCTTCAATGTCGTTCCCTGTGACGTATATACCTTTTCTGAAAGCTACTTGTCGTCGACGCGTGCTACGGCAGGAATAAAGGCGTACGACCCTGACCCGAAATATAAAGAATGCTCGAACTAAATATTTGTATGCCAAATGTCCTTATACCCCCGGTCAGAGTGGTAGCATCGAACGTTTTTCAGGCTTCTCGCCTTAGGAGATGCAGACCATCTCACACAAAACGCTGGTTTTCAGCGTTCAGCTAAAGTAAAAGTGTACTCCCGATGGGTAATACTGAAACGCCTACGAGGTATATAGGTACTTCGCGAGAGATACTGTGATATGATAGATTGAAGAACATTCTTGGTAATGCCTGCATACGATGTTCGGCTACGGAAGAATCCTGTCAGCCGAAAGCAATTTTGCCGAAAAATTGCTATCCTGTTGTAGCACGCGCCCATTCAGGATGTGGTTTGGATGGCGCACAGGTAGCGACCCCGAGTAATCTGCGTGCTCATAAAGTTTTCAAGGCGTTCCGGGGTATGTAAGTGTCCAACTCCCGTGGTAGCCCCAACTTTGATTTCCCTCCTTTTCTAAATGTTTTTATGTTTTTATCAAGGCTTTTCACGGTAATTTCGGCGGGACGGGACGGTAAAACCGCCGTCAAAATGGTCCCGCCGTCCCGTCTCGTCCCGTCCCGCCGACAAAGTCCCTGACCGTCGTCACTTACCGTCCCGTCCCGCCTATAAAATCTCTCTCGTTGGAAATTACCGTCCCGTCCCGCCGTGACACCGAAAAAATACCGTCCCGTCCCGCCGTGACACGACAAATTACCGTCCCACCCCGCCGTGACACCGAAAATTACCGTCCCATCCCGCCCATAAATCTCTCACGTAGGATTTTATCGTCCCGTCTCGTAGTGACACCCGCCTCCGGCGGACGTAACTTGCCTCTTCCCCTACAAGAAAAAATCGTGGGCGTCTGTTCCCATCCATTTCCCCCACGAATTACGAAATTAATCAAGAAATTTCGAATTGCACCAAACTTCAGTAGTAATTCCTATATAAATACTGTGTTGTCATTATTTGTGAACACAACTCTCATCTATAAATGAAAGATAGAACAGAACGATTAGTAGTAGGCGTATTACCCAGCTTGCAAAATTCGGTGTCAACTATTCAATTATTAACCAGTCGAACTCACAGATGACGTATTTTTAATCGTCTTCATCTTACAGGTAGATAATACCTGGTACCTGGTATCAAATTGCTGCGAACCACATTTACTTCATTTTCTTTTATATAGCAGAAAAAGCTGTGCTGGCGGTGTTGATGATCAGCAGCAGCTGCTGGTTGATGATTGGTTTTTATATGTTGTTTTTTTACTTAATTTCCTTTTATATAGCAGAAAAAGCTGTGCTGGTGGTGTTGATGATCAGCAGCAGCTGATGGTTGATGATTGGTTTTTATATGTTGTGCTGTTGTTTTCTTCGCATCTACCGTTCTTTCTACCCGTCGGCATCCAGCACAACCAGTGTCCGTGCCGATTCTTCATTCCTACATACCGGTAGAGAGTTACAAGTTCTGTGGTCACAATATACTTTCAGATGACGGTAAGTACAAATATTACCATCTACCTAAAAAAATGAAAATTACTACCTAGTAAGTGGTGGTGGTGTTTTTTTCTTTTCGTTTTATAATGAATCTTCATACTTCATACTTCCAATCGCAACAGAAGGTATTGATAGTATCATCACATAACACCTGCCACAGGCTCGCCACCACACACAAACAGCACAGAGACCACTCACTCACGGTCACACCAGTACTGGTGTGGCCCAAAAAGATGTCAGGAGACATGTCATCAAGCGGGACGCAAAACGTGCGCTGTCAAGTATGTAGGGCCGAGTGATATACATTTAAACCTAGTAGTTTAGTGTCAGTCAAACCATGTCAATTCAAAGTTGCTGTCTGTCAAGGGGTGAAAGTGCTCTCTCCAAACATATTTGGTGTGACCAGCACGGACACCATGGATGCCTATCTCACGGGCGGTTTTGATCGACCAGCAGCGGCACTAGAATCACCACCTCCGCCGCCACCACCTCCTCCTCCACAACCATCAGTAACACAGCGCAAGCACAACCATCACGAAAACAGCCACCATGAGCTGGCAACGCAACAACAGTGTAGTGCTTGGGGAAGGGGTGGGAAGAAATGAGAAGCCGTCGCCCGTGTAGTGGCAGCACGTCTCGGGGCTTGGGCTGCGCGGGTCGGGAAGAAAACGCCTGCGTCGGGATGGCTCCCTTTGCGGAACCAGCAGTGTGCGGGAAATGTTTCACGTACAACCGCATCGACCTTGCGGCGGGAAAGGAGAAAATATATATTTACAGTCCCGTTCAGCCGAGGAAAAAAATGTTTACCGTGCCGCCCCGCCGAAGACAAAGAAAATTACCGTCCCGTCCCGCCGTGGGAAAAAATATTTACCGTCCCGTCCCGCCGAGGAAAAAAATATTTACCGTCCCGTCCCGCCGAGGGGAACAATATTTACCGTCCCGTCCCGTCGTGAAAATCAGCCCCGTTAACTTTTACCGTCCCGTCGAGAAATTTTGCACCCGCTGTCCCGTCCCGCCAACTTTTTATGTCCTCATTTTACCGTCCTGTCCCGTCCCATTTTCATATTTTTTCCCGGCCAAACGAGTCAAATCTGTCCCGTCCCGTCCCGTCACGATTCTCAGTCACCGTGATAAGCCTTGGTTTTTATGTTTTATCGCCATGGGAGTTTCCTGCGGCAGGGTGGCATCTAAGAGAAGGGTACAGAAACACATCAAACACGGCAAAGTAGACAGATAACACACGAATATATGTTACGGTGGTAATCCAAGGATCCGAGGGGTTTCCAAAAGTAGACACGGCATTTAGGCAAAAGGGGAAAATGCGAATTGAACCCGGAGACTGGGGGGGATGTGAGCAGACGGTCACAACCCTTTTCCACCCCTTCAGCTTCTTATATAGCTCATCTTGCCGCCGGCAGTGCCCCCCTACACCAGAGGAGTACCGACTGAGACAACTAGGAGATGACTCAGGCGTATGTTCCGCAAGCGGGGTGGAACGACGGGAGTGCAGGTGGCAGTCTTTGCATCGAACTGAAAGAGCTTGAGTGTGTGTGCATGTGGGACGGACGGCCCAACGGCCCTGTTTGTTCTGAGAACGAATTAATACATGATGTTTTGGAGGTGGATATATCTGAGCAGCTTTTCGAGGAATATAAGCTATCTCGGCCGGAGAGCCCGACGAGACTACACCATCATGCATGACACGCGCACCGCTCGACTCTATAACATGGTGTCCAATCCGAGAATCGAACTCGGGTTTCTACGCATCCCACTCTGTTTTGTTTTTTCACTGTGCGGGACCCTGAGATCTCTCTGGATTTTATGCACACGAGGATACGTACAGCAGTAGCATACGATACTTGCTGCTGTGTTGTTGTACTACAGCAGTATTAAAATAGTAGTCCTGCTGTTTTGTTTTTCTAAGTTGTTGTCGTGGTTCTCACATTCAACTCATCGCCGTGGTCAGGACACGAAAATACCTTGGTAAAAATTACTGGTTAATTAGTACTCAAGTATACAGCGGTGTAGACCCACCACATGAATAAGAACCTGACAGAACTTGCGGCTCACTTTTTCTAGGGACGCCAAGAAATTGCATCGAGATGAGGCGCTCCGCGGAGAGTACGTCTTCAATAACAGTATTATACCCGGCACCTGGTATGTGTTGTGGTTGCTTTGGGTTTTGTTTGTTTCATGTTGTGTTTTGTTTCCTCTAATGTTTTTCGCGTTATACCTTTATGCCCTCATGGTGTCAGAAAGGAGAGATAGGCCAGTGCCTCGTGGAAATCGAACAGTTTCGTCAACTAAACCTCCACAAGGTCTATGCCTGTCCTACTTGTACCTGTTGTTGGGATGGGTCTGTGCCTTGTGGGGACATAATTATGGTCTTGAACCGAACCTCCACAAGGTCTGTGCCTGTCCTACTTGTACCTTTTGTTGGGATGGGTCTGTGCCTTGTGGGGACATAGTTATGGTCTTGAACCGAACCTCCACAGGGTCTGTGCCTGTCTTACCTGTACCTGTTGTTGGGATGGGTCTGTGCCTTGTGGGGACATAGTTATGGTCTTGAACCGAACCTCCACAAGGTCTGTGCCTGTCCTACCTGTACCTGTTGTTGGGATGGGTCTGTGCCTTGTGGGGACATAGTTATGGTCTTGAACCGAGCCCCCACAAGGTTTGTGCCTGTCCTACCTGTACATGTTGTTGAGATGGGTCTGTGCCTTGTGGGGACATGGCTATGGTCTTGAACCGAGCCTCCACAGGGTCTGTGCCTGTCCTGCCTGTGCCTGTTTGTTATTGTATAGAAGAGATAAGTCTGCGCCTCTTGGGAGTGGTGCTGTATCTTTACCCGTCGCGGGAGACAGATACGAACTTCCACGAGGTCTGCGCCTGTCCTACCTACACGGTCTGTTGGTAAGCTCTCTACAATTTTACTTCGTTTATCTTGTGGGTTCATGCATAATGTATGGGTTGGTCTCAGCCTGGGGGGGCATTTTTGCTGTCTCCATCCGGCAGAGAGATAGCAACAAGGTCTCTGGAATACTGAAATGTTCGGCTGATATGCCCCGCCGCTTTCAGCATGCTGTGCGGGCAGCAAAGTTTTGTTTTGCTTTGGTTAGTTTGTTTCGTTTTCTTTTGTTTGTATTTCGCTTGTTTCCTTCTTGAGGCAGGGTGAATGCCCAGAATGGTCGGGCCTGTACTTATTGGGACCGTTGTTGCTGTCGCTCATGCTAAAAGGAGACAGCAACCAGGCCCCTCCAGGTCTGAGCCTTGCCACGGGGCTTGTTGCCTGTTTGTCGTTTAGTTTTATGTCGTTCGTCCGTTTGTTTGTTTGCTCCTCTGTTTGTTCTTGTTTGTTCTGTTCGCTTTTGTTGTTTGTTTGGTCGTTTGTTTGCTTGTGTATTTGTTTGCTGTAAACCCGCTTGCCCGTGCATCCGACCGCACTGGCTGTGACCTTTAATGGCGCGCGCACTCCGTCGCGTGTGTCCGGCAGTTCACTGCCGTCCCGTGTCCGCTGTGCGTGCGTGTCCATCGTGGTTCTTGTTGTTCCTTATCTTTTCTATTCATTCTTTGGCGGGTGAAGGACACATCAAGAAAAGTATTGCCCTGATATGTGTCTTATGGCCTGGACCTGACTGTTAGGCTCGCCAGTTGCGTGGGCCTGACTGTCAGGCTCTCCAGTTCTCTTTGTGCCACATCCTGTAACCGTGGCAGCCACGTTTTGCAATGCAGTGTTGCCTCACCCCGCCGGAACTGCCCGGTGCACGGTAATCATATTGTTCCCCTGTAGCGCGCGATGTTTTTTTTTATACTATTTTCAACACGGTACCTGCATGAGGTGCAAACCCTTCCAGATGTACCGACCCGTATTTAGTGTTTTGGTGTTGTTGCAATGTTTTCGCGCTCATACGGGCTGAATGACTCCCGGTTCAGGGATGGGCTTACAGGGTCGAGAAATTAGTAGTTGGTCGAGACATCATCATGGTTGGTATCCAGTCCACATATGTAGGTATTTTACAACCGATACCGCGTGTTCGTGCTCTCCCTTGCGTAGGTAGTGCACAAAGGGGGGTGGCGAGTATGGCTAGATTAGCGAGTTCAAGAATATGTAGCCGGGACAGCCGAGCGACGGTTATACTCTGATAGCTACAGCAACAAGACTTTTCATGACATGAATCGCCTTACTCTTAATCGACTCGACCGCCCAGAAACTTATCATGAGAATCATGATCACGCCGCACGCCACCGAACCATGCTCGCAGAAACCACTCATGCTGAGACCACGCCCACCCCCTGCGCCCTCGCTGCTTGGAGCCATTGTTGACAGCATCCCTCAGACTCACCTCGGCACCGTCTCCCTTCAGACATCTGGGGAAGGGGGCCTGACTGACAGACAGCTGGGCGCCCTCACGTTTCACGACACGCCGTCTCCCGTTGGACATCTGGGGAAGGGGGCTTGACTGACAGACAGCTGGGCACCCTCGCGTTTCACGACAAGCTTGCCGTCATGCTCGGGGCTTACCACGGTAGGGATGGCCACGCCAGCGATGGCGCTTCGGTGATCGACACGGGCGTGCGCGCCGTGCGTGTAGCCCCGACCACGTGACTCGAGTAGTGCGGGCACCTCGGGCGGTGGCCCCGGCCCCTCTTTTCCGCACGGCGTCGGCGCGTTCGCCGTCGACGGTGGTGGACGGGCAGCGTCCAAGAGAGGGCGGCGGTGCAGAGAGCAGGCATCGTCAGCGGTGTCGCCAACGGGCCGTGGGATGACCACGGCAGTACCCTGGGGTAGCTCGTTTGGACCCCCCAGTTCGCGCAGATGGCGTGGGGAGCGGACCTGGGGCTCGGAGGGCACTCGACTATGGCAGCACCAATCAATGTACACGCTACTAGACAGGAGGGTGGTCAGCGCTACCGAGGTCGCGACGCACGCGTGGTGGAACTTGTACGATCCGAGCAGCGAGGGGAGTCGCCCCACAGCCCGAAACGAGGGGGCGAGAAGACGCCCCACGCTGAGTAGAAAGGAGGCGCTGAGAAAGATCGCGATCGGCACGAAAATCAGCCGGTCGAGGGCGGAAAGGGGCGCCCGGGGCAACTCGGGCAGGTCTACGACTTTACTCGCCGTATTGGCGCGCCCAATGAGGGGATTCGGAGTGAAAAGGCGAGGGTGGGGCCGCGGGCGCGCCGTTCCGAAGATCGAGCAGCTCGTCCGGGGTCCATCTTCAAGTACAGCCGCGCGCAACACCGGTTAACCTGTCTTGGTGGTGTCGGCTTCGGAGCTTCGGGGGGGTTGATGGACGAGGAGCGTCTTACACTATCGCTCCGGGGGGGCGATTCTGGGAGCGCTTGTTCTAAGCGGGGGAGGATGAGCGGGATGCCGCTGGGGGGCGTTGTTCTAGGCCAGCGGCACTTTGGAAAAACCACTCCACTTAGCTCGGCAACAGCACTACGAATTTGCAGGAGTTCATTTTTGAGTTAATTTTTTTGGTAGGCGCCAGGTGATTGCTATGTTGAAGTCATGCAAAAAAGACCCTGTCATCTCGCATTACCGTCGCGATCTGTGTATCTATGGCGGGAGTAGGGGGCAATAGGAGACTATTGTCCGAAGGAACGGGGTTCCTTGCGATCTCTGACATTCTGTTTTTGCCTAATTTTCACCTCAGAGGCGCGACGATTGTGATCTTTCTTATCGATTGGCACAATAGTGTTTAGGGGGAACTGTAGGGAGTTTAGGGGTCAAGCGAGCATTCAGGAACGTAGTTGGAGGGGACATAACAGGGTACGCCGCGTTAAGAGAACAAGGCGACGCATGTAGTGTGCGTATTGGGGGAAGGCCTTCCCTATCGGAAAAAAAATTTTAGCCGGGTTTGCTTGCCTCAGTTTGGCGGGCATAAAATACCTTGGGCCCACCGTCTAGGATATCGCGTGGCTTGCCTTATCCGGCTAAACCTGCTGGGGAGGATGTTACGGTGGTAATCCAAGGATCCGAGGGGTTTCCAAAAGTAGACACGGCATTTAGGCAAAAGGGGAAAATGCGAATTGAACCCGGAGACTGGGGGGGATGTGAGCAGACGGTCACAACCCTTTTCCACCCCTTCAGCTTCTTATATAGCTCATCTTGCCGCCGGCAGTGCCCCCCTACACCAGAGGAGTACCGACTGAGACAACTAGGAGATGACTCAGGCGTATGTTCCGCAAGCGGGGTGGAACGACGGGAGTGCAGGTGGCAGTCTTTGCATCGAACTGAAAGAGCTTGAGTGTGTGCATGTGGGACGGACGGCCCAACGGCCCTGTTTGTTCTGAGAACGAATTAATACATGATGTTTTGGGGGTGGATATATCTGAGCAGCTTTTCGAGGAATATAAGCTATCTCCGCCGGAGAGCCCGACGAGATTACACCATCATGCATGACACGCGCACCGCTCGACTCTATAACATATATACCTGTATGTGCCATGCATGTACCAGGTGCATACGATGTACACATATAAGACAGACATAGGTTGACGGTCGAACGGGTAGACTGCCGAATCTGCTGTAGGAAGGTAGGGTTCTGTATTTTACCGCCTTACAGCCCACAGACCGGAGATTCGGGTGCCGGAAATAAGAAAGCGCACTATCATCCGGCGCCGGTATGCATGTATGTATGTGTTCCGAGTAAGGTACAGGGAGGGGTGCTGGCCAACCCGAACGTTATCACACTCGGGATAACATGTATACAGCACTATTTGTCTTCCCTCTAAAAAAGTCGATCACGGGTGGGTACAGCAATACTACGTACGGTGAAAATATCGGTAACGATGTGAGGGCGTGATAAAAACAAAAGCAGCTTGCAAAGTTGAGTATCAACTACTTCCTGCTGCTGTATTTAACCAGTCGAACTCACAGCTGACGTATTTCATAACTGTTATAGAACAGGCCAACAGGTCTGCCGTGCGAATGATTGCCGGGCACGAGGGTGTGAATTGGTGGTCTTGATCATTGTTGGCAAGCTTCCAACGGTGTCGTATGACTATTACGGGGGTCCCTAGTTAATGGGACCACATTTTGTTAGTAAAAATAGGTAAATATATGGGTTTTTATGTTTACCATAGGTCCTATTAACTATGGACTCCCGTAATACGAAATGGAGCAAACCGTTAAAAAACAATGGTAACGATCTGAGAGAGCTCGGCAGCCGACAAGCCCATAGATAGCGGCACACTACTTCTGTATGTATGTATTACGGGGGACCATAGTAAATAGGACCAAATATTGTTCGTAAAAATAGGTAAACATATTGGTTTTTTATGTATACCGTAGGTCCTATTAACTATGGACCCCCCGTAAGAGTAGGCAAGTGGATGAAAAGCGCCGTGAAATGGAAACGACCCGTGAGAGAAGCTTCTGAATGCACACACACAGGGAGGGGGGGAAAATCGCCACAACGCTGTCGTAAGCAAATGATTAAAGCGCCGGGAGGTACGAACGGCCTGTCAGAAGCGTCTGGCTTGACGCAGGACAATATCCCAACCACCACATTTGCTTGACGAGTACACCAGCACAAGTCTACGTATACCAGCTATCGTCAATACGTACTGCTGTACCGTAATACAGGTAACGCTGTCGGAAACGTATTCCTGGAATAAAGAAAAAACACGGGAGCAACCAATACTTGGTACGTCGCCATCAACATAACTGGAGACTTCTTACTCCGGACTTCGGACTACGATGCTCTCTACTCTGCAGTCATAATATAGTGTCATACCTGGTACATACCTGGTACGTTCACTTCTATATTTTCCAATCTTCGATTCTGGTCATTTTGCATTTCACTCATCACGTACTGTACACCATTGTTGTGCACACTTGTATGTCACAAACACCGAGAACGACGCAAGTCAGACCTCCCAGAAAACAAACCCGCATTCATACGTAGAATACGTACTCCGTGCACACGTACCAGAGATGCTCCATACGTTGTTCTACACGCACCGACTCTTGCACCGCGCACCCCACACCCACCCCGCCTTCCTCCTTGTCGGGTATAGGAAAGAAAGATCGCACTACACTGGTGGTATTGGTCTCGCTGCTGGTTCTGTCTGCTACACTTGTCGTGCGGGGGGGTTTCGACTGTATACTGCTTCTACTGCCGCTGCTCCACACGAAATCCCTTCATCTCTAGTACTACTGCTGTTGCTACGTTCGCCTTGTACACCGTTCGGGCAGGAGAACCCAGCACTGTTAATACCAACTTTGCTGCAATGGCGGAAGACGAACCCGCTTAGCGAACCCTGTTACACGACCTCGAAGCCGTTGTGCGAACCCAAGGTCCTCTGCCGCTCGGCGACGTCGCCGGGATTTACCAGGCTGAGCACGGCAAAGCGTTGAAACTGGGAGGACACAAGCTCAGAGACTGCCTGCGCGAAAGGGGCCGACTGCTGGGCGCCCTGCACATCAACAGGAGAACGGGAATGCTGGAAATGAAGAAGAAAAAACGGGCGGCCGCGTCGAAGGCAGCCATCGCCAAACCAACCATCAAAACCAGGCCCGGCACAGGCACAGCATGTTCACCTGCGACCCCACCCACCACGTCGTCTGCCGACGATCTCCTGGTATCGTACCATCTGATAGACAGCGTCCAGAGCTGCTCCCTAGCTTTGATCGACATGTCTCCCGAAGACAGTGGGGGTGCGGTGAGCCTGTCCTTGCGGCGAATCTGCCGAGGGCACGCGATCGCCGTTGAACTGGAAGGGAGCGGGTTGGGCACCGACGAAGGAAAAATATCCCTCGTGAAGGTGTGTCAATAGAAGTTACCACGTCCTTACACATAGCATGCATATTATATGTATACATATCGGCTACCAAAATACCTAACGATGCACGCATTGATAGTAAAATGCCGGGGTATACCTAGCCCTTGGTCGGGCGTAAAGATGGTCCTGCGCTTTGTGGCTGCGCTTTGTGGCACGCGACCGACACCTTTTTTAATCGGGCACGATTGGTATCATTTGTCATTTCCCGAAAGACACGAGACCATCACCGACGCGGTGGGTGCTGAGTACTGTTGATAGTGCCAAGCCTCCGAAGAGCGGTCTATCAGACGTGGAGTTCTCGCAATGCAATATTCATGCAACAACCAACGCGTTCAGTGCGGGCCTTTTTTTTGGTGAGCTCCTATCTAAGAAACATGACCGATCCACCGATCCGAAAAGAACAGAAAAAAAAAACAGCCGTAATCACCGACGCGGTGGGTGCTGAGTACTGTTGATGGTGCCAAGCCTCCGAAGAGCGGTCTATCAGACGTGGAGTTCTCGCAATGCAAGGTTCATGCAACAGCCAACACGTTCAGTGCGGGCCTTTTTTTGGTGAGCTCCTATCTAAGAAACATGACCGATCCACCGATCCGAAAAGAACAGACAAAAAAACAGCCGTAACCCTTCTGAAAAAAAAAAATGTAAAAAGTATCGGGTATCCCGGTACTCAATAAGTTTGCACGGTACAACACAAGAATTGTGGTGGGTGTTAGTGTTTAAATCGAAAATCGCAAAGTGGAGTGCAGTGTACCCGTATCACCCTTTCTTTGTTTCGTTACTAACGAAAATGTTGTATGTTTGGCGATCGTGTTTCGGTGACATCTCTTGAGGGGAAACGGATTGAGATAACGCAACTGATATCGATCGTCTCGGGTGTTCCAGTGCTGTTTACCCCCAAATTCCACCTTGCTTGATCGGAAACGAGGAGCTTTTGACCTGTCACATGAAGTTTTCAGGAAACATGTCGGGAAACATCTGGCGCATATTAATTATCTTTACATCCCCCGTCGATATCTCCTGGTGGTGTTCGAAAACGTGAATAACGGGCATGTGCACAATGTTTGTTCCAGGGTCAGGGCGTCCGTCTGTGAAGTCCTAACTCGCGAAGAAAGCGGCCGCGCTACACACGGCCAACCAATACAATACGTAGCGTTCGCTTCGAGGCTGGTCGACATCGTACCCGGACGATAAAACGTCTCGCAGAATGTGTGCACTCATTGCTCGCCGTAGGTCAACCCCTCTTACTCTCACAGTCAAACGGGTCAAACGAGAGTGGGTGGGAACTCGCAGCAAAGCGTATATGTATTTTGCGGCAGCAATGAAACATGCTGACCGTAAACGCCGACTGGAAAGGGCAGTATAGCATCGAAAGCATTATACGCTCCACGAAAGCTGCAGGGGAAGAAAAATAGTATTTCTGTTGGCATTTAAGAAACAAACATGATGGGAACATTTAGGCGGTCGAATCTGCACCCGGGAATCGGATACTGTTACGCCTCGACCCACCATACACTATGCCAGCATTGAGAGATGCGAGTTGGCCCCACCTATATCACCACCTATTAACAGTTATTAGTCAGGCTCGTTGCTCGTCGCTTTTCAGGGGTAACAACAATCCAACTTATTGGGTTTCCGTCTACCAGTATACTTTTGCACGAGGAGTTGTTGAGTGCGGGATAAATTGAGTATTTCCGGGCGGCCACCCCTCGTTCGCGAAGGCCTCACATGGCTCGCTTCTCTCGCCCGATTTTAGTCAAGTCGCCTGGCCATCAGCTGCCTTCCGCAGCAGCTTGCCGTATAAATTCGGTCAGTTGGCTTAATGCACCTACCGATCACCTAATTGTCGTGAATTTCTGTAGTCCACTCACAACAGTATGTACCCGTTTATCCTTGACATTGCCGAAGATATAGAGTCCGTTGCCCTCCTTTTTTTGTTTGCGTCACAGATCACTGGAGGCTGGTCCGGACAGGAGGCGGCTGTATTTGATGTAACGGTGCTCGAGGGGACAGCAGTCGGCAGGACTCTGCTGCGTGAGCAGCTGTGCCCGTTGCTCGAAGACAAGAACTCCACTAAGGTAACATGCGGATACCATTCCCTGATAGGGCCTCTCTCGGCGTACAAATATTTCGGCCGATTAGGGTGGCATGCAGAGATGAAACCATGAGGTGTCCAAGGTCAAGCTCACTCTCGTCTTCCAAGCCACCTTCCATCTCGCGAGTCATACTTAACTGTCTGTGTACATACAGATACGTATTGCTAACGCTGCGCCTAACCATAGAACACAAGCCAACGTGTTTCGCCTTCGTTAATCGTGAAGCCGTAGTACGAAAGCGTACTGACTGGTATTCCATCTATTCGTATGTAAATACGACCTTCCAATGAGACATACAGTAGTAATGTGTACCTTATTCGATCCATCACAATCGGGGGGTGCGTTGAATCTGACGGGGGTACGGCCGTGGCTTGTGTCATATCGTGACCGTTTGGTCGGGTGACGCCCGCTTACCGTACGAAACCCTTCCGCCGTGTGAACAAACAGGTCGTACATGATTTCAACAATGGTGCCGTTGCCTTGCGACGCCATTTCGGTGCCGCTCTCACGATTGGGCGCATAATCGATGCACAGCTCGCTTTAGAGGTTCTTCCGGGCGACGTTCAAGCCGATTTTTATTCGGTCTTGAACGCTTGCGCGGCCGACCATGGCTCCGCCGGCGACGGCCCTCACAGGTGCTGGTGTTGCCTTTGAGTATAGGTATAGTAGGTGCCCTACCAACGGACACCTACGACCGTACTGCTGTGGTCAATTGAATCGCGTTTTCTTTTTCGGTACTACTTGCTGTATATCTAGCATACATTTATTTGATGTGTGCTACTCACTGTGTGGAATGCACGGGCTTCGCAGCTGAATCGTGCCATTTGATATGTATCCAACAAAACCTATAGCCTTAGCCGCCGAGGCTAGGCCAACGACTACTGTATTACCAGGTACCGGTATCTGTTAACAATAGTGTGCAGGGCTACTACAACAGCAGTAGTCTGCACCCTATCGCCGCACTACGCTGCCGTCCAACCATGGTAAAATACCGACGAGTAGGAATTTGAGCAGGAGAATATGTACGAGTGTTGTCAAAATCGTGTGGCACGGTATGTGTTAATGAAACACGAAAATCGAAAAACAAAACAACACAGACGTATCAAACGTACTCGAGATGAAAAACTCAGAACATGCACGACGACTTCGTACACGAGTTTGCCGTAGCGCACCAGCCACCGTTGACCCACCCGCCGCCAATCACACCCCACGGCACTGGCCGCCGTTAAACTGTCAGCCACCCCGCCAGTCGGCGAGTCGTCGCCCCCAGTCGGCCTGTGCTTCGGCGTGTACTGCTGTGGTGTTCCCGACCCTTTGCGCCTAAAATAACCTCTTCCGCCTAACTGTGAACATTCGTTCGATGGTTGAAGTTGCTGTACGAGACATCGGACAACATGACGCACACGAGAGACCAGCAGAGCGCAGAAGGTAGCCCAGCGAGCCGTGCTCATCCGAGGCACTTGGTGCGCACGGTCCCGGCTGCGGCTGTTCCGCTGCCTCGTACTTTTTGGGCGGACTCCCCTGCACTCTCTACCTTGTTGTGATGAAGCGAAACTATTACGGGGGGCCATAGTAAACAAGACCTACGGTACACACCAAAACCTATATATTTCCCTATTTTTACTAACGTTATTTTGGTCCTATTTACTATTGCCCCCCCGTACTAGTCGGAACAACGGGTTCGCCGATGACACTCCTCCCCGCGCCAGCCACTGTTGATCTGCCCGCCGCCATACAAACCCCAACTCTACTGGCCACGATTGACCTGTGTGCCACCCCGCCAATCGGTGAGCGGTTGCTCGTGCGCACGGGTTGTGCATTTGGGTGGGCGACCACTGTTGTGCTGTTCTGCTCGCTCGGGTGACTATTAACAACACTGTTCGGGTTGATCCGAGACGCGGACTTGATATTTGGCTGTTGTTGAAAAATTGAAGTGGCGGTCGGACGGCCGACGACGGGCGGAAATCTACTGCATGCTGGATGGATGTACGTTACAGCGTTTTCGGAAAGAGCACCCAAATAGTTAGGATCCGGGTGAATAAGAAACTCGGTTAGGCTCGTAACGAACAACACTACATTGGCCGCTGAAATACACCCAACGAAATAAAGCACAGCACTACAGTTGGATACCAACATACAATGCACAGCGTCTCGCCCGCACGACAGACCAACCCGACAGATTCTGTAGAATACTGCCGGCTGTTGCAACGTTGTGACAACATTGCAGCTGGAACCGCTTGGCTTGTGACAAAGCGGGTTTCTTCGTTTCTCCCCGCGGTATAGGGCCCTGGCCAACTGCGATATAACTGCGGACACGATCAGGCCTGTGAGCCCTCGTGCGTTGGCCTGTTCTGCGCGATCGGTCACATCCCTTCTCAAGGTGGGTTCCGTCTCGTTACCTCCCGCGATACACACGGTGCAATCGCACCGAGATTGCAATCCTGCGAACGATGGTTTAATCTCCTATGGTGATACAAGTACTGCTGTTGCATTAATAGTACATACAGATGGGCAAAATGGTTCCGTTGTCCCCTGTACGTCGGTGCTGTAATACTACTGCTGCTGTACATGTAGTGTCAATGTGAAAAATCGTTCTTCTCGAAAATTCCTCGTTTGAGAATTTACGGGTTGTATCACGCTCCAAGTCCGGGGTGCGGAGTTTTTCAGGATTGTGAGCTGGCTTCCATGGCACACAACGCAAACACACCGGTCGGATACGCCATCTCAAGCGCTTGAATGCGGCATTCGTTTCGAGTTCCAAACATGGATGGTCACAATTGTACCAGCCGAAGGGTATTTACCCGTGCGTTACTGCTGAGCCTCTCCAACAACAGAATACCTATAAAACGTAGGTCCCATTTTCCGAGGGTACGTATTTCCCTCACTACTCAACAGCCCCGGCAGTGACTCACAGCACGTTATCCCTGCAGCACTGCTGTTGTCGCACTCGTGAAATACCGTGCGTACTGCAGTGCTGACTTTTGACCCACAGACAGCAGTGCATATTATGTGCCCTCGTTAAAAGGTACTGGCTATCTGGTGTTGCATGTTGCTATGATACGGCAACCATGTTATCACGACCTTATATTTTTTACCAAAGAACAGAACGCAGACCCCGCGTGGCTGTTGACACGCGCTTGTGGCTTTTCGTTTCGTCAGGCTGCGCGGAAAATCGGGGAACAACTCGACAAGGACCAGAGGAAACACGTTCTGGAGGCCTCCAAGGTGAAGTCTTGCTGGTCAAAATAAATACACCGTGACGCAACGTCGGTTTCGGCATATTTTCTATCTGGGTTTCGTGTTTTTCATCTCCTACAATGGCGCACTGGAAGAGAGGTACAGCAGTGGCCGCATTATACATTCTACGCTCGCTGAAATGGTCGCTGATATGAAACATTTCATGTTCACGACTCGCTTCTATAACAGATAAAATCCCGCTGTGGTACCACGCTGTTGGTTGTGTTCGTTTGTACCACGTGACCAACTGTACAGGTCGGCATTTTGAAACGAAAAGCTGAAGAAATATCGATCTTGCATTTGCGACGAACACAATGTGGTATCGAGCAATTCGATGCATGCGTGCTTGTTGTTGGTTACGTGCAATGGAGGCATACGAACGTACCTAGAGCGCGCGAAAAGAAGAGGTATGGCTCCCGGCGATAACGCGTGCTACCGTACAGCAGCAGGATTGCCAATGTTCCCTCACGTATATATAGCTTTGACGAGTATCGCGCGCACTTACGTTTCAATTCGTCGCCGTTACCGTACAAATAATCACCGATGTCATCCATACACACACGATATCAATCTACGGTAAGTAGTGCGTGTACGACCCCCACGTTCATTGCAGCATTCCATGTTCTGTAACGGCAGGACATCTCCAAAATCTTGACTTCCTTTTCGAACTGCCGCTTTCGATCCGCTTCCCAGCTGAGGATCGACAACGCCATGTCCTCTCTGGATGGTACTCGGCGAATGACGTTTCGCGACCACGGCTTGTGCTCGGGTGGTGGGGTCGGACGGGTCATGATTAATTTCGAGCTCAAGGAGGTTAGCTTTTGGTGCCCGACTTGGGCACTCGTTAACTCTTGAGTAGAAAGTAAGAGGTAATAGAATTTACCCCCTTGCTCGCATCTCCGCGACGGCACAACACCTGCTCTGCTTGTCCAGTGGTCATGTTTTTAAACGGCGCGCTTAATATCGGGAGCGCCCACTACAATTGATAAGCTAGTATTTTAAGGCAGTGATTCCGATTCTAGCTGCCTGTTCGTTTGGGAGAGCCCCCGCTTAGCGACCGCTACCTGCGCGTGTTTTCAGGTCGTTCTACTTCCAACAGCCCGCTCATGTTGGGAATCTACTACGAATACCAAGCGATTACTCTATGAAATTTCTTCGTTACTAACTGTCGGTCACGAAAAACCCACCGGCAGTCGAAAGAATCGTATTTACGCGTGCTTTCGGGTGGTTCTCGCCTCTCATCTCGCTGCGAACCGACGACTATTGATATTTTGCATCATACGTCCAGGGTGAGAGGCCATTCTCGTCGAAGAGTGGTGTGCTCACAATTTGTCGTTTTCGTTTATTTTGTTTGTCGTTTCAGGCCAAAAAAAAAACAGTTTCAACAGCTACGGTAGAAACGTAACGCGATGTAAGCCGCCAAATACTAAGCACGGGTGAGATATCCGTGTGGTGGAATTTGGAGTGGTAACCGCCGTGTGCCAGCCGCCAATGCCGCGCGCAACGATCGCAACGAAACAAGGGTAGAAATCGTAGCCGTATCGAAGCAACACGTCGGTCGTAAACGGTGTATATTATTACGGGGGACCATAGTAAATATGACCAAGTATTGTTAGTACAAATCGGTAAATATATAGGTTTTTGTGTGTACCGTAGGTCCTATTTACTATGCCCCCCCGTAATACTTCGTTTCATGAACGGCGCATCCAGCAAGCTAACCTTCCAGCCATCTGGCACTCTTCACCTTACACGAGCTTGTGTACACTTGCATGCAAGCTGGCACGTTGCGATGTTCGCATGCAATGGAAAGCAAGCGCATGAAATTGCATACAGTTGCGCGTGCGCAGTTGCATGAAAACTTCAAGCAGCATGCATCGTACCATGGGGTTGCCCAATAGCATGACGCTTGTACGTAACTAGCATGAACTTGCGTGCAAGTGCTTTCGGCTGCCCTAAAACCTTGAGTGTAGTAGATCCTAGTAAGCAGGCAAGTACCATCGGGGGGGGGTGCGGCTTTTCGCTGTATTTGGTTGTCGTACGCTATATTCCTTCCACACCTTGACTCGTCAACTTGATAGGTTCAAGAGAACAAGGTCGGGTGCATTGCCAGCAAGGGCATGGAGGTGTCGGATTTTCCAGGTCCTGTTCTCGTCGGTGGCTGCTTCTCGTGAGTCAGAGCAGTAGAGCAACTTCGATCGCCCATTTCGCTGGTCTCCCGGGGTATAATCGAGAAAATGCACAAGTATTGGGAATACCAGCTCGTCAAGGAGCAGTTTCGGTTCCGTGTATTTCAGGCATTGGATCCGCCTTCTCCCAGACAAAAATCAGCATTGTTTGACTGTTTTTCGGCAATGTAAGGCGGTAAGGTACGTTTGCGTAGCTGCGTCACGCATTGGGTAGATTCAGCGCACAAGAATATCGCCCTTCGTTCATGCGTCTCGAGGTACGCAGCCACATGCTACACGAAGACAGACCATCTATGCGTGTATAGCGAGTTCTATGCGAGTGCAGCTGACCTGGTTAACCCACTTTATCCTGCCGACAGGTCGTCCCCGGGCCGAACACAGGAGATTGGTGTCAGTGACGAGATTTCCGCCGCGGCAAAAGATGGCAACTCCCCCGACGAGGTTCTTCGCCGTATACCGGAAGCCTTCCTCGAGGAACACTTGAGGTGTGCCGTTAAATTACATGAACAGCGCAGGACTGCTACGATGAGCCGGATGGCAGTTGAAATGATGCACATAGGATCGACAGCAAGAATATTTTCTTGGTGCGGGTATGGCCTTTACTGGGTGGTCGACGGCAACGCGTTATGCTGCACATTGTCGACAGTAAAGGCCATACTGCAAGAGAACTACTCCATGCAAATTGCCGTATTGAGTTCCAGGGGTTGCTTTTCTCCGCGAGGATTGCACGGATTTGCAGGAACGCAATGGCTCTGCCCATCCGCTGCTATCAGCGGATGTAGACGTCATGCTTCTGACGTACTACCGGCACTTCTGCCGCGCGAATGGCATGTTGTGCATTTGGAGCCCAAAAGGAACCTTTCTGCCGTTACCTCTGGCGCACCTCAGCCGACATTTCAGAAGTTCTCTCTGCAAGCGTATCCTAGATATAGCCGTTTCACCACATGTGACTCGTACCCAATCCGAGTAAATGCTTCGTAGGATCACACCCAAGCCCCCATAACTTCGTCGAAACAATACCAACTGCTGCGACTCACATTGAGGGTGGTACTTATGTAACTCTACTCGACGGTTTCTACTTTTACGGGGGACCATAGTAAATAGAACCAAATCTTGTAGGTAAGCATAGGTAAATATATAGGTTTTTGTGCGTACCGTAGGTCCTATTTACTACGGTGCCCCATAATAATAGGGTTACAGTAACGACCAGTGAAGGTGGATGTTCTGTACTGCGGTACCTTGGTTCTAGTTAAGCTCTACTTGGACAATTTTTCTATCCTGGTCCAAAGATGAACCGATACCTCTACCACTGAACACACACACCGATAAGCATACATAGATACAGATGTTCCAATAAAAGCGAACGAATGCGTGCGTTGGCGTTGGCCAACGACAAAGTAGTGCGCGGAACACCACACCATGATGGAGGAGGCGGCCGCCGCCGACACGAGGGGCTGGCGCCTCTCGGGCGACATTCACGGTCAACACTGCGCCCGCTCTGCACGCGATTTACACACAGGGACCTCAAAAACTTGCAGGACCTCGTTGACATCGTGATGGACGAGGGGAGGCGTCCTACTGCTCTCTTGTCAGGTAAGCCGAAGGTCGAAAATATGTCGTCTGCGTCCGAACAACGCTATTGCATTGGTACCGATCATCGGTTCTTGCCCACACGTCGATGGCACGTTTTGTCTTTAGTTGAGACGCTTGGTTTCCAAAGCAAAGACTCAACAATACCTTCCGACACTACAAGATAAATATATCCCCGTTTCCTATGTTTACCGCTGGTGTGTACGTAGGAAACTACGGTACTCGACTCGACGTTGTTCAAGTTCTTTTAAAAACGGATATATAGCAGTGTTGTATAGAAATCAGTCCAAAAAATGTGTTTGGAGCTGTGTTCGCTGAAAGCACGAGGTTTACGAGCGCGAGGCGGGTTGGCCACAAAAACAAAGTTGAGGCGAGCAGAGGGAACGTCGGTGAGCCCTATTTTTTCTACTCTACACTGCGGTGCAGTTTAAGTGCAACAGACAAGTATTACGGGGGACCATACTGTAGTAAATAGAACCAAATATTGCCAGCCAAAAAAAGTAAATTTATGGGTTTTTGTAATGCCGTAGGTCCTATTTACTCTGGTCCCCCCCCCGAAATAGTGGACCGAGGAGAGAGGGAAACACTCAACACAGGTGTTTATGTACAAGGCATGTGACGGTATCGTATCCAAAAAGCCACTGCGCAAATTATCCAGCCAAGCAATTCTACACCCAACTTCACAGGATGTTACCACCTTGACCCAACGTCACTCTGTCGCATCCTTCCCCCTCGGATCTGCTTGGTTGAACCTGTACAATTGCGTATGTCCATCGCCTACACGATGTAACACTATTAATACCTCCCCTGAAAGAACATGAGCAGATGGCTTTACGCGCTTCAGAGTCCAGAGCAATGAGTAGCTGTGTCGCGTCCCACAATGCATATTTTGTGTTTGCCCCTGGCGTGAGTTAGGACCCACGACAATTGACCTATGCAGCGAGCCAAATATCTTGGATGTCTGAACATAAAGAAAGATCACTTCCCCGCCCAATGCATGCCTGCTAGCCTGAACGTTGTTTGTTGATGACTAGAGATGGGCACCGGGTGGTATTTAAGAAAAAACGAACTCCGAATAGGAGACGATGTTCTCGGAAACGAATACCCGGTTGAACCGGTTGTCTCATCCCGATTATCCGGTCAACCGAAAACTTGTTTAGGCGGTTTTGAAAGGATAATGCGTCCAAAACATTGAAAACCAAGAGTACGTCCTTCTTTCCTTCCGCCTTGGTGTGTACTCCCGAGAGCGTGTTTTGGTCTGTTCGCAAATGCGCTGCTGGTGGTGGTGGTGAAGAAGAGCCGTCCGTTTGCGGCTTGTGTCTTACAAACATATTAAGCACGTCGTTCGCTCTTGCAGGTACGTTTTGAGTGTGGCCATTGTACGGCAGTGGTGACCGCGATCAATAGAACAAACAATCTGAGTTGGTGAAGATATAGGACTGGGCCCTGGTAGCTCCAACCACTGCAATACAGCAACCAACATTACACCGGACAAAAAGAGTGCCCTGATTGGGTGAAGTTGCCATACGGTTGTATACGGTACCTGGTATATGTTTGGGCTTGAGTGTGCCTCACTATGCGGCACATCAACCTCACAACCATGAAAAACACGCAATATCGTAAAATCGAAAGAAGACGAATGCTATGGTATCGGTGGCACCCACTCGCCTTCTGAGGCTCCTCGTCTGAGGGGTTCTAAACTATTAGTAAAAGTACTCGCAAGTCACTCGAAACCTGACTGTGAGGAAAAGAGGCGTTCTACGATAGGGGCTCAATCTAAATTTCTCTGAGTCTCCTCACTTAAAGGAGCTCTATACCTCACCCGAAAAATGACTTGCAGCACGACTCAAATTGCATCCCGATGAATAATCCCATGGCCCAGGTATACCAAAAAAGTCATTTTTTCGAAACAAGATTGGTATTCCGACGATTTTCGGTTAAGGAACCCCGACGTCATTCAGAATCCATTTTGGCGGAAATGTGCCACCTCTTACGGTAGAACGCGTCGAAATCCGATGAACTATCCCAACGACTGCAGCAGGCATATAATCACGAACAAAACTGGGCGGTGCCGCGGGAGGGTGTGGTGCCGCATTTTCCGAAGTCCTTACATGGGAAGGAAGGGCTCGACACGTCTCACGCCCGAAAACAAATGTTCGAAGAAATTTGTGTGCGCAACCCGGCCAAGAGTTTTATGCGCTACCAATACCTAATGAAAAAATGGTGATACCACCCGCAGCCGCAGATGTGCCGTGCTTCAACTGGTGGTGGTTCCTCAGTTGAGAGGGAGAGGAACTCAACCGGCCAGGAACAACTGAGCCAAAAAGTGCAACCCCTACCTGTCGTGGTGGGATGCGTCTACTGTATATGTTGTAGAACATTCTTAGGGTTCCAACGACGTCGGGTTCACGAGCCCGGGTCAGTCAGAAATAAAATGTCGCCAAAATTAGTGCTGCCCGTATCGAAATCAACCATGCATGGTTGTTGATTGCCAGCACGCGAAAAAGGCACAAGCGCCGTTACAGCAACCAACTTGCGCGCTGCCACGTTCAACTACACATCATACACTGCTGCAGGTACGTTCGGTGATGTACTTCATTCATCCGGCTTTCCCAAGTGTAACCGGATATTGTCCGGTTAATCATATTCTATTGCAGGTCATGCACCGCTCTGCAGGCACCTTTTATTTGTATAGTTCGTTCATCACAGGTTTTCCCAGTGTAACCGGATACACCGCTGTTTTTACCCGATTATCCAGACCTAAAAAAACATCGGTTTTTGTTTTGATCCACCCCCTGATCACACACGCCTGCCAGGTTTCCACGAACCGCGGTTAACCGTGTTTGTTTTTTGTCTGGTACTCAACTCTATGCAGGACCCATCAGGACAATTAACCTATGCAGCGAGCCAAACGTGTTGGTGACTGAGCAGGACATCGACGACGTCGTGGGCGCACTGGAGCGCGGGGGGAAATTTGGGGACGATAATCGAGCAGGATTCCCTGGCCAGCTCCACCGTGTCAGCGTCTTGCGCCGGAAAAAGGTAACACGTATGCGTCAAGCCTGCGGGGGGCAGTGATGGTGTTCTGGGCCAGTGGTATGGAAGTAGCCCGTGATAAGAGAAAACGGTACCAGGTATATTTCAAGGACTTCGAGTTTTTCCACGCCGTTGTTTTTACCTTTGACTGCAAGGTACCCGTGCCAATCACGTACAGGATAAAGGGATGTCGCAAAACTATTGGATCACCATGGCGGAACGCACTGCAGTGCTGATGTACTGCAGGTCTATCTACGGCAGTTGAAAGGCAGCACATTGGTCCAGATGCATCGATTACACAAAGCGAAAAACACGCGGTCGAATCAGCCTGCTTCTGAGCAAGAGAGTGCTGCCGCGCTCGGCTCGTCTGTAGTCCTTTTCCCTTGCGCTCCTAACGCACCGCTTACAGCCGCCACAGCCGATGCCGTTGCCGTGCGTAGTCGATGCTACCGTAGGTTTTGGACTTCGCTGGTTTTTCCTCTGGAGCCCAAAAAGCGGCTGAATGCGGTGCAAACGCGTTCATATTCCGTTTTGGTCTCACGTCTTTTTCGAAGGAGAAACTACCTCCTGATTTGGTGAGTTTGATTCGAAGTAAATTATCCCCGACTTGCGGATGGTGCAGGCCGGAGGGGGTTTAGAGCCTGGAGATACACTTCGGAAAACACGAAAATCCTGAGCTGTAAGATCGACCATTGGCACTTCCTTGAACCTCATGTATGGCAAGCTTAGTGTGATATATACACCAGGTATATCATACAATCCTTTTTTTGTTATTTGCCCTTCCGACAAGCTTGTGAGCTCAAAATCTCGGTGAAGCTCTGCAACACTCGGTGAAGCGTATACATCTTATCCACCGATCCGTACAGGGGGCGAAAAGTTCGGCGACCGCTGACCACTTCCCTAACGTAATTGAACGAGTAGGTCGATCTTAATGAGGCGCTCACGTGCCGGATACCTCTTCGATGCCACACATGCACCGCTGAGAGTTTTGCTGGTTTGGTCCAATTCTGGCTCTGTCGTCCTGAACTACCCGGTATTTGCCCCATTTTTTACCCAGAAGTAGCGACGAAAGGACAAAATTGCCCCAGCCGTCTGTTACCGGGGGGGGGGGGGGGGGCGGTCAGGAACGGCATGACACGTATTTTTAGGCTCTCCGCCCGTGTCGTGTATATACATCGGACTGCTCGGTGACTACTGTTGTTGGTCTCACCAAAACGCATCGCAAAACTATCCAGTCAGTCGTCACAGGACAAGCAAAAAATCCAACCCGGAATGGAAGAATGCCTCAGGAATTGGTAGCACAATACACATCACTTAGCACATCGTACATACACCTCAGGCAGTATATTTTGAGTGAGAGAAAATCAGCGTAAGTGCGGGCCAGAGACATAAGCGCGTCCCAGGGTATTGTTTACACACACGAGTTGCAAGATAAAAAAAAAAAAAAAAAACTACAACAAATCGACTTTTCGTGTGGAAGGGCTGTAATCACAATATACTTTCGACGACCACCCCTTGTCTTCTGACTTCTAAAAGGGAGGGTCAAACAACCTGTAACGCCCTCGTAACATATTCAACAGGAAAGAAAGATCGTCGGGGTGACCCTTCGGATCGGGAGATTTTTCAAGGGGAGTGCCGGGCTTATCGACGATCTGCTGTTCCCCCCGGAGGGTTCGCTCGGTGAGACGAGCATCGTCCACATACTTGCTGCAAGTTGAGACAACGAAATCTGCGAACGAAAGCAACACACACACACAGAAACGAGAACCCTGTACACATCACGTTTGGTCGCGTGTTGCGATGCCTAGGGCGAGGTGGGACAAGGGGACACCCGCACCTCGTAGTGCGCTACTTGACATTGGCCAGATTGACACATGCACTGCCCGCCGTCTGATGGGAAACTACTGACGTGCGTAATGTATATGACGTTTCCATCTACTGTAAGCACGAATACCACATGCACTCATGAACACCCATTGTATATCGTAACGAGGTACGTGTATATAGCTATGGATAGGGGCATAACTAAACGATGAGGCTGCCTTGGTTGCCGAAGCAAAAGTGACGATACGTGTATCCCCCTTCCCCATGTGTATCCCTCAATCCAGCTCGAATTTAGAAGTAGACTGCCCTTAAAAACTCGCGGAAGATATAGACCTGGTAGGTGGTGGGGGGTTCGGAAGGGGGGTATTCTGGCTCTCGAAGTGTCGCTTACCATCGCCCCCACTCAGAATTTGCCGCGGCCACTGGGTGTCAGGCAAGGCGCAGAGCGCGCCGTCTATTCTGGTCCTAGGAGTACCGGGCTCCGGTAAGACAACCGCGATTCGGGACATCTGCCGCAAGCTCTCCGCCACACAGGTGTGTGTGTGAGTGTGTTTCTACAATTTTCCATGTTCAATTGCATGTATGTCGCGTGGCCATACTGTAGATCGCCATACGAGCAGATCTGGTGTGATGGAGATGAGAGCGAGGAATTTGTCTCCAAAGGGGTACATACCTACATATTTGCCCTAGATCTCAACAGCTTGGAGTGGCTCCAATATTTCCGTCGGCAATAACCGGGGGGGGGGAGGGGGGGGGGGGGGGGGGGGGGGGGGGTCTGTGTCAGACGACGGAGAGAAGGGCAATTACCTCAGGCCGTTCTTCCCTTCATTTATGATAGCACACTCCCGCGCATGTTTGATCGAGATGTATTGGGTATATGACTCGTCGGCAGAGGAGCTCCACCAGCAGGAGGTGCAAATAGTTGGGCTCGATACTCCATGCCGTAACAATGCTCAAGAAGAGCAGTGAACCCTTGCCCTCTTCTCTGACGTGTTTGTTGGTTCCACGCCACTCCGGACCTGGTGCGTTTGCAGGCCGTCATGATCGTGGACACGAGCAATGAAATTGCTGGCGACGGAGACGTCCCCCACCCACGCGGCCATCGGGCGGAGTCGGAGGATCATGGTTCCCAACAAGAAGGAACAGCACAGGTAAAATCGAAAACACGACAGTTAAAGCACGTGCGTGTAACACGCCGGCTGCTGTCCGTGCCGCAACTGAACCATCGTGACATCTGGTGCGGTACCCCTTCAACCCGTATGAGTTGGGTACGTGTTCCGGTAAATCTGTTGATGTGAATAGTGTAGGTCCGCGTAATCCCCGTGTCGGACAAAGCAAGAACATACATATCACAAATCGCCGGCGAATTCGTAGCTTCAAGAGTGCGACTATTTTGTCCGGTGCTCATACGCGTTAAACAACCAAACATCAAAAACGATTACACTCAGGAACAACAATGCGAACACTCGAGGCGTGACAGCAGCGATGGCTTGCACCTCATCATCTTAGTCTCTGGAAGATAAACCGAGGCGGCTCTCGAAAAAGCCTATCGTAGACTCAAAAGCATCGACTGTACAAACATTCAGGTGGAATATGATGTACGCTTGAGTCTTCGATGTCGACAGCCGGCTGATAGAAGCGGTTAAGTGCGAATGTCCAGTATACTTTGGAACACGTTTCGGCACCGCGGGTACTGCGGTGCTGGTACAAGCATCAACAATATAGGTACGGGCCAAGGCCCTCCGCCATTTTACGTGGGTTCGATCACTTTTTCCCTCATCTGGGTGCGTGCTTGGTCCGACGCAAAACAGGGTGATGATCGAGGCTCTCCAAAACCACACCCCACAAACCATCGTGGTGGACGAAATATCTGACGACAAGGAAGCGTGTGCATGCTTGGACATCAAGGAGCGGTGAGGGCCATCCCCCTCCTTCCAAGCCACCACATATATTAATACTACAAACGTCATGCGAAACGGGTCCGTTAACGCCCTAGCGTCATCAGAATACCAAGCTCGCGCCAGGCTTTCCGCGATAGGCACACGAATGGCCTGTCGCCAGCGCTTGACCGAAACTTGATTTTTACGAAGCATGTCTTGAGTCACAAAACGAGTCGGAGATGCGAACGAAGCACTTGGAGAATCGAGCTGGCTGATATGTGAAGGGACGATGGCTGCCTCTGTCTTGATTAAAGTTTTTACGATCGCCAACACTTCTACCCGCTGCGCGGTTGTGCTCGCAGAGGTGTACGAATGGTTGCAACCGCGCACGGAGACTTGCGGTCAATCCTCAAGAGCCCCAAGCTTAACACGCTGGTCGGGGGGAAAACGAGCGTCACCGTAGGTGACAGCATGGCCATAGCCAATGGAGGCAGCAAGGTTAGGCACAAGACACGTATGTTGTTCGGTATACCACGTAAACGTACTTTGGTAAGGTTAGGCACAAGACACGTTTTACGTTCGGTATACCACGTAAATGTGCTGTAGTTTTCCTCCCGGACGGTATATGAGGACCGTTATATATTGTAGAGCCGGGCAAGGGTTGCCCTCCTATTCCCTAGGTGTTACCATTTAATAGAAGTTTGGACTGAGTTATGGAAATTCTCTCGTGGCGTAGATACTTGCTATAGTAGCTGCAAAAAAAGTTCTCCGCAGTCACGGGCAGGCAGCAGCTAAGCCGCTGCTGCTGCTCGGGCTGCAAAAAAAGTTCAAAGCCTTCGGCGGCTGCTGCTGCTGCTTCCGTCTCGTGACTCCTGACTCGTGACATCGCAATATTTCGAGCGTTAGTACAATTTATTTGGCATGCTGTCCGTCGGGGTGCATGATCATACGTAGATACGGGTATTCTGGGCGCGTGAGTTTGTCTCAACTGCTGCTCCACTTTGTCGGGTCCATTGCTGTGTTGTGTACCGATGCGGGTGTCGGCTCTGTGGATCGTTGCGTGCTGCTCATGGCGCTATTACGGGGGTCCATAGTTAATAGGACCTATGGTACACATAGAAACCTATATATTTACCCATGTTTAGTAAAAAAAATGGTCCCATTAACTATGGACCCCCGTAAATGTGTATTGCCAAACATAATCAGCAGCAGCAGAGGAGTGGAAAGGACGATAGATGCCGGTATCTGTTATTTACTAATAATACCTGGTACAAGGATTGTAGAGCAGGGCAAGGGTTGCCCTGGGGTTCCCTAGGTGCTACCATTTAGTAAAAGGTTGGACGGAGGTATGGAAATTCTCTCGCGACTCGCGACACTGATTTTTGCTACTGGTAGAATTTGCTTGTTAGAAGATGCTGCATTTTTTTTCGTTTTCGTTTTTTTTGCCAATTCTTGAACGTTTTTCCCCGGTTTCGTCCTTTTTCGGTGTTTTTTCTAATTCGTAAGGCATTTGTGCAAAAATATCGGCTACGCTTGGCTATACATATGAACACGTGCGAAACGGGCTCAGGGACCATGTGTAGGGGTCAAGAAATATATATAGAAAAAATGTGAAGGCGTTTTTTCTCGGGCGAGCTACAATTCAAAACACTTAACAATAGTGGGGGAAAGTAAGAAAAAGGAATGCTGGTCCAGTCTGAATTTCTTAATCGTGAAAGGTACGTTTTATACTGACTTCAGTGAAACCGGTATCAAATTTCGTTTTTTCGTGGCATTTACTCTTACAGTGGGCTCCTTTACCTGTGTTTAACCTGGTTGTACCATCGCGCTCGCTACTACTACTACTGCTGTACTACTACTGCCGTGCTTCGTACAACAGCAAACAGCAGAAGAATATGATATACGGGCTGGGTACATCTACTGAAGAACCCTTTGCGGAGACAACGCTACCGCTACTATAAAAAATATATGACGTAATAATGTCACTGGTTGGCAAAGCATTATCAGAACACATGGTTGATTATTCCAATCTACCGATAGTCGGATGCGTACTCTGTTGTAATTTGGCTGTTTTACGACCGATGGGTATCGATCTCAGGCGGAGGCGGCGCGGACAGCTTTTGTAGGCCGATCCGTAATTTGTTCAGCGCAATGCCGTTGCCCATCTTCACTGTGGCTCATCACTAAAAAAGCTTGAATTTACCGACATAATTCAGTTGGTTACAAGTGATCAACGTGCGGCGAGGCCTCGTTTGCTATGTGCAGGATCTCACTGGGATCCGTGTGCAGTGAACTGCACACGCTGTGGGCTATTCGTATGAACACGCACGAAAAAGCGCTGAAAAGTAGTGGTTGCCCCCTGATAGTGGATCTTCCCAAGGTAGGCTATTTACGCACTCGGATTGGCTACGGGGTGTTTTGAAAGCGGCCAAACCAACCCAGGGTTTTTCGAAGCCGCAGCATCCCGAGCCGGCCAAATCAGCCTAGAGCCTTTCCAAGCACAGCATCCAAGCCGGTCGAATCAACCTAGAGATTTCACAAGCCACAGCATCCAATCACTGGTCACCCCATAGCGTTCGGGTTCGGGTTAGCGTAGGGTAGTCGACTTTAGGCACCACGGCCAGAAACCCCGGAAGAACTACTACTAACCACGGCTCGGGCGGAAAGAAAAAATATCCCCGTCCCCTCTCATGTAATATTTTTTCTGCCTGATTGGAACACCTTGCACCGGTCAAAAAGTAAAAAAACGAAGAGCAGAGCTTTTCTCTTCGCTTCGTACGCCGCCCGCCCGTCTCGCCACCACCTCATCACCGATTCGGTCCGGGTAAAACTTTCCTCCCTTTCTGCCACAGTGAGCCCCATCGCCCGCCTCGCGTGAAGCCTGGTGCTCACCGTGGCCCTTGTTCGCCAGCTCTCACAAAGTTGGTGCTCAGACTGCATCGCTCTCTCTTTGAACTTTGGTTTGATCGCAAAAATAAGCACCGCTTGAATATTATTTCGCATATCAAAACGACCCTGATATATCGTGTATGGTACAAGCGGAGCAGGCCAGACAGAGCCCGTTGGTGCTTCCCACGTGTCTCGAGGCACACGCGACGCCTAGCCACGAAAACGGCGACCGCGCTCCTTGCAACCCCCCCTCTGCCCGCTGACGCCCGCGACGGTGCCGGGATCGCCCGTGGTGCCGTGCTCTGAGTACACGCACGCCGCGCACGAAACGAAATAAAATCTCTTGAGAAATATAAACTACGCTTGACTCGTACCTGGTAAGTTCGTAAGAATACGAGTACAAGAAGGCGCTTGTATTCACGAACGCGGCTTTTGTTCGTAATTATAAGCTGTACCGGGACACTGTTTCTTACCAGAAAAAGGTGTACCTTGACAGAAAACGGCATATAAGTTGGGTTTGGTGTGCTCTGATCGCCTCGCTATACTTTTTCTTACCATAAACTGGCGAAAATACAATGGTATATCGTTTTTTTTTTCATTTTTGCGACGTGGACGGACGGACATGGATGTTTTGACATAAAACGGTATACCATGACACAAAACGTCTAACTTGGGTTTGGTGTGCCCTGATTTCCTGGTTTGAAAATCACTGTTGTACCGTTTTTTATATTGTTGTCCGTTAGGACAAGCTTTAATTTTGCGTCTAGATAACCCTAGGGAATTCGTCGAAATGAATACCAAACGGCCTTACAAGCCCGCTCAGAATGATAAGCGCATTTTTTTCGCTCGAGTGTTTCTCATTCACGTAAAGAAACTCTTGGCTTGTGCTACGGTCAGAATGTCTCGTGGGGGGCAAGGGTGTACTGCGGTAACTCTGCTACAATATGAAAAACATGTTTTTTCGTGTGCGGGGTGCAACCGTCGGGACAATAATGTTGTATACTCTATATGCGTCAGCAACAAGACTACTGCTGTGGCGGTGCATTAAGGCGAGAGATTAACAATATTACTAACAAAACACGTCTCAGGTTCAGATGCAACGAGCTGGGGCGCCCATCTTCGACGTGGTCATCGAGCTAAAGCGCGGGGACGTCAACGAGTGGTCGATCATCAGGGACGTCGGGGCCGCCGTCGACGCTCTCTTAAGCGGAGCCTCCTACGACGTCGAGCGCAGGACACGCCTTAAAAGGGACCCGCAAATCGAACACAGCAAGGTATAGTCGGACTACTATCGATGCTACCTACAGTAGTCTCTGACCTTTATTTTTTTCATCGCGCCCGCTGCATAGGTTGGGCGGGTCCTAGTGAGAAGCAACGATGACAAACCTTGCGGATGCCGCTTAAAGTAAAATATCTTAGTCCCACCTCGAAGGAAGGGGACAAAATGAACGGAACAGAAGGTCGATTTTCTTCTCCAGCAACAAAGCGGCAACACTCCCACTCGTACATACACCGCAGTTTCTAACAGCAGCGCAAAGTGCGGCCACCTCACGCGACGTTTGCACGCGACTCTTTCCTCGACCCACATCTAGCTCGGACGAGCAGAGGAGAATCCTCGAGAACCAAACCTCAATGGTCGCCAGGTAGGATGACCCGACGCTTGTTTGTATCACTGCAGTGTTGGATCTGTGTCATATGGCGGGTGCTGCGTGATGATAGCGCTTTTTGGCTAGCATTATTTGAGACTGAAGGGGCTCCACTGAGCAATTCTGTACGCACCTGAATCACATCCCATTATTAATAGCGTTTCACACTTTTTGTATTTTTAAAATCAGGCAATGGGATTGCTTTCTCAGAGCATGTTTCGGGTGAGACATGGAGCTGTCCATGTGTTCAACTTGGGAACGTTGTCCGCATCGCATCCAATGTTTGGCGGCACAAAACATAATCGGCTGTTTGGTACTATATGTAGCGTGCCAAACTCGATATTCATTTCAAGCACCCATCACTTGGTCTGGATACAATCAAATACACTGCTGTAGAAAGCACGCGAGGATGCCGTGCACAGGTATGTGCAGGCAGCAGTACGGGCACACCGCTTTTTCGTGCGACAGAAGAACATGGGGCTAGCAAGCACGTTTCTGACGGGATTGATTGTTTCTCTGATACTACTACTACTGTAAGTACGTAAGTACCTCTCGCGTGGTAGTCGTTTTGCTCTTGATGCGATAACGTTGCTCACGAATCGTTTTCTCTGACCATGACGCCGCTCACGTGCCTCGCATATGGCTTCCCTCGACAATGTATGCGAATGTCCTTTCTGTTCTTACAGGACCCTTCCAACCTCTGCCTGCACCGTTGTTGGTGATTCCGGATTTTCCTTGGTGCATGCCTCCCCCGTCCATTTCAGGACAGCGACCCAGAGGCCGTGACATTCCGGCTGGCATATGACACGGAGGACAAGAAACCCCGTTAGGTTTTAAAGCCAGCAGGGCGAGCAGGGGATTACCACAAGTAATCTGCTGTTGTGGCGACGAACAGATCTACTACAGTAGTGGTGAAACGATTATCTTCAAGACTGGGGGCTACGGTATACAGACTACCCCCATCCTTTGGTCCACTCGGGCAAAGTGGCTTCTGCCCACAACCTCAAAACTGGGCTTGAAGATATTTTGTTGCTGCAGAGTAAATAGACAAATACCTTATCGGGGCATTTTGTCGCGAAACCAGCGAGCATCGGAGCTCAAGGCTGGCAGGTAGATTTGGCAATTCCTCGGCTCCGGCCAACCATAGTACGATACACCTATCATTGTATGGGACTCCTCGCGTCAAAAACTCTATACCCCAACACCAGATGTTGCCCAGGCATTAACCTCCATGAAACGTGAGCGTGCAGCTCGATGGCCTTGAGGAATACAACGAATAACACGTTAAACCTACCAGGTATATTATGGTCCAACAACGTAGCCAGGTATACGATGGTCGGCAAGGTTTTTCGAGCCACAATATGTTAAGGCCTGTACCATAGCACGCGTCTCCGAGTTGCTCTGAGCGGTGGAAACGTACGGGATAGAAAGTAGCTCTACTCACCGTAGCCTTGTCCTCGATCGGCAGAGAGGTCTCGAGAAGCCAACAGTGTCTGTGCGGAACAGGAGGATATACCGGCGTACTATTTGACACCGTACAGTAGTCGTGGGGAAAAAAAACAAACAAAACCACACACATGCAGGGTGTCGTCAGAGCCAGCTATGTCAGGGAGAGAAAGTGTGTGCCGCCCGTTGCTGATAGCCACCCGCCCTACCCTCACCACAAAAAGGCGTGACGACTCTCGCAGAGGCTTGATCCGTTTTTCAGCAACGGATGCACTCGGCTTAGCGCATTCAAGGTGTGTACGACGTATTTCATATGTGTTGAGGGGTCACAATCCGAGAGTAACGAGACTGATACAAAGATGGTCTCCTTGTCAAGTCTATATATCATTTTTTTCCCCCTGTTGTCGGGAACAACGAACGTTCAGCCCGTCATACGGAAGAAGACATAAACTACATTAATAGTTTCCACGTCCGAGACATGAACTACTGTAGCGGGTACATTTTGTTCTGCAAAGAGGCGTTCTACGATAGAGGTTCGTCCTGCATTTTATGAGGCTCCTCACTTAAGGAGCTCCATACCTTTACACCTCGCCCGAAAACTGACTTAGGCATCAAAAATCAATTTACATCCCGTTGAATATTCGCATTGCCCAAGTATGCAACTGCGTCATTTTTCGAAACAAGATTGGGCATTCCGTCGATTTTGGGTCAGGGAACCCTGTCCTTCAGAAAACACTCAAGCGGAAAAGCGCCACTACCTCTACGCTACCTATATAGTAGAACGCGTCCAAACTCCATCGGAGCAGATTGTTCGTGTTGATGTGAAAAAGCTCATGAGCTGTTCTGGTGAAAGTATTCAGCATCTAGGAAAAAAATATAATCTCGTGGTGAAACCGCCTTGAAAACATGACACATCAATGTCGGCGTGTAGGTGGTAGGTCAGCCTCGACAAGTGCAGCCGCCCTTGAGGTGGGTCAGACTCGGATTTTCCTGCTGGACTTTCAATGGCAGAATGCGTGAAGGGTGCGCTCCGGGGGGGGGGGGGGGGGGGGGGGGGGGGGGGGGGGGGGGGGGGGGGGGGGGGGGGGGGGGGGGGGGGGGGGGGGGGGGGGGGGGGGGGGGGGGGGGGGGGGGGGGGGGGGGGGGGGGGGGGGGGGGGGGGGGGGGGGGGGGGGGGGGGGGGGGGGGGGGGGGGGGGGGGGGGGGGGGGTACGTTGCTTGCCTTAGTCATTTGACCATTGACCACGCATCCCTTTCGAGACGGAGCACCGTTCCTACTCCTAATAGAGACACCTCCAACAATTGGGCGCTCATTACGTTGTTTCCATAAATTACATAGAAACTTTTTGCTAATCTTATCACCTTCCTGTTTGGCCTCCTGTGGCCACCATCTATCTCCTAGGATAGCGATCGTTTTCTCGCTGCTATCCATTGTATCAAACTCCTCCATGTCACATTCGTCTATTTTCCTCATCTCTTCTAAACACGTCCCGTTCCTCCTTGTATATTTCACATTCTCCTACTATGTGAGTTCTACTCTCTATTGCTTTGCCACACGGGCACATCTGTGCGTCTACTTCCTCCTCTTCCCGGCTACTGGTGTACCTCTTTCTTCTTTCTGGCAGGTCCAGGTCCCCTACACGAAAGCGCAGTTTCAGCGTTTTCGCGAAGTCCATTGGGCCATGCAAATACGTTTTCATTCCTATTCCTTCCCTCAATCCCCCGTATATCCCTATGTGTTTTTCCGATACCACCTTGTTTCTTAGCGCTAGCCTTTCCCTTCTTTCTATCCTTTCTTCTGCTTCTGCCTTGTACCTCCCAAACTTCCCGGCGGACATCATCTCTACTTGGTTTCCCCCTAGATCCTTCCATACTTTCTCAACTACGCCATCCCACCTTATTCCAGCTCGCCCTTTTGTTACTTTCTCCCGTACAGCTCTATCAACTATGGCTGGCAACCTCTTTTTTGGCATGTTCCTTACTTTATATTGCCAGTTCAATTTTCTCATGTCTCTATTTGTCTTGAGTGGGCGCATTCCCAGTTCTGCTCTTAATACTGTATTACTAGTCGTACTTGAGCATCTTAGGATTTTTTTAGCTGCTGTCATTTGTACTGTTTCCAACTGTTTTACGAGTTTCGCGTTCCCTTCCCATACTTCTCCTGCATATTCTAGCTTTGGTACTATCACATTCATCAAGATACATCTCTTAATCCTAGGGTCAAGGTTCGAGTCTGTTAGGATCGCATCCATCTTGCCTACTTGTGCCTTACCCTTTCCTATTATTTTTGCTATATGCGTATCCCAAGAGCGTCTTTTGATATCTCTACGCCAAGGTATGTATACTGGTCTACGATCGGCAACTCATCTTCTCCCCCCACTTCCAACTGAAATTTACCGGGTTCACCTTATCTTCGCTGCAGACAACTACTGCGCATTTCTTGACGTTCGCCGTCACCCTCCATTTCCTGGTGTATTCTAGCGCCTTCTCTATTTGTTTCTGCAATCCTTCGGGTGTTTCTGATATCCCCACGAAGTCATCCGCAAACATCAATCCCGACACCGTATCTTCCCCTACCGTGACTCCCTGCCTTGCTCCCTCGACTGCTACTATCAGGTCGTTAATATATATCTTGAATAAGTTAGGTGACAACGTACATCCCTGTGCAACACCTTGTAAAATATCAACATACTTCGATATTTCCCCGTCCAGCATCACAGCACTCCTCGCTCATTCCGTCATCTTTTTTCATCATTCTCCACATCTTTCCTCTGATTCCTATTTCCCACAGTTTTTTCCACAATCAATTTCTCCATACTGTGTCGTAGGCTTTCTGCACATCTAGAAAGAAACAGCACGTTGTTAGTCCCGCGTCTTTCCTACCTTGAATAATCTTACCTAAGGTGTACACATGGTCTACGCAGCTACGGTTTGGCCTAAACCCTGTATGCCCTTCGCTTATTTTGTCTTCCTTCTCCATCATTGTTCCCATTATATGGTTCAAAATCTTACAAAATGTTTTGCCTACTGTGCTTAGTAGCGTTATCCCTCTATAGTTCGGGTCAGCCTTATCTCCTTTCTTGAATAAATTTACTACTTCTCCTTCTCTCCACCTCCTAGGTGCGTACTCGTTTTTTTTCCATATCCAGTTATACAACATAACCATCATGGTAAGCATTCCTTCTCCCCCGTACTTCATAAATTCATTCACTATTTGGTCTGCCCCTGCTGCCTTTCTGTTCTTGAGTTTAGCTACGCACTTCTTTACTTCTTCCCTTGTGAACTCTCTCTGTAACCCTCCCGAACCACTGTCTTCTCTTTCTGATGAATCTACGTTCGCCTCTGCCCACGCGTTGATTTCCTTCTCGAATTCTGCATCGAACGTTTCGTTGACTGTGGGTGTTCCTAGCTTTCGGTAATGCTCTACTAGTACCTCCCTTTTCCCCTTCGAACTACTATCCATTTTACCGTTCTGTGCTCTTAGAGTAGCTATTCCCGTGTCTGCCTCTCCTGCTTGTTTGCCAAGTATCCCTTTTATTCCTACCCACATCTGCTTCATCCCGCCCTCAAAGTCTTCATTCGTTTTATTTACTACGTCTTTCCATATCCCTCTTCTTCTTCTCTACCATCTCTTTTACTTTCTTTCTAGTTATAGCATACCAGGTATTCCTCCCACCCTGTCGAAGTTTTACTCGATGTATACCTTGCGCGTGCCTTTCTCCTTGCTCTTATAGCCTCTTTCACTTCTTCATCCCACCATTTTACCGCTCTGTTGCATACTATCAACTTCTTCCCTATTACTTTACTTGCTGTTGTCTTGACCAACTGCTCCCATCCTTCTATTATCCTAGCTCCTGCATCATCCCTTTCTATATCGTTCCTTGTTGTACCTATTCTTTCCAACAGCTCGGAAGATTTCTCTGCATTTTTGGCCATCTCTTCTTGGAACTCTTCCCGTTTCTCTTTTACTTCTAGTTTGTCTGTTCTCCATCGATACAATTCCCTACCTCTTCTATATTTGATAACTCTCGTCTGTTGACTGTCTGTCCATATTAGACAGTGATCCGTAGTTCCTATGTCCGCTGCGCATACATGTAGTTCCGTTTCCTTACCACTTCCATTTTCTACCACTATAAAGTCAAGGATAGAGCTTTCTCCCTTTTGTATGCACTGTCTTGTCCATTCCGGTTCTGCCTTTTTTACTCTGTCGTTCAACGTTTTCATCTCGTTGTGCTTGAGGAACTTCAACATCTCTTCCCCATTCTTATTATTTGTTACTTCCCCATATTGTCCAACATTCTCATTCAGTTTGCTTGCCCTCCCAATTCTTGAGTTAATATCTCCCACTAGTACTACTTCTCCTTGCCTCTTATACTTCTGTATATCTACTGCTACTTCTCCGAACTTCCTCTGTATGTATTTTATCGTACTCTTCGACTCTGGGGGCATATATATGTTTCCTAAGAAGTAATATTTCGCTCCCCGCTCCCCTGGAATCTTAATCCAAATGCTTTCGTCGAATTTAGTGTCTCTGATTACCTCTATTATGTCACACAGGTATTCTTTGACTAGGAACCCCCACACCCCCCGCCCCCCTATTCTTGCTATTATGTCCCTTCCTCTTTTTCCCTATCCATGCGTACTCTCCAACCTTGGATCCTGTCTCCCCTCCTTCTTTCTCCCACGACTCTTGAATTCCCACTATGTCTAGGTCGCGCTTACTTGTTCGGCAATTTCGATTATTTTGCTCTCTTCCGTGGCGAAGCCACATACGTTCCATGATCCTATTCTCAGCCTCCTTTTCGTTTCACTATCTGCTCTAGTCTTACCTGTTCTTTCTCCGGTGTTGCCACGAGTATTTCTGTTATCTCTTATTGGAGCATTATCTGCGGGGGGGCTGGATGTACCCTGCCCCACTTTTTTTGCTTACTGGAGGCTCCACAGTTCGTGCCAGTGCAGACAATCGTGAACAGGTCATCGATGCATATTGGAAGTTTATCCCAAACTTGTGTTTGGCTTAGCAGGGGGGGGCTTTCCAAGCTGTGCTAGTTTGGCGCAGGGGCGATGCAGGTTGCTCAGAGCTAAGGGTTGTCTCACTCGTGTTCTACTGGACCCGCGGCGACAGTGCCATGGCAAGGTGCATCGGAGAGGGAGAGGGGTGGATGCATGCTTGTGGTTCGAGAGCTGTAGGCGGGTAGAAGAGGAGAGCGAAGTATGTGAGTCATCATCCTCCATTTAAAAAAAACAAAAGAGCCTATTAACAGTCACGGCAGAAGCCACGAAGATGACGTACATGAAGAGGACAAGGCCGGAAAGACCTGTGAGCGAATGCCTGTCATTATTTGTACGAAACTCACATCAAATGGTGACCGGAGAGAAAATGTAGAGATCGTTCGGATGGCCCTGCGAGCGATCGTGTGAAATTGGCTGACAGAGAGGCGTATTCCCGCTTGCAATCGATCTGAAAGACGATTGATGTTGTTAGGGGTTTTCAGATATTTTGGTGCCACGCGTTTGCCGACGCCGGCCAGAAACGGCTTTCATGAGGGCGTGCATGTGGGTACGAGTAGAGGTCGGCCAAGCAAGTGGACCATGATCGTTCATCGCAGAGCAAACACTATGTGAGCACAGTGTTCGAGGGTCGTTCGGGGGGATACTGTTTAGCTCGTATATAACTGTACCAGTGTCCGGCGTCCTCATTACATGAAAAGCCTTTCATACCCATTTGCAGTGATGCTGACACAAAACTAACTACTTTCTGTAGTCTGATTAAGCTATTGTGCGAGCATGGCCTGGTGACATGATGGTGCACACGCTACTCTCGCGGGTCTTAAACCTGAAATTTATCACTCAATATGGTGGCGTGTGTTGCTGCACGGTCGATTAGTACCTGTACGAGGCACGCCTTTTGTGCAGGGGCTGTGCAGCCATTACTGCAGGCGAGTACGATGCCAAGGTGACTTCTGGTGTCGCGTATCACTCGGTCGCCTCACAGCGCGACCACCGCTGTAGTTTGAACGTCCGACTGCTGTATACCGAAATTTGTGACGATGGAACCCACACTGCTCTGTGACCCGGGTCCAAGTTCCAACCAGGAGGGAGAGAGAAGAGCAGGGAGAACATAATTAGTGGGATGGACAAAACACACCTACATTGCTGCAGAAGCACTCAACTTTCACTATTAGCGGAAAGCGCGAGAGCGTTGCGTCAGCATCAGTGTATGAAAATCGACGAGCAGTGGAAATGCTCAACACTTTGCGCGATACAAATGAAGTAACGAGGGGGGGGGGGGTGACACGCGTGGCCGCGGCTTTTCCAGAAGCTTGACAGTGAAAGTGACGATAAAAAACACAATATCGACAAACACAAGCATGCAGGCGATCGGGGTAGCCTTGCATAATGCGGCAAAGACCCATTGACCCATTCTTGGGTATGGATCATGGGGGCGTATACCGTATAAAACGCGCGTGATACATTCTCCTCAGATACCACACACCCCTACAAGTGCGCACCCGTGGGGAAATGTTTTTTTTTTGTGTTTCGTCTTGTGTTTCGACTCCCGATCGTCACGCTATCATCGCATCAGGGGTACTTTGAATGCCACACCCCCTTCGGAGGTACGCCTGAAAACAGCATCAAACTCCAAAGTGACCACACCCGGTGGATACCAATCATCCACAACACGCGCCAGTATGGTTGCTGGTACCAGTATGGAGGCAACTGCTGCGCCCCATCACAGTGAGGCGATCAGGAAACTTGTGGTTACGAACAAGCGACTGCTACGGTCTTGCGGTATCGGTACTTCTCGTACTAGGTGCGGGCTAGAAAGGAGGGTTTCATATCAGTGTGTCATCAGTCAGCGTTTCAGTGGGACAAGCCCACTAGGGTGTAATTTCTCGGAAATTCTTCGTCTATAAGCTTTCTGGTCTCCGGTATCGCACCAGGGCTGGTTGTTTTTCTGACATCCCCGGAATATAAGCGTGGGCCGTACTGTCACCGGCATTGCGTGGGAAAAAGAAACCTGGTTTCAGATCAAAAGGTAGTGTCCCGTGCGTCAGCACACCACCACCCCCCCCTGTAACACACCTCGTTGTTGCCCCCCCCCCCCCCCCCCCCCCCCCCCCCCCCCCCCCCCCCCCCCCCCCCCCCCCCCCCCCCCCCCCCCCCCCCCCCCCCCCCCCCCCCCCCCCCCCCCCCCCCCCCCCCCCCCCCCCGCGAAAATTGTTCAGTATCTGTTCACACTCCTTAGCAATCCAGGGTACCGCATGTACAACCCCTTCTCATCAAGCCCCCTTCCATCTGGGCGAGTCTGCTGGCGCACTCGTTCGCAACCAGGGCTCCGTCATAACACCCCCTTGCTGATCACACCTTCTCGTTAGCACACACGCCAGCTGTCCAGGCTCCCGTTAATAGTGATGGTCACCGAGGGTACGGCAAATAGCAAAAATCCCACTTCGAAAAGCACACCCGGTGACAATATATTTAAGTGCTAAAAATGGATAACCGGCGTGTGCTTTCATGCTTGCTATACGGGTAGCTCGTCGTTTTGTTTACCTGGTACCCGGTACCATATGCATGCGGTTCAAAGAGTCCTCGAGGCGGGGGGTGCCGTATTTGACGTGAGTAAGTTACCCCCCCGGCGGAATCCAACGTATTTCTCGTTTTTCTTTTGATTTCACGCCGGGGTGGTCTTCTATGGCGGGGTTGTACATTTCGAACCTCGGTGATGGTGGACTGTTCATACCGAATGATACCTCGAGCGAAAAACAAGAAAAGGTCGGTATTTTGACATCAAAATATTTCAAGTTTTTGGTTTTGACGAGTGCATGTTGTCCGGAGCAGCAGCTATCTCCCCGTCTTCAACAGGTTCTGGGCAGAGTGAAAGTGTGCACTTACAGTAGACTTCTCTCTCATTGGCACCAACTATCGACGAAAACCCCCTCCTCTGCACGTGAAAGGACGAGGAGCCCACACCTTTCCCTGTATATACTCTAGGCGCCCATCGTCATCTTTACGGTAAACTGGTATACTCTAGGCGCACATCGCCATCATTTCATGCCCGGTGTATCGACGTGAGATCAAGGTTGAGTGCGACCAGTGATGAGCCCAACTGGCACAAATGAGAAAAACGTTCGGGGGGCGTTGGTTGTACTCAGGAACACGACACATAAGATCCATCGTAGATTGAGGAATCCCATGCTGGGATAAGGATTCTAGTAGTGGGATATTGGGATGTCGGGGTATTGCGCGAGCCTCCTGATGTCATTCGTTGTGCAGCTCCTTATGAGGCGAGTCAGTTCGACAGCTCAGGAATGATACAAGAAAAGAGGGAGAGCTCCGTGTTACTGTCTGGAGTCAACCACGCGTTCGCGTGTGAGCCGCGTCTGTATCCCTAAAGATCAATCAAAAGGGTGTGATACGCACGTGAAGCATATGGGCATTGGAAACGTTCCTGCTCGGGGCCGCAAGCCCTCTCGACGGCGATCGCTGGCCGTGGTATACGTAGCGGTTGGGGTGATTATTCAGCCGAAGCGAGCAGGTTCTTCGCTGTCGATCGACCCCTTTTGGGCCGAGACGAAAGTGACCAACGAAAGTCTCGAATAAGTGTCGTATTGTCATCGTCTATGATGGTGTGCGCACGCCGTGCTAATACAATGCGGTACGTGTGCCTTGCAACACTCCTTGCGTTGACGTTCGGGTACTCCATCTATGATGATATCATCCTACTCCGAGCAGCCCAGGCTGGTGCGGATGGCCGATGCTGTAATCCTCCCCTTTTTTTTCCCGACGCCCGTTTGCCTTGTCCCACGAAGGGGTAAGGTCTATCTCTGCTCATTTTCCCTCTGTTTCCGATGCTACGGTTCGGTTTCGAAAATAACTATGTTCGCGGGATCTCCGCGTGAGGCATGTGGTGCTGCTGCTGAGATACGCCAGACATTTCGCGGGGGGGGGGGGGGGGCACTACAAGTGTAGTAGTAGCACGTCATACTGTCAGTCGGGGACAGTCGACTGGTTGCAGCGTGCGGTTCAGCTCAAAAGAGACGACGGCAGGAATCGTTCTCCAAAGCCAGTTCGATTATTGCTGTAGATGAAGAAGAGAGTTAGACAGTGTGCGCGTGAGCCATGATCAGTCACCCTCGACAAAAACCCGAGATACATGCACCCCAAGTACGTGGACACCCGCGAATCGCCGCGTATCCCTTAAAAAACAAATAGCAAAAAAAACAGATCTAGAACCTCCCTCCGGGTAAATTCGAGCGGCTTTTGGTTCCGCCGTACGAATAATGCGAAGCGCTTCTTCCATATTCTGAAACTGCCTCAATCGCTCACCACGTCCCTGCCTTGCCCTACGAGCTACAGTATGTCAAATGGAGATGTTATCGACAGTGAATCAAAAGGCTACTGACTGCCACTGGCGTGGTAGGGCATCCCGAATCTTGGACGCGGCCTCTCGATCGAGGAAGCATAGTCGCTGTCGTTCTTCTTGCCACCCAATTATGCTTGCCTCAGGAAGGATTCCCACCCCTAAAGTCCAACGTAGCTTAGCGTTGGGGAACGAAGAGGGGTTCAAAAGATAAGTTATTACGGGGGAGCATAGCAAATAGGACCAAATATTGTAAGTAAAAATGGTCAAATATATAGGTCTTTGTGTGTACCGTAGGTCCTATTTGTTATGGTCCTCCGTAATACTACGACTGCTACAACAGCCTGGATGCGCACGAGGCGGACACCTGTGGCTCAACCTAGCAGATTCATTCGACCCTTTCAGTGAGGTAAGGCCAACAACGGCTGTGCTCGCGGATGCGGCCACATACTTGTGCGTTCGTCGTTAAGTAGAGCTACAGCGAAAAGCCCGCGTTCTTCTCCAGACGGATGACGGGAGAAACGCACGCACATGATCGGCTGCTCCGGTCGGCAGCCGCAAGAAGACGACGCCGAATCGGCGTTGTTTTGCACGCCGCTGGCTTCCGTGGCGAAGCGGATACGAGAAATATTATTAACCACGAAGCATTGAAGTAGTTGTTCTCTTGCTCTCTCGATAGCATAGTAGCGTTAGCTGTCCGAGCTGGGCATCGCCATCGATCACAGTTACTGTAGGATAGCCGTGTTGCCTCCGAAGGGGCACGTAGCTACACCGAGAAAGATTGCCCTTCTGGGGGCGTCTGAACAAGCCAACCCATGAAAGACGTCGTCCCTGGAAGCCACAGAGGCAGGGCTCTCCGCGCTGGGTAGGGCGGTGCACGCCTCACGGTCCTCATATGTGAATGTTACGCCTGCACACAACGCTCAAACTACTACTTCATCCAGAAAGCGCCGTACACACTGAGCGAGCAGGCGAATCAGGCTCAATAAATACCATAGGTACGTCGCTTCTCTGGGCCCGCTATTTACGTACCCGAGACAAATCCACCCGCTTGGTGCGCACGACGAAATCGGGGAGAACGAAGCCAGAGGCTTCGCCAAGGCCAACGCTGGACGGGGTGCGGCCGCCTTCTTCGGGGCAAGGGCCGCGGGTTCGTCCAGCCATCCCAAGCCCCGGGTTGTGTCAGCCGAACGATACCTACTTCCGGGGATGGAATAGTTTCTAGAGATGCGGGGGTGCCCCTGCTGTCTTGGTTGAAACCTAGACTTGACACCATTGAAGCTGTATTGCGGCGCCAATTGACGATGTTGGCGGGCTAGTCCCCCAGGGTAATTCACAGAGACAGAGCCTCGACAAGGATCGTTCTTTCAGACACGAGGAACGCACGGTCACGCGCCACGGACCAGGCGCGTCTGTCCAGGAGAAGCAGCACCAGCATTCAGCTGGTTCACGCGCTCTCTCGCGCCTACTGCTCGTCATCCGCCACCAAGTAGAAAGCCGGTCGCCCTTCGACCACGACAGAGACCTCCGCATGGATACTGCCAACGAGAGGGGATGCCTGCGGAAAGCTACGGCACCATGGCCACAATGATTTGGCATCACGAGTTCGTATCGACAGCAAACTCTTGAAGGTCACCAACGCTGATGGGTGGATGGAAAGGGCTGGGCCAACCACCCATCGCCGCGATGGATCTGGAATCATAACCTTCTCTGGACACTTTTATGAACTTGATTGGCAAATTTATGACTATGTACGCGTGTCTGCTGGAGTCTTGCCTGGATACTTGTCTCGGTTTGTCACCGCGACTAATTGGCGGCTTTAACCCGTAAAAATACCACAACAGTGTTATCTCCAAGTAAGTGTGTCTCCGAAAAAGAGAATCGGCGCAGCCAAATAACTTGTCGCAACATCACGTACGTTGTAAGAAGGCTTCGCCCCCGTGCAAACACTAAATGTACGTAATACCATATGTACCTGGTGTGTTTAAAGAGAACTAATACTATACATGAGACCTAATACTAAATATGTGCCTGGTGTGTTTAAAGAGACCTAATACGGTTGTAAAGACTAGAACCTGATACACTAATATGCGTGGGTCCGACGCGACCAAGAAGCGGGGAGGCCATAAGGTTTTATCTCACCACGCACTGTCGTTTTAAGGTGATGGACCGCGCTTCTCAGGGGGGACAAAAAAGTCCAGCCACAGAAGCAAAACAGCTTATTTCGCCTTGTTAACCGTGGAAATCGGTGCGATTATCCGAAGTAGTTAAGCAAACCAAAAAACACAAACAAACAAAAAACGCCGATGCCCGAACCCCTAATTCATCACCTCCCCCTCAGCCCCTTCAGCCCAGCCAACAAACAGCAAAAGACCCCGACGCAAGCAGGACGTTGCAGAACACACACACGCACCGCTCTTGCGGCAACTCACACCCGCCACCCTCGCCAACACCACCACCACCGCCGCCACCGCCGCAGCCGTTATTCGAAGAAAGCGGCATCTCCATCACGCTCCGGCAAACCTCGCAGCGCCTGTACTCGACCGCGAGGCTCGGTAGCAGGGAGTTCATGCACCTTCGTAAGCGGTGCCCCATGCGACACACCGTCCACCCGGGGAGCTCCAGCGACGTCCCTAGCCCCGCCGCTCCCCTCGGCGTTGCGCCTCCCTCGCCACCACCGGACCCACGGCTCGTCGCCCCCCCACCAACTCCACCGCCACCGCCCCCACCGACTCGCCCTTCTGGTGAAACCTCTACGACCTGAGCCCCGCATAACCCACATTTCTCGGGGGGGGGAGACGGGGGATGAGGAGGAAGGGAACGGAGGAACAGCTCGCACAGAGCTACCCCCGCTTCCGTTATGGTCACCGTGTTGTCGCCTTAGCATCGCCTTCTCGACATCAGCCTTGCGCGGAATGTCGATCGGAGGTGTCGCCAGCGGCCCTGCCAGGAACCCCATGCCCATGTTAGCGTTCGTTCCGCCCCCCCGCCTCCACGCTGCCGGCACTCGCGCCGCGCAAAATCTCACCGCCGGTCGCACCGCCCCCCCCTGCCCTGTCCAAGCCTCAGTCGCCGCCGCTCCTGGCGATCGGCCTCCACACGTGCGCGTGTCAGCAGACAGGCCTCTCGCAAGCAGCGTTCCCGCGCCGCCGTCGCTGCCGCCCCCGCCACGTCCGCTTCTGCCGCGGCTGCAGAAGAAGCACCGCCCGCGCCCGAAACGCCACAACTTCCTCCAATATCACCACGGCTACCATTCGCCCGATCCCCTCCGTCTGACCGCAGTTTTGACGGCGCTGGGGCCGGCGACGGCGACGGTGACAGTGAAGGTCGCGGCGTCGGTTTTATTGGTGTCGCGCCGCGTCGGGCTGTCGCGCTCGTTAGCGACGCGCCTACCGTTATCCCGCGCCCGCGCCCGTGCCCCGAAAGTCCCCGCCAAGGCGAGCCTCGCCCCGATGGCAGAGGCGGCGGCGGCGACGACGACGACGACGACGACGACGACGACGACGAGTGCTTCTCCCACGCTCTTATCAACACCAGGCGCGTGCGGGCAGCGGAGGCGAGGGCGGAGGTCTCGTCCGCGACGGCTTTCAGCCGGTGGAGGCGTTCTTTTTGTTGCGCTCTCTTACCCTTCTCCGGGGTGGGGGCGTCAATGCTGTGGTTGTTTTCTTTTCCGTCGGGGGAGGGTTTTATTGCGCTCTTTTGCGCTTCGCTTACGGAAGGTGGGGACGACAATGGTGCCGGTTTACCAGGCAGCGGCGTCGAAGGTGGTGGGGGTGGTGGCGGCGGCCGCGGCGGCAGCGGCGGCGGCGATGCAGGCTCTTGGCCTTTCCTCTCGCGCACCACCTCCGCCCCGGACCTCTTCGCCTCTGGGGCGGCTGCTCCACCCTTGCTGGCGGTTTCCGGCTCGTTATTCTCGCTACCGCTATCATTTCCGCTACCGCTACCCTTACCCCTTCCCTTGTCGCTAACGCTAACGCTGCCATCACCGCTACGATTACCGCCGGCATCACCGCTACCGTCGTCCGACTCCTCCGAGTCCCCGTCGGAGTCTGACTCGTCCGGACCCACCTGCCTCACCGCTCGCACGGACGCGTTGTACCCGGCAACGCTTGCGGTGGTCGCGAGGAGCAGATGCTGCAATCGCAGGAGGTTCCACAGAAGCGGGGTGAGTTCAGTACCGCCATTCTTGCTCATTCTGGAGCTGCCGCCGCTGCTGCTTCCGCCGCCGCCGCCGCCACCGCCAAGACAGCCGCGGCCTCGGCCGCTACCGCGACCTCTCCAACTGGGTCTGCTGATGCTGCTGCCAGCGCTGATTCTGCTGCTGCTGCTGTTGCTGGTGGTGCTGCTGCTGGTGCTGCTGCCGCCGGCACCAGAGCGACCGGTGAACTTTGCCGAGACGGCGATAGAGGCCCCAAATCGCGGCGAAGAAGGGGCGGCCGAACCTACACCCGCGGCGGCCTGCACCGCGGCCGAGGCAATGGCGGCATCGAGTGCCTTGCGGAGGGTGGGGACCAGGGAGAACGAGATCACGTCGGCGCGACTGCTGTGAACCTGTCGCGTACACCAGGGGAAGGGCGGAACGGATAGGGCAGAACGTGGTGGTGAAAGGTGAGATGAGGTGAGGTGGGATGGGGTGGGGCGGGTGTGAGGGTGGTCGACCGAGAGAGGAAGTAGGCTCTCGTCTATTACTTATGCTAGAGAGAAGAAACCAAGGGAGGCGCTAACAGACAGACAGACAAAGAGAACATCTTCCTGGTTTGCGCCAAGACTAGCAACGCCACGCGCAAGGGCGTAATCTGAATTGTTCCGTCCCGTTTGCCCTGATTCCCTGCGACACTCAAGATGGTGGGTGATCATCATGGCATTCCCCATGACATTCATCGAGGCAATAGACCAATACAACAGTACCTGGTAGTCCGTAGACTAGACCAACCAAAACGAAAAAAAAGTCGAACGGATTACAAGAACAAAGGACCAACAGCAACGCACCGCAGCATCCGTGAGAGCCGCCGCGCGCAGGTACCACGCCCAATCCGTCGACAACGCGCCGGGGGCGCGGGGGAACTCCCAGATCGAGCCCTGCCCCCCCTCCACGGTAGCCGCGCGCTCGGCTGCTGCGGGTACCATCGGCGTAACGAGAATCCTACAGTGGGTACCTTTCCGCGCGAGGTGCTCGAATGCCTAGGTGGAGGAAGAGGAAAGTAAGGCGGCGGGAGGGTGGGGCGGGCGAGGTAGCAATGTGTGCTATCATAAGCGTAGTATCTCTAAGTTCACGTGAGATGCCTGTTTGTTCACAACCGACGGAATTAATTATTTATAGTCAAGGGCTCTACCGACGGAAACTAAATGGCTTAATTTGTTCAGAGGCAGAGAGAAGAGAATAAACGACCATACTCGCCCCGTGCCCCCTCCTAGCTTCTCGTGATAGGTGCACGAGTAGAGCACGGCACTGCTCGCGGCCGATTGATAGGCCAAAATGCTAGGCCTACTGTTGTGGTTTATGTGGTGGTTTCTCTGTTGCGGTTCCTCTTCACGTCAGCAGCAGGCAGCAGCAAAAGTGGTGGCGGTGGGTGCGTAGACAAAAGAAGAACTCGGCTTTAAAAAATATATTGTGGTTCAGCTGTTTCAAGGGTTCCGTGATGCTTGCCCTGCGAAAGCAAGTGCTCTAATCAAGACAGATCACGATTTACACTGCCGCTGCTGTTGCTGCTGCTACAGTTGCTGCTGACAACAGCATACGAATGCCGCCCCTACTCACAGTACTACCATCGCCATAGATCCCTTTCGGACCCCGGTGCAGCGACCACAACAGTGGTCGAGTCCATGAGCGTGGCCGCCCAGTAGCAACACAAGTGTCATGCTGCACGCGCGTCCAAGAAGTCTCTGTAATGTAGACCGGACACTAATTCAACAAGCCACAACAATAACGATGACGACAACACCAACAATATCAAACCATCACCTCAAGCACCACCAACACCAAAACAAGAGCACCGACGTCAGCAGCGACGCCAAACAAACCAACAAAAACCAACACCGACACCACCGACATCAACGCCAACACCAAAAACAGCAACCACCACCAACCAACATCATTACCAACGACACCGCCACCAACACCAACACCGACTATTATACTCCACCCGCAACACTACCAACACCACCACCACCAACCGCCAGTACCAACACCGTCAGCACCGAATTCTTCAACACGAACCACCACCATCACCACCACCACCACCACCACCACCACCATCAGCACCGACACCCATATCCAACACCACCACAACCATCACTGACACAACCACTAACATCAACACCAACACCTCCCCCCACTGAAACTACCCCCATCACTGCCACCACCACCCACCACCACCAACACCATCACCATCACCACCACCACTACCAGCACCTACAATGTCAACGCCAACACCACAATCCACATCCTAACCTTTCGCGAACTCCTCTCAGGGCGGAGGAACTCCAGAAACGCCACCATTACGCCATTCGGGGAAGCCGAACATCCGAGGAGGGGGGGCGGACTCCTGCAGGCACGAGATGGAATCCAACCGCCTCCTCCTACAGTCTTCCTGAGCCTGCAAAACAAGGACAAAAAGCAGTCATGTCGAGGGCCGGGGTCACACAGAACACAACGGACAAAAGAGGGCTGTAACCTAGAGCAGAAGGGCAAAGATAAAAAGGCTTGCAGCAGCGGTTGCAGAAATATCACAAGCTTCAGTTGCGGAGGGAGGCGGCGGTGGCAGTGGCGGCACCTGCAGTTACGGCAGCACGGGCGGTACCGGCGGCACCGCCAACACTGGCAACATCGTCGCGGCTGCGGCGTGGCAAGAGCGACGGCAGCACCGACGGCGGTGTCAGCGGTGCCGCCGCTGCGGTGGCGGCGTCAGCGGTGGCCAGCGGCGCCAGCGGCAGCAGCAGCAGCAGCAGCAGCAGCAGCAGCAGCAGCAGCAGCAGCAGCAGCAGCAGCGGCGGCGGCGGCGGCGGCGGCGGCGGCGGCTGCAACGGCGGCGGAGGAGGCAGCAACAGCAGCGGCGGCGACGGCGTAACCTGCGGCGGTGGCGTAATCGGTGCTGGAGGCAACAGCAATGGCAGCCGCGGTGGCGTAATCGGCGCCGGCGGCAACAGCAATGGCAGCCGCGGCGGCGACGGCGGCGGCGGCAGTATCAGCAACGGCAGCAGCGGTGACGCGGCACCGGCGGCGCCAGCGGAACAAGTGCAACCACGACTTTGCCGAATCCGCAGCCCAGTGTAGGCATTGGTGAACACCCAGCTAGGATATGACCGGGACCCCTTCAAATCTGCACCAGCCACGTTTCGCGGGGATAGTACCTGGAACAAGAATTTCATTATTCCTGCAATATATTCAGCGCACACACACTTTTATCGGTCAACCTACTTGCAAAAATATCATAGAACGGGCTGTGAGCAACATAGCGCGCACCAATCAGATTTCGTGGATACTACAACTTGGAAATATCAAAGTAGGCCAATTTTTGCCGCGGTGAAAACTTAACCCTTGCACCCGCGTTGAACTTGGCGACCCCTTTTCCGCGGGCAACAAACACAACTTGGAATTAGAGAAGGCAAAACGATTGCAGGTAACAAAAGGGTCGGAGCGGTACAGTAGCGGTCGCCGGCGGCGACGGCGTTGCCGAGAGAGGGGCGTACCTTACTGCTGGTCCATTCCCCGCCGCGTCCCCCCCCCGCCGGCCACAACCACCTCCCACTCCTTGCAATATCCGTCCATGGAGCACGTGTAGATCACCGTCCGATACTCAGAACGCCCACCCCTCACTCCTCCTCCTCTTCCTCCGCCACCCCCCACCTCCACGACCCCCACCATCACCCTTCTCATCCTCCTCCCGCCTACGCTTGACGCCCCCGCGCCCACCCAGCCCGCCGCCCCTAGACGAGCCGTAGGGACTCGTATTCTCGCCGGCGGGCCTTGGCGCAGGTTTGGGGGTACAGCTAGCAGAGTTGGCGATAGAGTTGGAGATTGGGCTGGAGTTCGAGGGGGGGCGAGTATTGGAGGCAGAGTTGGAGACGGGTCCGGGGAACGGGACTGTTGACACCCCCGAGATGTTGTGGTCGTGGGCTGTCCAAGTAATTCCTGCGGGCGTGGTTTGCCAGGCGGCGATGGCAGCGGCGGTGGCGGCGGTGGCGGCGGTGGCGGCGGTGGCCGCGGTGGCGGTGGTGGCGGTGGTGGCGGTGGTAGCCGCGGGGTCGGAGGCGCCTGCTGCTTTTTTTTCGACCCGGAAGGGAGTCGCTGTATTTTGTTGGGGGGGGGGATGGTGGTGGTGGTGGTGGTAGTAGTGGACGTAACGGAAGGGAAGAGGGTGACGGACGAGCCTTTGGCCACTGCCAGTGCCGGCCGCTTCGAACGCAGCAAGCGCGAAAAGTGCAGATGGATAGACAGATTGACACAGAGGTGCGCGGACAGGCACACCGACAGACACAGGCATAAGCACGCGAGCAGAAGGACAAACAGAGAGCCAGAAAGGGAGGGCGAGCACGCCAGACAGACAAACAGACAAACAGACAGGCAAACAGACAGACAGACAGACGGACAGACAGACGCATGAGAAGACGACTAATTTAGGGGAATTTGTTGCTACCGATAGTGTGCCAAGAGCTAACGCGCGCTGGCTAAAAACGACATAAAAAAGGTGACAAAAAAAGAAGACGTGCCCTTGTGTTCTTTGTTGTTCCTTAATTTTGCTCCAACATATAGCCTTTGCCCTAATCTAGACCGTGGTCACAGGAAGGGCTCCAACATCATGTACTATTTACGTACTAGGCACCAAGGTTACCTCTCTGCCGCCTACCACCGCTACCTTCGTACTGTGTACCTCGTTTTATACGTATTTTGACACTCACTTATTTCACTGTCGCCTCATGGCCCGCAACACTGATACGACACAGCAAAAAAAAAAACTAAAAAACTAAAACAAAACATCAAAATAGCAAAAACTCGCGGTTTCCATTTCCTCATTTCCCCCCGACATCAAATGCCCTCAATGGGCCCGTTACCCATTCACACGAAAGCAGTCAAAATGAGGGTGTTCATGCATACCTACTCTTAAAATGTACGAACGCCGATTGAGGAAAGGGTTTCCTGGCCGATTGGCCCACGCCCCACCAAAAAACGAAACCGTTTTTTTTTTTTTTTTTTTTTTTTTATGCTTCGACGTTTCGATTGTAGGCGCAGAGTGGTCAAGGTACGCCACATCTATCTACCCATGCCAATTCACCCACCCCCGCCACCACTCACCAAAGGGGAAAAGGCCTTGTTATCCTCCTCTTTATCATCCCCATCCTCCGTCTCCGACCCATCCCCCTCTCTGGGAAACACGAACGACAGCATGGACACCGGGTCGTGGTCCGAAACAAGGACCCTCCGAAACGGCAGCCCTTCTACTGTCGCCCCTCCCGCGCCGAAAACTGAACCACGCCCACCCCGACGCCCCCCCCCACCACCACCACCACCACGAACCACGCTGTCTTTGCTAGGTGCCGCGCTGGTGACCACCTTCAAGAGCAGCACGGCCCCCATAGCGGTGCCGACCGCAAGAAGATCCTGACCCCCACCCCCACCATCAACACCAAAACCACCGCCACCACCGCCACTGTCACGACCTCCATCACCGCCACCGCCGCCGCCGCCGCCACCACCGACACCATCCCGAACACCAACACCAACACCCCCGCCCCCACTACTGCCGGCGCTAACGCTGCTTAGCGTTCTTTTCGTCGGAGTCGCTGTCGGCACTGGTATTGATGCGCCCCGCGTAGTCCCCCTGGGCATCGGTATCGGTGCACCGCGCGGTCTAGGCTTGCTGCTAACTTTAGGCTTGTTGTCGCGGCCGTGGCACCAGGCTATCGCTCTGCATAGTTCGAGGAGGGGGAGGGTAAGAGGAGGGAGGGAGGAGGGGGGGAGGGGGGGCAAGGAAGAAGCGTAGTACGAGGTGGGGAGCCGGGTGGGGAGGGGAGGCTTTCTCTTTATCACCACTAACACGGCATACACACAGCACGATAAGTACGACCCCCGCCCCTTCCGCAAGTCACAGACGCAACACGCCGTACATACGAACAGATAAAACACGAAAAAGCAGAACAGTACAGTAAAAACAACACAGTACACAATGCCCCCCCCCCCCCCCCCCCCCCCCAAAAAAAACGCCGATTTTCGTTGTGTTGCGCTCTTCTTTCGCTCTTTTTGTACCTAATTGACCCGTCGCCGGCCGTCAGTCCGCCCATGACCCTCAAGTCTCCCGCCCAGGCCGGGCGCTCGCACAATAGGTCCATCGAAATCCCTTCTGCCCCCAGGCTATCGGGCAAATCTTTGGCAGGTCGCGCCGCCGCTGCTGCCGCCGAAAAAGCCCAGAGGGTTATGGTGCACTCACCTGGAAAGCGCGGCAGAGAAAAAAAAAAGACGCGCATGGTTTATTATTGGGCTGTTTCCTATGCGGTTCGATTTCGAGCTTCAGATTTGTATTTTTCGATCTAAAAAAAGAATGACCTTGCTTATGCAGTCCAAATATGCAAAATTCGACGGGAAAAAAATCGATTTGAGAATCCGACGACCCAAGTCGTCGGATTTTGGGCCAAAACCCGACGACCTGGGTCATCAGATTTTCAAATCGAAAAATGGCATGCTCTCTAAATTCAAGATGTTATCCACGACAGCAAACAGCAGCAGAACGATCGATGAGTTGGATGGTGATACACCTGTATAGCGACGTTGCTTCGCGCCCGACGCGCGCACGGCGCGTCCCTCCGTGGCCAGACTAGAGTCGGCTTGCGCGGGCTCGGGCCTAGAGACCAAGAGAAGCGCACTCGGCACGCCTCTCCGTGGATACGTACTCGTAGACTACACTGCTGTACAGCAGCAGCAGCAGCAGCAGTCAGTCACGAACTGAAACACACAATACCAAGACAGGTTGACTCTAGCGCACTCGCCATGTCTCTTCGCCGCCAGACCAGAGTCAGTCAGCGTGGGCTCGGACGCTTGGGTCCTACGCGCAGGGCAGCGCACCCAGCGCGTCTCTTCGCGGCGCCAAACCACAATAACAGCAGTTGGTCTCGGCGTTTGCTCGGATCTCTACACGCACAATTAATCTGATTTTTCCGCAAGGAAGACTCTTTCGATTTGCCAAGTTCATATCTGAAAATGCCATCGGGTCAAAATCTGAAGCTCAAAAATCGAACCGCATAGGAAACGGCCTTAGTGGTACGTGGAAGGAGAAGGGTCGGCGGGGGTGTTATAGGAGGCACAAAGGGGAGGCGGGAATAGGGATATGGAGGGTGGGGGTAGGAATAACGGGAGGGGGGGGGTCAGAGTAGGGTGACGGGGTAAGAAAACGGGGGAGGGGTGTAGAAATAGGGGAGTGAGAATAGGTTTAGGGGGTGGACAAACGAAACATATAGAGGGTGGGGGGTCGCAGCAGCATTGGTACGTCCTTGGAATGGCAATTTGTTTGTCTGTTTTTTTAACATCACTGATACTTTTCCTAGCCCATCTCGCGGTAGAATGTACGCCCAACGTCCTTCTGGACAAGCCATTGCCACAGGCACGGGCGTCTGCCTTTCTTCTAAAAAAGAAAATCGACTGAAGTATAAGCATGCGCAGCAGAAGCAAGAAGAGGCCGCGCCGCGTCCAATTCCTAGCGCCACCTGCAGCCGCCCCGCATCGCCACTCGTAGTTGTAGCGCAGCCTAGACTAGTGTAGCCTAGGTACACAGATAAAAAACGTAGCTCGGCATTGTCTGTATAGCATCACCTAGCGTCGCCTACTCCGCGTAGCCCGGCATCGCCTAACAGCATCGCATGCGGAAACCTAGGCTGGCCTACCAACCGTCCCCTAGAACGGCATAGACCCTAGACCAGCAAAAGGGGCACGCAAAAATTCACCGGCCAACGCCAGCAGCGTGAACTCGTCCCCTCCTGCCGCGCCACGCGTGCTACCCTCGCCGCCACCGCCGCCACCGCCGCCGCCGACGCCGCTGCGGGCACCGAAAACAAGCCTTCGGCTCATCCAAGCCACCGCCCGCGTCCGCGAGACCCTGGCCAGCGCCCACAGTCCCGGAAGCGGTAAGCCGCAGTCACCGTCACCGTCACCACCACCAACACCAACAGCACCAGCACCGTCGCCGGCGCCACCATCCCCATCCCTCCCACCGCTATCAACACCACCACCACCACCACCACCACCACCGCCGCCACCGCCACCGCTATCGCCACCACCGCCACCACTTCCAATGTCTGCGGCAATGCCGCTGCCATTCCTGTCGCCCACAGCATCGGCGGCGGTAGCTGCTGAACCCGGTGGCGTTATTTTGGGCGGGGACGCTGACGGGTCAGCCTCGGCGACAATGGCATTCATTTCCCTGATACTCTTAGCGCCCTCGCTGAATAATGGTTCGGTGGAAAAGCGCGCGCGGAGTAAGGTAGGGAAGAATAGGACAGGGTAGGGAAGGGTAGGGCAGGGTAAGGTAAGGGAGGGTAGGGCAGGGTAGGGTAGGGTAGGGTAGGGTAGGGTAGGGTAGGGTAGGGTAGGGCAGGGCAGGGCAGGGCAAGGTAGAGTAGGGCAGGGTAGGGTACGGTATGGTAGGGGGTGGAAATGCGCGCGCGGGGTAGGGTGGGGAAGAATAGGCTAAGGTAGCATTGGGTAGGGTGGGGCAGGTTAGGGTAGGGTAGGTTAAGGTAGGGTAGGGTAGGGTAGAGTAAGATAGGGTGGGGAAGAATAGGGTAGGGTAGGGTAGGGTAGGGTAGGGTAGGGTAGGGTAGGGTAGGGTAGGGGGTAGGGCAGGGCAAGGTAGGGTAGGACAAGGTAGGGTAGGGTAGGGTAGGGTAAGGCAAGTACGGATAGGACAGGGTAAGCACGGGTGCGGTAGGGTGCGATAGGGTAGCTTAAGGAATGCACGCGTACGGTAAGTTGGCGGTAGGGTAGGGTCGGGAGGATGATATGCTAGTCGGAGCGCGAGCGGAGCCGAGCCGCCCGAGCGACTACCCCTAAGGCCATGCTAAATGTTCATCTATATATACACAAAGCAGCAGGCTTTCGTTTGCAAGGGAGGGCGCGTGCGGGGCTTGAGGACTACAGCAGCACGTAGGCAACTGGGGCTGGTCCACTCCAGTTAACCGGAACATGTATGACCAGCGCACAACGCACGGCCTTCAGGGCGCGGATCAGAACACAGCAGGAGGGGGCGCGGCGGCCGGAGGATGATCTGGTCCAACTCACTGTGCAACGAACGATGACACCTACTTCAATGTCAGCCCTAAACAAATCGGTACCGACACAGGAGTGCTTCGTATGAACACCTACAAAAAGGCACGAGTCCGCTGCCACCGCGCACATTTACCGCTCAAACAATCCATTGGCGCAAAAGTAGAAAAAAACAAACAAACACACCGTTGACTCCAGCAGGCCATTGCCTTTTACAGACGCTTTACCCTAACCCATAAACGGCTTGGCCCCGAGAAAAAGCAAAACACACAAACGAACAAACACGACACAAAACAAAGACGGACCCCAGACACTCCGCCTCCCTCACGTTGGGCAAACCCTGAGGCCCCACGCCAACACGGCGTCCGACACCGTGGCCAACTTCTCCCACTCCATGCTCTGCAGGTCTTTCCTCGGCGGCTGATACACGGTAACCGTGTGCAGAGTTGTTGTCAACGACAAAAGACAGCCACCATCCCAGGCACAACCTATACACGCGGAGGCGGACGTGGGATGGGGGGGGGGGGGGGGGGGGGGGGGTACTAAGGGGAGATTTAGGGGTGAGGGTGGGGCGGGGGTTGCGGGGGGGGGGGGGGGGAGCGACGAGGGATGAGGATTGGGGGGGGGGGCGGAGGGGGGGGAGGGGGGGAGGGGGTACGCATGTCGTGCATGGCCGTGGTCGTACGACCATAGACCCTCGCATCCCTATAATGCCGGGACGGAACACGTTGAGTTTTCACCGACCAGGTAGGCATTGCTCGCACCAAGCGCGAGGCACCGTGAGGTGGTGGGCGAGTCGTATCCCTGGGGTGGGGGGGAGGTTAAGGCGGGCGGGCGGAGGTTGTCGACGCTCCAAAAGACAGCCACCACGCCAAGTGCAAACACGGGTAACGTCAGGTAAAAGGGCCGATATTAACGACACGGTGCAAGTGCTCAAACCAACCAAAAAAAAGAGAAGCAAAATTGCCAATATTCTGGAAAAAAAAAAAACAAGCAGAATCCAAAAAGTCTTGCTCGACCAAAGACGTTAAATGATGAAATGCCAACTAAAGGCTGTCGAAAAACTCGCCATCTAAAGGAATTTTCTGAGGAACAAAAAATAGAAAGAAAAAAAAAAACTGGTATTAAAAAAGGGCAATTTTGTGAAAAAAAAAAAAAAAAAAACTTGCCGAAACTTGCCAAAAATGGCGAACTATTCGCTATATTTTTAGGTTTATGAAGAAGGGGCCCGAACACGGGCGGGTGCGGATAGGGACAGAGGCCATGTTAAGGTGGCGTTTGCGGGGTGGGGGTGAGGGTGGGGCAGATGGGGGGGCGGGGATCACGAAGGAAGGGGCAGAAGGGGGGTGCGGGAGGGAAGTGGGGGGTGGGGGGGGTGTACTCGATATCATGCATGGTCGTAGTCGCACGACCATAGGGGGGTTCAGACCGCATCTGTTCGTTGGAGTCATAGGCCAAAAATATTGCAAAAAGAACCACCTACGAGCAAACAATGGTCATACCGCCTATTGTCCAGGTTGTGCAAGGCAATCGGCACGGAGGACAGTTCACAAACGGCGCAATTAAAAACGCGGGCCAACCAAAAAAACGGAACCATAAAAGCGGGAGAATTGTAGCGCTGTGAGTTTAGATTGCTAAAAGTCGCCAGCTCGTATATAGGTACGAGCCTAATAGGCTAGGTAGTACAGTCGGTTGCAGCGGTGCCAACGATCTGACTATACGGGTTTTCTTACTCATGGAAGGCTTCTTTGCTACTGGGTGCGCATTCCCCCGTGAGACCACTCTACCCTGAGAGGGAGAGAAAGCCGGGAGGTCTACTCATGATCGCCATCGAGGACGGCGCCGGTGCCGATGGCCACGCCGAAGGCCGTTCGCCTTTCTGTCATCCTATATCTCCCACTGTGTATCATGTATCTGTAAATGACGGAAATTGGCGACGGCCGACTACAAAGGTCAATTTTTTTCAAGTCACTGAGTTGGCTTGATACGTCAGCCAACTAACAGCCAGACCCCGGAGTCCAGCCAAGTCGCAGCCCTAGAAACTTGACACTCGCGACAACTAACACGAGGGGCAACATACATATACATGCTGGGAGAGCACCGTACATCGGCGTGTCAATGTAATGCGTGCGAGGCGTCAATGAGCTTGACACCAATTCCAAAAGCGGGACAATCCACAAACGAGGGGGAAAGCGCTGGAATACTTTCACACCCTGTACAACTACAGCAGTCGGTCCTTGTCTGGCAGACAACTACTTGAAAATCCTGCGCAACTATTTTTCCGCGGGCAACACTGTTTTGAAAGCCTGTGCAACTATTTTTCTGGACGCAACTACGGTTTTGAAAACCTGCGCAACCATTTGTCCGCAGGTAACTACTGCTGTGAAAACCTGCGCGACTATTTGTCTGGCGACAAATATTCTTTTGAGAAGCGGCGCAACTATTTGTCTGGAGGCAACTGTACTTTTGAAAAACTGCGGAACTATTTGTCTGTGGGAAAATATTGTTTTGAACACCTGCGCAACTATTTGTCTGCAGGCAACTACTCTTTTGAACACCTGCGCAAATAGCTGTCTGCAGGCAACTGCTCTCTTGAAAACCTTCGCAACAAGTTGTCTGCAGGCAACTACTGTGTTCAAAACCTGCGCAACTAGTTGTCTGCAGGCAACTACCGTTTGGAAAACCTGCGCAACCAGTCTACGGACAACTTCTGTTTAGAGAAGCTGCGCAACTAACTGTGCTATTAGTTGTCCTGTCAACTACTTTCGAAAATTGCTGTCATGCGTTAATATTTCTAATCGTTCGAGAGGGGCGCGGGGGATCGGAGGAAGCCTACTGTAGCCTTATACCATGCGGAGTTTGGTACCGGGAAAGTACAGACTCAAACCAATGAATCGCGTGCATCTCCGACACCTTCATCGGAGCGGGAATAAACAAGAGCAAGTCAACCGAGAAAAAAAACAAAAATATGATGATGGCACCAGTTAGTTAGTTATTGACATCCCTCTCAACTATTACTTCTATCGTTTACGCGAGTTGAAAACACCTACAACGCGAACAAAACAAAAACAACCCACGAACACGTACACCAGCGCCAAACCCCCCGCCGCCCACGTCATCCTGCGCAGACAGGAGATCGTGCCAAGTCCCGTCGCCAAGTACAAACCAAGATCTACCGAAAGACCACCCAACAGCTTTCAACTCGTTCTCGCAGTCGGCCTGACCGCCGTCAAGCGCTATCGCGCCACCCCTTCCCCATGATGCTGTCCCGTTCTGTTTAAGCCGCCGACTGTCTGCGCAGCTCTCTCAAACTAGCACTAGTTGCCAACAACGTCTGGACAACTAATGTTTTGAATAGCTGCGCAACTATTTGTCTGCAGGCAACTACTGTTGTGAGAACCTGCCCAAACTAGTTGTCTGCAGGCGACTACCGTTTTGAAAACCTGCGCAACTAGTTGTCTGCGGGCAAATACGGTTCTAACTCTTTGTCTACATTCAACTACTCTTTTGAGAAGCTGCGCAACCATTGGTCTCCAGGCAACTATTCTTTTGAGAAGGTGCGCAACTATCTGTCTACAGGCAACTACTGTTTTGAAAACCCGCGCAACTATTTGTCTACAGGCAACTACTGTTTTGAAAACCTGCGCAACTATTTGTCTACAGGCAACTACTGTTTCGAAAACCCGCGCAACTATTTGTCTACAGGCAACTACTGTTTTGAAAACTGGTGCAACTAGTTGTCGACGGACAACTACCTGTCCTGGACACCTAGTGTAAAGCTATTAGTTATAGTTGTTAGTGGTAGTTGTGCAGGATGCGGAATATTCAACGCGCGGGACAGTACAAATGTATTTTGGGAAAATGCAATATATATGCCGATCAATTATAATAAACGTGCGGGACAATACATTAGGGGACAGCTCAGAATGTGGGACTAAGAATAAACGGGATATTGTTCACGTTGAAAATATAACATGCGAGGCAATACAAATACATGGTGATACGAGCTATAATGTAAAGTGCTGGTCAACAATTATATAGTGAGCGGGTCAATGCAACATCTTGCGGGGCAATACAAGCTACGTGCGGGGGGAAACGTTTAGGCTGTGCCTCCTCTGCCGGCCTTTGTCGAAAAAGCCGAAAAAGCCGATTTTGGGGTGAAAAAGCCCAGGTTTTTTTGCTTGACCCGATTTGGGGGGAGAGGGCCGACGTCTAGTCCCGGGGGTGAATTCTGCTCAACCTCAATTTTCGCCCGTCCCCTGTACAAAAACGCCTGATATTTGTTATTTCGAACAAACTTTTTTTTTCAAATGGGAGCTGAATTACGGGTTTATGACGCCTGCTGGTCGATGTGGGCAGCGGTCTGCTGATAATGCACGCCGACCGCGCCTGCTTCCAACACAACAGAAGCCTATGTCCGTGGGAGCGAGCCGATTTTCGAGTCGATATTAATGTATTCGAACCGAAAAAAAAAAAAAAATGTTTTTTCGGAGCCGAAAAAAAAAGCCGAAAAATGTGTTTTCGGTGTCTAGGTTTTTTTTTTTGGTCGATTTTTTGTTTTTCTACGCCGAAATGAGCCGACCATCGTTTTTACTAGATTTCGGCGAAAATCGAGAACGTCATTATATTCTATTTTTAAACGCCGAAAAACGCTTTAAAAAAAAGCCGGCGGAGGCTCAGCCTAAATACGTTGGGAGGGGCAGGCGAAGCCGGTGGATGAGTCACCGCCGACGACGCACCTACACAACCCGGACGCCTCACGGGCGGCGGGTTAATACCAAACACAAGGTAACAGGCACGAGCGGTGCAATTCGACATATATATACATACATCAAGTATGTGCGGGTCAACGCCATACAATTGCGGGGCAATAACACGTATATGCGGACCAATACCTTGCGGGGACCAGGCGATGCTGGAGACGGTGTTGGAGTCGCCGCCGACGACGCACCTCCCCAACCCGGACGGCTCATGGGCGGCCAGGTACTTGAAACCTTTTCTCGACCACTCCATTATGTCGGAAGGCTGATCGAGTCATCGACCAATGAATTATCATCGATCAACCGGTCAACCAATCAACCAGGCATGACAGCGGCCCAGCGAACGGGGAGAGAGGAGTTAGGACAGGAGGGGCGATTGGGGGGCGGGGGGGGGGGGGGCGTACTCATTTGTTGCTTGCCGTAGTCATTCGATCATTGAGCACGCATCCTTTTCGACGCGGAGCACCGTTCCTACTCTTAATAAGAGTAGGAATTGGAGGGGGGGGGGGCACTCATGTCATGCATGGCCGTAGCCGTATGACCACGAACCCTCGCATCCCTACAATGCCGGCACGGAGAAGATCAAGTTTTCACCGATCAGGCAGACAATGCTCGCACCGAGCGCGAAGCGCCGTGAGGTGTTCCGCGAGTCGCATGAAGGGTGAGCTGAATCTACAAAAAAAGCTTGTAAGCCGTACTTCGGCATCTTGTGCGTACTTAGTTGCATACAAGGTATTGATGACAGCGTCTGTTGACTTGATTTGCTTTGCGGCGGGGCCACTCCCAAAACAGCAGTAGGTAAGGTATGTAACTGCCGCGTGGTTGCCTGGCCATACACACACGCCGTGATACGATGACCCCCCTTTAGCGGAGGTAAGGTTTTCCACCCCGCGCACAATGCGATCTAACTCGACCACCAGCCGTGGTGACCGCCAAAAACAAAACGGTACCCCGGATGCCAAGTTCACGCAGTGATTGCCGCCTCTTACGGCATCGTTGCCAACCGACGCCAACCCAACCTACAACATGTATGCGACGTGAGAAGGGGCGTGGGAGGGAGGGCTGGTGACGGTGACCAGGAACGTTATTGCGCAAGCACGCGCCTTGGCCCTGGTGAGACTTAAACAAATGGGATCGTTTACACACCCTCAAACCGAAGCGTTGCGACAACGTCAGCAAAGGCAAAGACACCAACACCAACACCAACAACATCACCAACACCAGCACTAGCACCAAGATCAACACCAACACCGACACCAACTGTATAATCTCTCTCTCCTTCTGCCCTCCCCTACGTAAACTTCGCCGGAAATAAAACAGCAAACCCCTGTCCCCCGCCGATTCCCCCCTCCCCCGTCGCCCACCCCCTTTGCTTTGGAGATACCCCCTACCCCCCCCCTTCCATTTACAGCTGTATCCCCCGCCCCCGCCCTCCCGTCCCCTTGGCCTGTGAAAACCCTTCCCACCTTCTGCGAATACCACTGCAGCTCTAGGAAGGTGTTTTCCGCGTCTACGCATTTGATGGAGTACCCCGCCCGCCATATACTCCACTCAGAACTACTTCTCCCCTCCCCGTCCCCCGTCTCCATTTGTGGAAACCCTTCCCACGTTTTTCGAACACCATTGCGGGTCTAGGAGTTTGTTGTCCGCGTCTGGGCATTGGATGGACAAACGCCCCCCCCCCCCCCCCCTCTATTCACCCCATGCATAGTCCCCACCCCACCCCCCTCCCCCTCCGCCGCCTCAATTTGTGGAAACCCTTCTCACCTGTCCCGGATACCGCTGCAGGTCTAGGAGAGTGTTGTCCGCGTCGGGACATGGGATGGAGTACGCCGTGAAGCCGTATCTTTGCTTGCCCTCGAAGCGCGGCTGGTAGACCAGGACCACCGTGCCCATGTTCACCGCGAGTCTACCGTCTGACAAAAAAACGCCACACCATACAATACAAAAAAAAAAAAAAAACATCAGCGCGAAAATCACGTGACACAGATCGTAAAGGGCACGCAAGCATGATTTACACCGACGCGAAACATAAACGCACACCAACACAACGCACAAAACGCGATTGACAAAACACAAGTCGTCGACACACAAGAGACGTATTGAGTCGTCGCACACAGTATAGCATAGACACAGAAATTATGCACCCGATGAATATATGCAAAACAAAAATAAGAAGATAGAAAAGAGCAGCAAACGCACGCAAGTCACGGGGGACAATACACAACCACGGAGAAGAAAAGCACAAACGCAAACCCAACAACAACAACAGCAACAACAACAACAACAACAACAACAACAACAACACAAATTATAGAGACAAATAGCGAACGCGAACACAAGTGGATGACATACAAAAATAAAAACGGAACCCAAAGCACGCGTGCACACGTGGCGAGAGGAGGGAAGAGCGAGAAAACGAGTAAGAGGATGGGGGCAGGAAATGAAGGGGGCAAGGAGGGCGCGGGGGAAGGGAAGGGGGGGGGGGATTTATTTTTTGGGCTTGGGACCGTGAGCGAGTGATGCAGCACGACTTCTACTATCAGAATCGCCCATCGTACATATATAGGGCATCGGGTCGGTATCACGTGCGGGTATCGGGTATCGGGTATCGGTTACCGGGTATCGGTTACCGGGTATCGGGCATCAGGACCAGGTTTCGGGGCGTATTAAAAGTGGTGGCACTCATAGCCCAGCACGCTGTTGTTGGTGCTCAGTGCACGTCCCGGCAAGGACACCATGCCTACAGTAACTGAATACTGCCTCGTATTGCTTGCTTGCTGTTTGCGCTTACTACTGCCTTCCTTTGTCTTTGGCAGTTCGCTACTTACTTGGTGTACGTAATTGGTTTGATGAGTGTGCGCATTGATTTTCGCATCCAGTGCGTTTGGCATATTTCACTGGCTACTACTCTTCCCTTCCTGCGCGATGCAGTATCGATATATCATAGCCTGTGGCCCACCACAGCGGCTTGCACCTCTCTGAGACGAAGAATCAGCACCAACACTGGATGAAGTGGACATTGATGCAAAAAAAAGGGGAAAACGTTCGGTGGGAAAACACGCGCGCGTAATAGTAGTATCTCCCGCCGGAACAAAAAAAAAAGCATCAAGCCCGTCCCGAGAGTACGGAGAATATAATGGCGATGATTATATAAAAAAAGATAAAGTAGAACAGCAATCTAAACAACAACCGCAACGAACTCTACCACCATCACAATGGGAACCACAAGCTGACACGGTGGGGAGGTACCTTTTATTCCTGCTTCCTGAGTGTGATGCCCCTTGTTGCCTACTGAGCGCTGCTGTCCTCGCTGCATATGCACAGGACGGTATTGTCCGCTGGTTCCTGCTCACAATTTACTGTGCGCTCTACTACTGGCCGAACGTGTGGTGTTCGCTTGTTGTGGCTATCGGTTCTGGATTGGCTACTGGGGATTGGGCACGAATGCAAGCCCTCCGTAATGAATGCCGCCCCTTCCGCTTACTGCTTACCGTCTCGCACAACCAATAGTTCGGGGTTCCTGGTTGCACAGTGCTGGTTTACGGTTACCAGTCACTGGCTACTGATACGCACCTGGTACGAAGTGTGACTTTTTTTCGGTGGGTATGCTTTCCCTCAGGACATTTCCCTTCTCCCCGGTTTGTCTTTCCCTTCCGCTCCATACTTATTTTGGAGCCTCCCCGTCTCGTCGCCACAAACTAGAGTGTGGCATTGAGCTACTAACAGCTGGTGTGAAAACAACAACCACCACGACAAAACCTGTGGAACGGTGGTACTACTGGTTTCCGAGTGCTGGTCACCTGTTACTGCTTACTGGTTACTCGTGCCGGTCGCTGGTTTACTCGCACGGGTTAGACAGTACTCGTACTGGCCACACGTACCGGTTGCTGGTTGTTGGTTACTGATTACTGGCTACCGTTGTACCGACAGTTACCTACGCCATTACCTGCGGCCCATTTGACGCAGTCTGCGGTGGTGGGGAGGTAGCCGGGGCGGTCCAGCTCCACCCCCGCACTTTTGAATTCACCACAAGCGAAGCGCGACAACCAAAGAACGAAACGCGAAGAAAAGTGACCAGCAAGGAGACACGAGCGAAAAACCGGTACGCAAAAGAGCGGCAAGCAACAACCGACAAGCAAGAGAGGGGCAAGCGAAAAACCGATAAGCAAAAGAACGACAACAAAAACGACAACAAAACCGACCAAAGAAGATAACTCCTCGCTAGATCGGAACGTTGCATGCTCGTGTTCATTCTGTCAACCATTTGAGCATCGCCAATGCGAACGGGGGCTGATGGGACACAAACAGTAATACCAGAAGCCAGTAGTCTTTGACCCAATAAGATCGAAATTATGTTTCGCTTGAAAATGCTATACTTTTGGGTTGTCCCGCATAAACGATATAAATAGATTTTAGAGTGCCTATGCGGATTTGAGATTTGAGGCGGATTCGCGGGAAAAAATGGGCATTTGGGTTTAAATTATTGCAAATTTTGCCGAACTCGCAGAAAATCCCGATTTCGTGTGCATACATATTGGGTAAAAGCCTAGGTGCGTGAAGATTAGCGTCCTAACTATAATTCGAGGACTTGCGCCACATGCATGCGGGGCTCACCCTATAAACGCGAGACGGCCGGGCGAAAGATTTCCTGTAGATCGTTGGTGGTCAACTCCAATATTGCACGTCAACCCAGACCAACCCGACCACAAAACTATAGTAAGCCTGACCCTATGACCCTGACCCCAACTGGCCTAAGCTCTTCCGCTTGCTTTGGAGGCGTTCAAAAACATCACAAAAAAAAAAAACCGGACAGTCTCGACCACCAGGTATGAATATATCAGGCCAACGAACGACCTGGAGGAAACATTTTGCCGGGCCGTCCTGCATTTAGGGCGAGTCGGCGTGCAACATGCACGACGTGTTGGGGAGAAAAACATTACTCGAATCTCCTGGCAAATCTGTACCTGGTGCAGTCGTACGGCGTTTCTCTCGAGAGCAAGGCTGGGTGCGTTGGCCCCTCATTTCGTGTGCCCTGCAGTCCCTTTCGTGCGCGTAGCGTCCCCGAGAAAGGGGACCCGGTCCCTCCTTCCGCGCAAACGCAGTGGGCAGAAAAATTGAGACCCCTCACAACCTAGTGCCGGGTATACAGTTTTTTCCCCACCATGGGGTTCCTTGAAAGGGCTCGTACCTACTGCACCAGACAACACCAGGCATGGTGCGGTGTTATGCCTACAGACATACCGAGTATCGAGTACTGGAGGCATGGTGCAGTGTTATGCCTACAGACATACCGAGTATCGAGTACCGGTATAACAGCAGTGTATAATACACCTCATCTTGTATGCCACCCCCCTCACAGTATAACACCCCGGTGGCCTCTATTCCAACATCCTAAACGACTACCCGAGCTATCACCGGGGTACGGTGTATACCACCCCCCCCCCTCAGGTGTCCGCCTCAGAATCAGCAGACGGGCCGGTCCCTGTGAGTATAGTCTATCCCCGCCGTTGTGGTGCGCTGTGCAAATACTTGCCATCCATAACAACCGCTTGTCCACTCAACTCGTGCTGTGCGGGTACATCGTCGTTGAACAATCTGGCTCTCAGAACAACGAACGAAGGTCGCAACGGCGAGCACATATCGAAAGCAGCCGCCGCGCCGCAAATGTATCCGTTTCGGACGCTCAAGAAGGTAGGTATAGTATGATATTACGGGGGACCGTAGTAAATGGGACCAAATTTTGTTATTACGGAGGTCCATAGTTAACAGGACCTATGGCATACATAAAAACCTACATATTTACCTTTTTTTACTGACAATATTTGGTCCTGTTTACTATGGACCCCCGTGATAGCAAAAATAGGTAAATATATAGGTTTTTGTGTGTACCACAGGTCCTATTTACTGTGGCCCCCCGTGATAGTGCGTACTGCTGTAGCTGTCGCTGAGCGGGATATTCGTAAATGTCGTCGATTTGTGTGCGTTGGTGGGATGGTAGACAGCGGTACCGGGAGTTGTTGGCCTTGTCTCGTCGCCACTGCAATCCGCCGTTGCATGCTGAGTTTCGTTTGCGACGACTGCTACAGTTCAGTATATAGCACCCCCCCCCCCCCCCCCCCCCGCCGCCCTTGTTATCACACCCCCTTCAGCATACCACCCGGGGGTGGTGAATTCTATAATATCCCAAACGAGCCCCCACTTTATCACCGGGGGAACGAACGCTGTATACCGCACCCCCACAGCAGTATACTGACTGCCCCCCGGGTGACGAAAATCTAAAAACCTGTAAAACCCAAAATAGTAGCACCGGGGGTGTGTAATGTGTTGCACACTGTCATAACTGTTATGATACCAGTATGCCATGGTACTGCCTAGAATCAAGCCGGAAGACCGGTAGTTACCCGTGGGGCAGGTACCGCGTACCTACCATACGTATCCAACATCCCACACCCACCTCGTACCCACCCACCCACCCACCCACCCACCCACTCACTATACGGGGGACCATAGTAAATAGGACCCGATATTGTCAGTAAAAATAGTTAAGTATATAGGTTTTTGTGTACACCGTAGGTCCTATTTATTATGGTCCCCCATAAATATTAATATTAATATTAGTACGAATCCATATCGCACGACATCATACAGGTATGTGTATAGGACACACGACGCCAACTCATACGGGATCGTGCTGCCTCACTACTTACGATACCTGGTACACAACGAAAGGGCGAAAGAATGCAAGCACGAGTACACGCTCTCGCGAGACTACTGTGTTACAACCCAGCAGGTACCACGCCACTGCGGTTTTGCTGTTCTGCCCTTGCAGGCACCGCCCATGATCTACTGATATCTGCTGTACGATATACAGCAGACCCTGTGCTGCTGTTGTTGTAGTGTATGCGTGCCTGTTGAATCGAAATTCAAATCGCCAGGTGCCCCTTTGTCCGTAAACATAAGCAACTTTTTATAATCAATATTGATACAAAATAGATCCTTATATTTCCGGATATATCGCGCTGCTTCGCATCTTCTCCTTTAGGTATACAGGTATCAGCTCTGTCATAAAAAAGGTGTATCTTGCAATCGCGCGCGCGGTCTAGAGCTCGGCGGTCGCGTTTCGTCGTCGGAAGCGCTGCTGTGCCGACGAACACGCAGAGCACGTTGTGTGGCTGATGTGCAACCACGGTCCACCTCAGCACCGTATTTCCCATCTCAGGCAAGATCGGTGTCTGGTTGACTGCTGCTGTCATGTTGTCGATGTGTGGGCCTACAACTCTCTTGTGAGGTGAAAACAGAGGGCGGGCGCTCTCTGGGAATAGAGAGACCTGCCACAGGGAACCGATGCCGCCAACAAAGCTCACATATTGGAGGTCAGGTCTGTCGCGCTTGCGGGCTGCATCGAGCTCTCTCCGTAGCCCCTGCTGCCAGCCTGTTGGAGAGATTTTCCTGGTAGGGTCAAACGCAATTATCGAGAGGCGATAGGATGTTTTATAAGTCATCGAAGGCGTTTATTATGTGGGTGGTAGTTGCATACGTCTAGCGTCCAGCAGCACCAAGCCTGAGCCTGCTGCCCGGCACCAGTCACGACGAAGGTGCACAGCAGAAGTACGAGCAGCGAACTTCCATTTAATTCCTGTCCATTCAGGACACAAGGTCTGCGCAGCTGCGATTCAACAGCGCTTTCCCAGCGACAACTCCGCAGAAAGTCCACAAAATCTTCCGGAAACGTACGAAGCATTGTACTGGAGGCTAGCATCACACATCATAAGGCTATCGCAAAGCAATCCCCATTGGGCATCACCTAGGAGCAGCGAAGCCGCCAGCAGCCGCAAACAATCATAAGGCCGCACCTTGCTTCAGCTTGCTTGGCTGCTTGGCTTGAATATACTTTGGAAAAATGGCGGCTCTTGAGGAGAAGGATGCGGGGCCCTCCGCTCTGGATGATGAGATCGCCAAGTCGGTGGCGGCCGGCAAGGGCTGGAAGGAAGGGGAGCGGGAGGCATACCTCAAGAGAATTTCCGAGGAAGACCACCCCATGTTCGCAGAGAGCGTCGAGGTATGACATACATCCGTGCCTGGCGAGGCAGGCTCTATTAAGCCATATGAATACGTACGTGAACATGGCTTGGTGTTCTAGAAGTTGTCCTGTTTATTGTTTCGCTGCGAGTATCATCATCAGATCATGCATGCATGAGCAGCCAGGTGCAAGCAGTATGCATGCATCAGCAGTATGCACGAGTGCCCAGGATGTGCCCGACAGTATGTTGAGTGTTGGCGAAAGCAGTTTTTGTTGATGTTATGCTTCGAAGTATACTACCCTTCGATTTGAGGTAGATTCTTGAAAAGGGCCAAAAAGTAAGTTAGGAATTTGACGAAATATAAGGTACATTTTTGCTCTCCATACATAGCGTTGGCCTATATAAACACCGAGCATCTTCCATGCCTCCACACCCCATGCTGCTTGCTATACACAACACGACAGCCGCTAGGAGCACCGATGCTCGAGACTTGTAGCTGGAGTATAACGCGGACGAGCGGGGTTGGATTGTGCCAGCGGGCCGCTCCTACCGTATGCTCTCGCCCGCTTGGTGTCGTGGAGGATGCATCGTCCCGAAAGGACTCGTACTATAGGCTTGTACCGTCTTGCTTGTAGAGCGCGACTGTAGTATGACAGCTCGTCTAACATTTAAATTCCACCATACTGCGGCAGTAGCAGCAGCAGCGGCGGCGCTGCGGCGGTGAAGCGGAGCGCGCCGGCGCTGTGGCGCGCGTAGGCCGAGCGCAGCGACAGCAACAGCAGCAACAGAGCAGCAGCAGCAGCAGCAGCAGCAATCGAACAATGGAAGCTGGTACTGGTGGTGGTGGTGGTGGTGGTGCTGTTTTTTTTAGTTGCTCAGGCTGATGCCTCCCCTAGCTGCAGGCTAGCGCTATCTAGCTGTCGCTTGCTTGCTGTGCTGCTGCTCGCGGTCGTGGGATGGCAGTGGCGGCAACTCTGCTGCCGACACCGTTGCTGGGCTGCCGGTGCTACTCGCACGCGATGTTTTTTTTTTTTCGTTATTTTTTAGGTTGCCGCGTTGCCGCAAATCCCCACTTCCCTTCTCCTCAATTTCGGAGGCGTCGCCTACGGGATTTGGTTTGCCTCGTCCGCAAACACACCACAACCATGATGGGAAGGGAATTCACTTTCTTTCAGCGGAAGGAAAGTAAATTTCTGAAGACACTGTTTCGCAAACACTCTTGTTACTAGTACCTGGTAAGAAACACCTACGAAATGTAAGCGAGGCTCAGAACCTGCTATTTACCGGGGCATACTAGTCAGGACCCATAATACACACAAAAACCTATATATTCCAGTATTTTCATTCGGTATATTTGGTCCTGATTACTATGTTCCCCCGTACTACATACTACTGCTGAGACACCATCCTTGAGAACAGCCCTGAGCATAGGTTTATATATACAATTTATTTAGTGTTCGTAGCGCTCGTTGCTGAGCGCGAGTTCTTCGTCCAATTTTCTTCGCGTCCTCCAAAAATTCGAGCCTCATAATTTGTTTTATTTTTATGTGAAGTTACTTCCTATCCGTGGGTCGATACTCCTTTGGGAAATGCAGAGAGGAAAATGTCGAAAGTAGATGACGATTTGCAGCGTCAGCCGAAAACAAGCAGCCCGAGCTCTTGGGGCGGTGAAAGGGATGTGACCGGTGTCCGAGCTATGGTGCTGTGATGCTGTGGTGCTGCGCGGAACTGGTGCAGCATCGTGCCTTTTAATCGTACAAGCTGCAACACGTTATTTCCTGTATGTAGACGATTAAAACGACCAGTCGTTGTTGTTGTCGATCGAGCGAAGTCCCACACAGCAGTCGGTAAGGGTTTTCTTCGTACAATGTGCCTGGGATACCACGCACGTGCGTAAGAGAGCAAACGCGTCGCGAGTAAGGTAAAACGCCCCATCCGCCTCGCTTGGCACTGGCGTGCAGAAAGAGATCTGCTCAGCGTATACAGGCCGGCGTGCTGCTTTTAGAGGGTGCTGTTCTCGTGGTAGCTAATTTCCCTGAAGTGTTGCCATTGGTGGGGCAGAAGAAGCACCAGCATCTGTACACAAGTACGCAAGCAACCACGTATCATAGTACCAGGAGTACACATCATCACATTAACACCAGTGGCTTTCGAGCACCACGAGAACACTTGTGAGTACGCCATCACAGCAGCACCAGCCAGTACACCGCGACATCATTTCCAACCAGTATGTATATCGCCACCATTCTGGCACATACTGGCCCAACAATGTCAGCCAGTGTACCATCACCGCAACCCAGTATACTGCCCCCCCCCGACACCAGTGCAGGAATAGGTCACCACAACATTAACCAGGTGTATGCCAGTACAACACACAAACAACAGAGCCTGCCACCGGTTATCCGCCAGAGCAGCGGCGATACAGCACCACATCAAGAATTCCAGGACACCAAACCCGTACCAGTGTCGATTCATAGATTGAGCTGTCAATTGCCCGGATGTGAGCTTGTGTGTGTTTTAACGGGCGCCCGATGCGCGTACAGCTTACTTCATACTCGTTAACGCTCGCGCGCGTCGAGTAGGACATGGACCCCGACGTCGTGAAAGCCTTCCAAGACCTGACCTACGAGGACGAGACGCCGCTGTCCCTGGGCGAGCACTTCAAGCAGCTGGGCAACGACCGGTTCAAGAGGGGAAGAACAACGCCATGTACTTCAGACACGCTCAACAGGTACGTGCGCCCGACGAAAAAATGTGCCTGGTTGCTGTCATCGACGGTGTCGTAGAGGTAGTGCCCTTGTTGGTGCCTGTGGTGCTTGTGGCGATGGTTCTGGTGTTTATGTGTGCCTTCCCCCCACCCAAACCCCTTCTCCACTCCACCCTCACCCTCCTACAGACAGCTTATGCCTACAAAGACGTACACGAAAGGGCTTCGCAACGTCCGCCTTGGAGTGGCTCTCCGTATACACCTCTCATACCCCCTCGAATCACCCCCCCCCCCCCTCCCCCCCTTTCTATGTAATTTATGGAAACAACGTAGTGAGCGCCCAATTGTTGGAGGTGTCTCTATTAGGAGTAGGAACGGTGGTCCATCTCGAAAGGGATGCGTGGTCAATGGTCAAATGACTAAGGCAAGCAACAAATGAGTACGCCCCCCCCCCCCCCCCCCCCCCCCCCCCCCCCCCCCCCCCCCTCGCCCCCCGGCGCGCTTCAACTCCATGTGCGTAGTCGAACAAGGCGTACACGGAGAGGCTTCGGGACGCCCGCCTGGAGAATGGCTTGCCCTTATTAATGATACGTTCGTCCCCCCCCCCCCCCCCCCCCCCCCCCCAACCCCTCCCCACTCTACAAACTCCGTTTACCTATAAAGTCGTACACGGAGGGGCTTCGGAACGTCCGCCTGGGAGATGGCTCTCCCGAGCTGAAGGCGATAGAGGCGGCGCTGCTGTCGAACCGAGCTATGGCGAACCTCGCTCTGAAGAACTACGGCAGCTGCAGGAAAGATTGCGACGAGGCCCTGGTCCTCTCCCCGCGGAACGTGAAGTGCCTCTTCCGCAAGGCCAAGGCCGAGCTTCTCTTGAGGAGGCATCGGTGAGAGTTGTTTTGTGTGCTTGCTTTTTTAGTTGTTGCTTTTTTAATTGTTTGTTCGTTTTTGTGTTTGTTTTCGGGTGTGTGTTTTGAGTGAGTTGAGTGGTATGTCTTGAGAGCTTTTGTTTTGTGTTTTTGTATTTTTGTGTTTTGGTGCATTTTGTGTGTGATATGTGTATTTTTTAAGTGTCTGTCTTCAGTCCGTTTTTTTTTTTCGGTTTGTGTTCGCGTTATTACGGAGGACTATAGTTAATAGTACCTACGGTACACACAAAAACCTATATATTTCCGTATTTTTACTAACAAAATTTGGTCCCATTTACTATGGTCTCCCGTAATAGTGTTTTTTTCTTTTCTTTTTTTTTTTTAGTGCTTTTTTTATCGGCTTATTTTGTTTTGGCCGGCTGGCGTGCTGCGTTTGTCTCTGTCCATGTATGAATTTCTATGTGTGTACATGTCGGTCTACCTGTCTGTATGTATGTCTGTCTGCCTCTGTATCTTGTCTCTCTGCCTGTCTCTTTGTATATTTGTGTGTTTGTGTGCCTGCCTGTATGGTTGCTTGATTGCATGTTGGTGCGCTCGTGTGTTGGTTCGTTTCGCTTGTTTTTTGTGCGGTAAGTGTGTTTGTTTTTCATGCTGTGATGTGGAACATGTTTGGCTTTGTTTTGTTCTGTGTGTAGGTTTGGACCTCTTCCCCGAGGCCGAGGCTGACCTGCCCTTGAGAAGGCTGATGCGCGCCCGCTTGTCCAGCGTATTTTCACGGTGAACATGGTTTGTGTTTGGTTTGTGTTGGGTTTAGGTTCGATCTAATTTTTTGTCTTTGATTATTTTCCCACCATCTTGCGCCCCATCTCTTCGACTCTGATGGTCTGCTGTATTGCGCGTTTCACCGCCTCTTGCCGCCAGCGAAAAAACGATCGATATCCTAGGACACAAGTGGTGGGCACAGGCGGCGACACAGGAGGAGGATAACATTAACAAAACGTGGGGGTGTCTCTAATTGGAGTAGGAACGGTGCTGCGTCTCGGGAGGGATACGTGGGCAACGGTTTAATGACTGCGGCGAGCAGCAAATGAGTACGCCCTCCTCCCCTCCCCCCCCCCCCTTCCTTTTGTTGTTGCCGGTTTGATCCTTTTGTCTTGTTTCTGCGGCTTGCTTTCTGTTCATGCCTCTCAACACGAAACATAGAGAGGCCCTCGCTGTGAGCGAGGAGGGATTGGTGCTGGACCCATCTAACAAAGACCTGCTCAAGATTAAGAATCAGGTGAGCGACTGACGCTTCTTTTGATTCATGCAGGTAGGGATGGACGCATGGACGGGTGGATGTGTGTATGGCTAGATGGACTCGATACAGTATGTACACCGGATGCACATATATATTATTTTGTCTTAATTTTCGGTGCTGTTTTTGATTCTTGTGCTGTCTTTGTTTTTTTTTTTACTTGGTACCTGATGTTTTCGTTGCTCTATTCCTCAATACTTATTTCGGAGGCGTTCAAAAAAATGCGTACCTGGTACCTACGAAGTCCGGTAGTTTCGAAGTACTGCAGTTTTGTTTGTCTATCTATTAATACTACGTTTTTCTTTCCAAAATTGGTGCCAAATTTAGAAAGACCTTATTTTGCTTCTACGTTTTCATCAGTTTCTTCTTTCCCGCTTGTTTTCTCCTTCGTACAGTAGCAGTTATTTCGATATCATTCTCGCATATATTTCGTTTGCTTCCTTGCACAGTGCGAGAAATACATTGCCTATTTTCTCGTTTCTTCTTACTTAATTGTTTTCTCAATTAGTACAATAGTAGTTGTTTCTTTAATTTTATTTGCATCTATTTTCGTTTTTTTTTTTTTTTTTTTGGGCAGTGCGAGAAATCGCTGAGATCGGCGGAGGAGGCGGCGGCGGCTGCGAGCCGGGGTCGGGAGGAGAGACTGGAGCGGCTCGCCGCCGTGTGGGACGCCTGCGAGGCCTCGGGGATTGAGCTGGGGCCGAGTGGGTTCGAGGAGTCCAACCACGAGCAGAGAAACGCCTTCCTGCCTCTGGCGGACGGCGATCAGGTGCTGCGCTGTTTCCTTGCTTGGTTTCGTGAGGATGGCGTAATGTTATCGGGTGTTTGCGGAGAATTTGGTTGGGTAGAGTTTCTCGTCGTCTGCTTCCTGAGAGCGAATAGCAGTCCCAACCCACGAAAAATTAATTGCTGTGGAAAAAAAAGCTCGACTAAGATGACGTTTACCCCCCCCCCCCCCCCCCCCCCAATTATTCTTGGGTTGGGTAACTCTGTGAGTGGGTTATTACGGGGGACCGTAGTAAATAGGACCAAATATTGTTAGTAAAAATAGGTAAATATATAGGTTTTTATGTATACCATAGGTCCTATTAACTATGGACCCCCGTAATAGCAATCGGGGCAAGTTTATCATTCATCTTTTTGATCGATCAGCTCCTCACGTTTGCCGGTTTGAAATATTTGGAAAGCCCATCCAAATTGGATTCTCGGAAAAAAAGCACCCTTATTTTTATGCAGAAGGCCCTTATTTGTATGCACAAAGCGTCTGTTGACAGCGTGTGCAAAAAAGTTCAGTTCGACGCGAGACTGACGAGGGGACATCAATGCTGAATTATTTTATCCGCGATAAGAATGGAGGAGGCATGCACCGCAGTGGAGGAGGGAAAAGGAGTGCCTGCCGTGTGGCCCCGGTCTCAGTTTCGAAAGCGAGGAAGCTGGAGAAGTAGGACAAAACTAGTTAGATGGGACAAGGACGCATGGAAGAAAGAAAGAAAAACGATTACCCTCGGATGAGAAGGAAATGCAAAATGCGTACACACCGAGCTTGCAAAGATAAGTTTCGAGGACATTTTCGATGTCACAGCTGACGTGTGTGTTTTTCGAAATGTGTGCCTGGTATACTTCCAGGTATATGACTACGTACGAGTGTTATAGAAATTCGGGTTACTACTACGGGGGACCATAGTTAATAGGACCAAATATTGTTAACAAAAATAGGTAAATATATCGGGTTTTGTGTGTACCATAGGTCCTGTTAACTATGGACCCCCGTAATATGTCGATCGGGTAAGCTGTACAAGTACATCGGTAGGCGTTTTGGTTGTTTGGGCGGTATAGCAACGGTGCGTGTTTTTCCGGAGATTCATGTACTCGTACATGACTACGAGTACGACGCTACAGTGTTTTTGCTGTCGGTAGGGTTGCAAAGTAGATGGATGTAGACTGTATACAAGCCGATCGTTAGTTTCAATAGGGGAGTGGGCAACCCAAGTACAAAATCGGCATACATATATCGATGTTAGGGCATTAAGCTGTAGTTTTTGTTTCAGGGTCTTGACGTTTGTCATACATATATCGATGTTAGGGCATTAAGCTGTAGTTTTTGTTTCAGGGTCTTGACGTTTGTCAGGTGTTTTCAACGGCAATCACGTTGAGTCTTCAACGGCAATATCGACAGGTCTTCAACGGAAACTTGCATTTGAATGTTCATCCCCATGCAACCCCCCCCCCCCCCCCCCCTTCCTTTATAGGTTGGGTTGGCGTCGGTTGGCGACGACGCTATAAAACACGCCTCTCATTGCGTGAGCTAGACAGCAAGGGTACCGTTTTTTTTTTTTTGGCGGTTACCACGGCTGGCGGTCAAGTTAGATCATTTTTGTGCTGGGAGAACCTTTACTCCGCACAAGGGGGATGATGATCGTATCACGCATCAGGTAGTGTGTATATGGTGAGGCACCCACGAGGCAGTTACGTAGTGAAACCATTGCTGTCTCTGGAAGTGGCCACACCAGAAATTAAATCAGTGCATCGATCCTGTCATCCATATGCAAAAAAAATCCGCCTCTAAAGCGGTTCTTAGTAGGTTGCAGCTCACCCTTCATGCGACTCGCCCAACACCTCACGGCGCTTCGCGCTTGGTGCAAGCAATGTCTGCCTGGTCGGTGAAAACCCGACGCGCTCCGTCGCGGCATTGTAGGGATGCAAGGGTCTATGCTCATACAGCTACGGCCATGCATGATAATGAGTACACCCCCCCCCCCCCCCCCCCCCCCTCCCTTCCACCTCCCCCGGCTCCCCCCCCCCCTCCCCTTCCCATTATTTCATGTTATGCTTTTCTGTTTTCTCGGTTTCCCTACCTACGTATAGGTTGTTTGGCCCGTGCTGCTCCTGTACCCTCAGTACGGCCAGTCTGACCTTATTCAGGCGTTTGGGGACGGGGATATCGTTGCCCAGCATATTGCGGCGGCCTTTCCGGAAGAGGGCCCGCCGGTACATTGGGACACATCTTTCGAGTACAGGTGGGGGTGATTATTTTTTCGTTGATTTTTTTAATCGTTATTCTTTTTTTTTCTTGATTGTCTTTGGGGCCGCTTTTTTCTCCGGCTCTTTCTGTTTTTTCGTGACTCAAAATCCGGAGTCACACAGCAGGCATTCCTCGCCCCCACCAACTAAGGTTCGAAGTTGATGGACTGATGGGTGGATGGGTGAGTGGCATGGTGATGTGGATGAGGTAGATTGGTTGATGTAGAGATCGATCGGTTGGTTGGTTGATTGACTGATCGATTGGGTTAGTCAGTGAATGGAGAGTATTACATTACCCGTGTTTATGCAATGTACCCCCCCCCCCCCCCCCCCCCCCCCCCCCCCCCCCCCCCCCGCCTGCTCACGGGTTCATCGTTTTACGCCGTATTTTCTGGGGTTTCTGGAGTTGCGCCGCGTTTTGTTGCAAATCATCGGGTTGCGCCGCGTTTTCCCCCCCCCATCTCCCATCGAATTTGCGCTGCTCATCGACCAGGTGCAGCGAGCTGGAGGTGTACCTTCCTCTCCGGCCGGTCGAGCCATCCGCGTCGGTGTTCGAGTGGGTTGCAGAGTTTGAGAAGATGGAAGCCTTGAAGATATCGGGGGCGGACCCGGACGAACGAAGGTGTGCGCGATTCAGCTTTTTTTTTCTGATTCAGAGATACATGTGGACCTTCCGAATCTGGCGGAAAATGAAGAATTGTGCGGACCTCGCAAATATGGAGCGGCGGGCACAGACGAACGAAGGAAGATGTGGGCGATTTACTCATTTAGCGCAAAACGTCGTAGATACAGACTACTAGGTGTAAATGTGGATCGTCCGATTCCGACGGGAGAAAATAAAAATATCGAAGGACTCCAAGGTATCGGGGGGCGGGCACAGACGAACGAAGCCGCACGTGGTTTACTTATAGAGCTGCGATTTTGATTGCTGTTGATGCATGCCAGGTATGTATATGTTGTGATATTTCGGAATCCGACAGGTAAAAAAAAGAGATCCAACGAACGGTATGTGCCAGGCTGGTATATACCCTGGTACATGTGTACGATGTACCAGGTATTCGTCTATCAATCGACTTGTTCCTTGTTCCGACAGTAGTAAAATGTGCATGCGAGAAGACCACCCCTACACCCCGACCATCCCCCCCCCCCCCCCTGCCAACAAGCTCACGCCTTGATCTCAACTCCACCCGCACACCATCCGACATTTACTCTCCCCCCTCCCCCCCCCCCCCCCCCCCAATTCCGTGAAAGCTTACCCCCCCCCCCCCCCCCCCCCCCCACCGCCTCCCCGCCCCCGATTGTAGGGGTGCGAGGGTCTATAGTCATACCACTACAGCCATGCACGACAACGAGCACTCCCCGCCCCCCATGAAGTCCCCTCCACCACACACACCTCCCCCCCCTTCCCTTATAAGTATGCGAGGGTCTATGATCCTACGACTACGGCCATGCATGACAATGATTACAGCCCTCACTCCCCACCTCGAAACCCCACTCCCCACCCACTTACTACCCATCCTTGCTCCACCCCACCCCCCCAAAAAAAGGTCCACGAAGCAAGCCGCGGCCGCGGCGGCGGAGGCAGCAGCACGGCCTCGGCGCTGGGCGCGCGTCCATCTCGGGTGTACCTTGCTGAGGGTGCTTTCTTACGAGGGGCACGTCGTGGCGGGGGTGACTCCCACTCTGCTCGTGTTTCCCAAGAAGGCGCAGGCTCACGCCGATTTCTTGCGGGATAGCGGGGGCCGGATAGTCGACCTTGCGCCCTGAACCTCGCGCCTTTTTGCAGCGTCGTCCAGTCGAGCCGGGTTGAATTGCGTTCGTTCGAGTGGAGGTGGGGTCTATTTATTGGCCGAGCTGGTTCGAGTCGAGTTTGAAGTGGGTTTGAGTGTAGTCGAATTTAGTCAAGTTGAGATGGTTCGAGGAGAATGCAGATGTATCTGCGTTGAGCCGGCCTTGCGCCTTTGAAGCTTGGTGAAGCCGACTTGGATTGGGTTGGTTGATAAGGCAAGTTGAGGTGATTTCAGTGGAGTTTGATTTTGAGCCTGTTTTAGCGGTTTATTTAGGTCGAGTCGAGTAGAGTTGGGTTGAGCTGAACTGAGCTGAGTCGAATTGTTCCTACGCGAACGGCTTGAGGCTGAATCCTACGCGGTTCGTTTTCGAGCTTCAGGGTTTGTATATTTCGATCCCAAAAAAAGAAAAGCATCTGCTTATGCACTCCGAATATACAAATCTGACCGGAATTTTTTTCGATTCAGAGAACCCCACGCGTAGAGCAGCGCACTCGGCACGTGTCTTCGCGGCGCCAGACTACAACAACAGCAGTTGGTCTCGGCGTGTTGCTCGAATCTCTGCGAACACAATGAATCCGGTTTTTTCCGCATAGGAAGACCGTTTGGATTTGCGCACAGCTGTACATGCGATCGGGTCAAAATCTGAAGCTCAAAATCTCAACCGCATAAGGAACAGCCTGATTCTACTTGTGGCTGGGTTGAATCGAGTTGAGTTGAGTTTAGTTCAGAGTCGCATTGAGTTGATTTCGGGTTCATTCTACGATAGAGGGGTGGTTCCAATTTCCCGAGCTCCTAACACGAGGAGCTCCATATTGTCTCACCCGACTTCAAAGAACGTTTGATGGCGCAACCTGCCCATCACTCCGACAAAATTGTCTCTCTTCTCTTGAGTACGGTGCGCGCTATGCGTCGGCAGAGCGGGGCGTCGGTAGAAACCTTACCGTCGCTGTAGTACCCAAGCACCTTTTCCTAGCGGCGGCAGGTGCTCCGATGCTCCGACGATCATGGGCGCTTCATACCGATTTTGCACGAACGAGGAGGACCAAACCATTTGCGCCGCTACCGCTACCGCCGCCGCCGTCGCCGCCGGCCTCGATGGTGTCTCTACGTGACTCGGGCAGCAGGATGTCGAGCTGAGAATACGTCACACACACATGTAAGACCAGGGTGCTACAGTAGCCCAGTATCATAGCCGGTGCCATACTGACCGGTAGTTGCTCACTTTGAGGAGCTCAACCATTGTGTTCGAGCAAAAAAAGCGCAACCCTTGCCATTGAACAAATCTCAACCCTTGTCGAGTTGAGGTGGGCTTCATTGAATCGATTGTGGCGTGAGTTGAATCGATTCGATTCGAAAAGGGTCGATGCGAGTCGAGTCGGGGTTAAAACACGGGTGGAACCGTTTCGTGTCGATTTTTTAAGTGGAGTCGAGCGAGTTTGGGTTGGGTTCGCGTCGAGTCGACTTCACTTCGAGCTCGGTTGGGTTAAATTTTAGTCTCGAGGATTTTGGCTTCACGGCTCAAAACGCACAGCAGCAAGTGCCGGATTACGATCATACGCACACAAGTATCGCTGCAGAGGCCCCGTCCTTTAGCGAAACGAAAAAAAAAAAGAAAGGGAAGGGACGGAAAGGAAAGGAAAGAGAAGGCAGGCTTTCACAACGACGCAGAACGAACGCGCGCGCGTACCACGAACGGATTGGATTCGGGCCTCGACGGCTAGCTACCCCAGCAGGTGTACAAGGCGCCAACGCTAACGAGTGCTTGAAATTTAAACAAAAACAACTATCACTCTGTCCCGAAATATAGGTAACATTTCTACACTAACATCCAATACAAAATTTCACTATATTTAGGGACAGAGTGGTACTAAACTAGCGATGCGTGCTGCGGTCAAGGAGCACCGTTTTTTTTTTTTCCGAGTCCCCCCGCATGACCTTATCGAGCTCTACAGCTCAATGCTTCAATACTTGCAGTAGCTCCACCAAAAAACTGATTTTCGAGCAAAGTATTGGTATGTTCTATCCGATGAACCGTCCCACGGCGTAAATGAGGCATTTTACAACGAAAAAAATTCCGCAACACAAGAATGAAATTCCGACGATTTGGGGTTAAGCGGACAAGCCATGGAGTTTTTTCTTCTGCCGAAGAGTGATACTTCTTATCGTAGCACGCCTTTCATATTTTTCGTTCGAATCGATCATCCATGACATTAATGTCCGAACTCGGTCTCCGCCCTATGATCTACAACAGAACATATCGCAACCGACCGCGGCAGCAGCCGTCCACAGCCACCCTCTACTTAACCACGTCACCTAGCCACCCACCCGCCCTTGCGCCTTGCACCGACCAAAAATTAAATAGTCGCTTACAATCAGAACCGTCTTCGCGACATTCGACGAAAACGTCACACGTTCTAGCGTTACCGCCTCCACGCGCAAGGGCAATATTCAGGTCCCCGTGCAGAGCCAAAACGGCAGCAGCAGCAGGAGCAGGAGCAGGAGCAGTCCCCCTATTATACCAACGAGACTCATTCTTGACCACTGAAAATGAGCAGCTATTAATAGGCCTTCGTACAATACCTGTCAGGGGAGCAGCGAGCATGGGATGGGCGCGGGTGATACCCGCAGACAGTCATCGTCTATCGTCTGCGCGTTGCAATGCTGCACTTTGCCGAGGCCGGGATTTGGACGGCTGCCCACACCTCCGTGAAAGCGGGCAAGTTGTTGCTGTGCTGTGCGTGCAGCTGGCCTTGAGCCTTGCGGCCAAGGTTGCATTCACTACGCGCCTGAAACTCCGCATGGTGCTACTGTACGTACTCGTACGTACCCCGCCACTCTGCTCGGAAATGTAAGGGACCGTTCCTTTTTATATTGATACTTGAATCATCCCTATAATTCCGGAAATATTTTGGTACGATGCAGTATTTTTACTCCATCGTTTTCTGACGTGAGACAGAAGTGATGCGTTCGCATCTGAATGCTAGTGGTGACTCGCTTCCCACTGCATCAAGGCCCGATCACAGATGGTCTTCGCTGCGGCGATGGCACCGGGTGTGATGGCAATCGTTCGGCGTGCGGCTGCGTTCATGTCTGGCACCGTTTGCCCGATACAATGAAACTGGACATCCTTGCTTTTTCCTTTTTCATCTCGGGGATATTCTTTCTCGATTTTTGTCACGAAGAATTGACTTAAGAGGGTCAACTTTAGGAGCAAATTTCTTGTCGGCTACTTGTCGGATTCAAGCGCGAGTTGCATTGCTGAGTGCACAAAGTCCTAGCGGAGGGGATGGCACGTATCGATTCTTTAGCAATGTCAAAGAGTTCTTCCGTACAGAGGAAGTGCAAATATAACCAGAAAAAAAAACGAATTTTCCCGCATATTTCCAATCGCATGGACGAAAAAAAAAATGCAGATCAATTCATAAGCAGCCATCCCTTATTTTTCCATTGATTGGAAGTGTCTGTCGAACGCAATCATCCAACTCGTTTCCTGTGTCGAGTAATCAGGTATTTGCTGCAACCGTGAAAGTATTCTAAAACTAAGTGACTATGGTGGTGGCCGGCTATTTTCAGAATTGTTAGTACTCGTTTTTTTTTTTTTAAGGTTTGTCAGATAGACTGAACATTTTTGTATGTCCAAAACGAATCCACTCCCATCCCCGACAGCAGTAGGAGGCCGTTGTCTCTCATAGTCGAGCACACCCCTGACCAGGTACATGCAGTGCTGTCGTAGCTGAAATAAAACAGCGCTCGCTCACCTGCCGACATTCCTCACGAACAAGTTTCTATGGTTCTTGTCCGTCGCTCGAAAGATTCGCACGGTTGGCGGAGACGATCGGGCAGAAGCACCAGCACCAGCACCAGCAGTAGTAGTGTCACAGTCACCACCACGACCACCGGCATCCTCGTACTCTTGTTCGTCATGAACAAGGCAGGGCCACGCCCACGATCGAGCTCGGTACGCCGGACAGCGCCCCAGCATCCGGCGAACGGCAACGTAGTCCTCCCACCTGTCGAAGCCGTCCAGATTCAGGCTGTCTAGAGGGACACACCCGTCCGAATCACGCGCCGTCTCGTCCGCCCCCGCCTCGAGCAGGACGCTCACCATCGCGGGATAGCAGTAGCCAACAGCATAGTGAAAGAGGGGAGCGATGCCGTCGACAATGATGTTGGCCCACTTCGACCGCCCCTTCTCCCCGTCCAACGCGAGGAGAAATCGGAGGATTCTTGCCCGGCGGGCTAAAACGGCCCTGTGCAGCGACGCGTTCATCGCCGCATCGCCGCCGACCGCCCTTGTCCCCCCTTCGTTGGCTAGCATCCGCACCACGCCCATGTGGCCTTCGAACACGGCGGCCGCGAGGGGAAATAAGCGGTTATCGTCTCCGGTTAGTCTCCGCTGCGTCGCCCCCAGCGATAGCAGCTTAGACACCATCTCCTCGCGGCCTTCGGCGCAAGCCACGAAGAGCGGGGAGACACCGTCGGGAGCGCAGCGGTTCAACGCGGAGGGGTCAAGAGAGAGCAGCACGTCGACCAAGTCCATGTGGACCCTCAGGGCCACGGCGTGCATAGGGCCGTACCCGTCGTGCCGCGCCAAGGCCGGGTCGGCGCCCGCCTCGAGCAGCAACCGCACTACTGCTTCCACGCAGGCGTGCCGGCATTCGCACGTTGCCATGAGTGGGGTGACGCCTGAACTGTCGATGGCGTTGGGGTCGGCGCGGGCCTGCTTCAGCAGCAAGCGAACGATATCGACCTCCCCTCTCCTGACGGCCATGTGCAGGGCCCGCTCGCCGGGCCTCCCGACGTCCATATCCTCAGTTGGGCGCGGATGTTGCAGGTGTTCGGAAATGGGCACGTCGGGGTCTGCGCCATGCCTGATCAAGAAGAGGATCATGTTGGGCTGGTTGGCAACGACGGCGAGCACCATCGGCGAGCTTTTTTCCCCTGGCCTCCCGTTGACGTTGGCTCCAGCCGCAAGCGCGGCCATCGCTCGAGTGAAGCATCCATCATACACGGCCATCATTAATGACATATCAGCAGAAGCCATCGGCTACTGCTGTTGTGTACCTGTCTTCCAGTAAAAGCTGGGAGACAGTAGTCGGGGAAGCAAACAACAGCAGCAGCAGCACACCGAGCACACTACAAAACAAGAGCGGGGTTTCGACGAACCCAACTGTAACTGGTGGACGGGCTGGGGGACGGGAACCACTTCTTGAAGATGCCAAACCGCAACAGCAATAGCAATAGCAGCAGCAGCAACACCTGCAACTACCGGACAATCAGACACAGAAATGGTGGTAGGGGTGCAGGTGAGGGTGCAGAACGGGTGCGGTGGGTGCGACATGCAGAATAGCAGCCAAACGTGCCTCATTTATCCCCGCCTTGTGATTTTTTCTCTACGAATGTCGAACTCCCAGAGTACTAGCCCCATGTGCAGGAGCGGTCTGTGCGTTGGTTGGTCAAGGCTGTTCTTTTAGCAGCACGAAACATGCGGCGGAGCCGCGTGACTGTCCCTCTCGACCTCAAGCCCCCCAAAGGATTGGGGTTAGGGTTAGCGTCAGGGGTTTGTCGGGTCGGTCTGGGCCAACGTGCAAGGTTGAAGTTGACGATACACCTTGTGCACAAAGTTTTGCGCAGGTGGCTCCTGCACAAACTGGGAGCCACGAGATCGATGGAACTGAAATTTGAAATTTTAAAAAGATCTTCGGAGAGGCGGGGATAATAAATGATAAATCCCCTGGGTACTTTTGACCGCCAGTGCGAGTGCCTCGGATGCTGCTCGTCACTCCCGTCCGGTGGCTGGTGATGGTAGTGTCGCTAGTATTCGCTATACGTAGCAGTGGGACCTCTTCGTCAAGCTCATTGCGTTCCTCGGTCTGTGCACCATCGACGGGAGAGCTCCATATAGAGTGTGCCGCCGCGGTTTGCTCCACTCTTTTGTTGGCGTACGTCCTGCTGCTGCTGCTGCTGCTCCTCCTGCTGCTGCTGCTGCTGCTTGCTACTGCTGCTGCTGCTGCTGCTACTGCTCCTGCTGGTGTGATACTTCTGGTGCTACTGCTGTGCGACGATTGCACAGCACGCGTGTAGGTATGTCTCGTTGTGCTCACAACGCTCTTACTTGCAGTGGGCGCAATGGGGGTTGGAGACTTCACTACAACAGTATGTATGTACAATGAAGGCTGTGTGCCCTGGACGATGGAGCCGACGCGAACGGGGGGCCGGGACAATCCTCCGCCGCCGCGCCATCATGACTGCCACCATATTCGATCATGCCTGCCTAGTCGACTTGTCATTGGGAGGCAAGGCGCAGATCCCGACAGGCCTGTTGACGAAACGATGTTGCATCCAAACCCACGCTCCCGCCCTATCGTCGCAACTCCTCCTGCTGGGGGAGGTATCAGATTTGTGGGGGGAAACTTTCTGAGCCACCATGGCGTCCTTACCGCCGGGCGGCAGTTATTACGGGGGTCCATAGTTAATAGGACCTATGGCATACATAAAAACCTATATATTTACCTATTATCACGAACAATATTGGTCCTATTTACTTTGGTCCCCCGTATTAGTTGAAGCATGATTATGTGACTTGTTGTGCTCTTCTTCATTATTGTTGGGTACATTGTGATGCGTACATACGTACGTACACGTACGAGATGCGCGTATATAGCATCAGTCGTATCCATATGTTTGTCCCCGTTGCATTCCCTCTTATACCTTGGGGGGACACTCAAGCCTCAGAAAATTCAGGGTGAATCGCTATCATCATCGTGGAACGCCCCGCTTCTAGATTGGGGGGGCGGGGGGGGGGGGGGGGGGGGGGGGGGGGGGGGGGGGGGGGGGGGGGGGGGGGGGGGGTAATTTTTTTTTTTTTTTTTTTCTTCATCACTTTTACTTTCCAGCCCACTCGTAGGAGGTTTTACCCTCGACGATCTTCTGGACAAGCCGTGGTCACAGGTGTCGTCCCTTCTCCCCCCCGGTACGTGCCTTTAGTTTTTATCGCGCATAGGGTTCAGCATTCCCACTGCTCGTCGACTTTCATCGAATGTACAGCTAACTCACGCTCTCGCGCTTTCCGCTAATCAATTTTATGCAAGAAAAAGTCCTTACGAGCATGCACTCGGTGAGACTCGAACTCACGAAATTGATCTTGATAGGCTCGCGGACCACCTACCAAGCCACCGGGGACGCCGGCTTGGGACGGAACAGACGGACGAGAAAGAAAGGTAATTATATAGTTTTGCTTCTTCTACTGCTGTACTGCTGTACAAGAAAGAAAGTTAAGGTCAGACCAAGGGAACACGTTTTTTTTTTAGATATCGACACCCCACTCTCCTTTCGAGTCCCAGACAGGGGGGAGGGGGGTATACTAAAATCAGGTAGATAGAACAAAAGCGCAAAAAAAAAAAAACGTTTTAAATACGAAACGTCGGACGAAATTCGCAACCCGCTAGTTTGTTTTCAATTCTGAGATGATGGCGACTGCTGTAGATTCGTTGTTTTGTTTTACTTCGTCTACTACCCCTGGTCAGACGGACAGCAACACAGCTTTGCTTCTACTGTTGTGGAAGACAAGACCACAGTAGACTACTACCTGGTACGTACCTGGTATATATGGAATTGACACTGAGGTAGTGTTTTCGAGGCATGGGTGCCCACGAAAGCATGCCGGCACCCATGCGGAGCCCTTGCAGCATAGAGTATCAACGCGTCCCTGGTACTGCATGTTGTTTCCATTTCAGTAGAGGCATTATTACCATGCAAGCGTGAGGCTAGCGACCTGCCAGCCAATCAAGTCACGCCGCAAGCGAGACAGCACCCAATTGAAAGAAAAAAAAGATGCAAGACAGTAGTGATGTGAGACACCAGGATATCAAAAGGCATGGCGCAAGAGAAAAAGCCAAAAACATTCAAATCAACACACTATTACGGGGAACCATAGTAAATAGGACCAAATATTGTTAGTGAAAATAGTGAAACACATAGGTTTTTGTGTGTACCGTAGGTCCTATTTACTATGGCCCCCCAGAAATAGACGAAGAGGACCGTTCGGTGAGGCAAAAGAGACGAGATAAATATTTTCCCCTTACTAGCGAATCAAAAGTCACTAAAACACTCATCGTGACTGCGAAAAAAAAAATACCGACAGCAGACAGCAGTGAATCAAGAGCCGCAGTAACCTGATCGCAGCAAAGAGAGACGCTAGACAGAACAGACAGGTAGACAACAGGCCAATCAAAGGCCATTCTACCCTCCTTCCTGCGAAATGAAACGCAGGAAAGACAAAAGACAGACAAGCAGCTATTCATAGCTGGCCAATCAAAGTCGCGAAAAGTATCGCTGCGGCAAACGACACCTCGCTCATCATACTACACCTCACAAACCACTGCAAACTCACGTTGATTAAATGAGAGCAGTAACACCTCCAGCCCCCCTCCCCCCCTCCCCCTCCTATCCGTCCCATTGCCGCCCTCGAAAGACGGCAGTGCGGTGTCCAAACACAACACAACGGATAAATAACAAAAACCTGCAGCCGGTGGTGCTGCGCTGCGTCGCACCGCGACCCTCTCTGCTGCTACTGCTGCTGCTGCTGCAAACCAGGCACTACTACTGTTATACAAAGCACCAAATAACAGCCCCGACTGGAATTTTCCAGGAAAATGTCTCGTTTATTCGTGTCCCTCCCGTGTGTTGAAAGATCGCAAGATCCCACGCAGTCAAGGTATCTACGTGTGTAAGGCAACTGAGCAGGCAAAAACAAAACAAAACAGAACAAAAAAGACAAAACGGAACCACCAAAAAAAAAAAGATAAAACAAAAAACAAAAAAAACAAGAGCAGGAGGCAACACCAGGTTGAAGAGGTTTGGAGGAAAATCCCGCCTCCATACACGCAGAAATCCCGTATCCCTTGCTGCCATCGCCGATACCCCTCCCCCACCCAAAACCTTCCCACCCGGCGCACATTCCGAGAAGAACCGCTGGTCGGAAAAAAAACCACCTCAAAAACGAAAATTATAGAACAACCCGTCCATTTCTCCGCAGCGATACCGCGGACCTCTGATAGCTCCCCCCTCACCCCCCCTCCGTGCAAGCACGCCTCGCCTCGCGCCCCCCCCACCCACCATTATGCTGGTGATTACTCCCGACAACACAAGGGGGGCACACAGGGAAATACAGGGGTGACACAGCAAGCGTCACCCTTCGACAAATCGTCCGCCAGTCGCCAATCAACACAGCAGCACGGTAAAATACCCCCCACCCACCCCCTTTCTCCGCTTCCTCCTCTTCCCTCTCCCTATCCCCCCCCCACCACCACCACCAAAAGCCACAGCAGAGAAAAAAAAAGAAAACAACGGGAAACACGGATCTCAACAAGCACCGCCTTCATAGCGCAAGCAGCGTCCTCCTCCCCGCAAACATCTCTCCCGCGAAAGCACCACCAACACCACCACCACCACCACCACCACAAGCATCCCTGTGCCGCATTCAACACACGGGCGAAAGACATCATGCGCCCACCCCGCCCGCGCCCCCTCCATCCCCCCCACCAACCCCCACGCCGCCTCCCCCCCACCACTACTACCACCCCCCACCCCACCCCCCCCGCTAAGCTGAGCGCGAAGCACGTTGCAGAGGGCGAGGGCGACAGTCCCGTGGACAGCCCTGGCACAAACGCGGAAAATTCCTGCGGGGGGATCGACCTCCAGGCGCAGCATCGCGCCGAGCGATATCTTGTTGCCCTCTGGGGTGGAGGAACCGGTGCGGAAGGTTCCCGCGGCGGCCAAGGTTGCGGCGGCGCTGCCACCGTTGCTGCCGGGCACGCCGTCTGCGATACCTGAGGAGTACAGTAACCGGGGGGGGGGGGGGGCGGGGTGGAATGGGGTTGGCGGCGTAGGGCGTAACCGGGGGGGAAGGACAAGCAGGCGGCCGTAGTCGTACGACCATAGACCCTCCCTCGCATCCCTACAATGCCGGAACGGACCATGCCGGGTTTTGACCGACCAGGCAGACATTGCTTGCACCAAGCGCGAAAGCGCCGTGAGGTGTCCGGCGAGTCGCATGAAGGGCGAGCTGCATCCTACTAAGAACCGCTTGTGACGCAGACTTGCAGGCGGGGGGGGGGGGGGGGGGGCGCTCCGAAAAAAATACAATAACACAAATCAGGGCAAAAAAAAACACGGACGCAAATGTGACGAACGTACGAACGTACCAGAGAGAAAAAGAAAGACAAAACAGGCTACTTAAAATCAGGGGGGAAAGAAAGCGGGCATGCAAACACAGAGCAAACAAAATCAGCGGGTAAAAGCCTCCTCCAAAACAAGAAAATCAATCAAAAACGGAAAATCCGGTGGGAAACGCCGAAAAAAACCCCAACAAAACAAGGAGATTGATGCTACATAAAGGCCGTAAGAGGTGCAAGCACATGAAATAATTCGTTACAGAAACAAGAAAACTCGATGCGAAAGGTAAGGCCGACAAGCTTGAAAAATCACCACGAATGGGTTTCCTGCAGATACTACACGACACCAGTTATACTGCGCAGGGGACGTGTTTTTAGGGGGGGATGAAACATTGTCATCCCCGGGGTTTCCAGGGGTGAGACAGGGAGTACCCGGGAACCCGCTGCTCGCGAGTTCGCGGGTACCCGGGCCCCTAAATACTCGCAGTACGAACGAACGTAGTATTCGTACTATAGACAAGAGAGAGTTTGTACCCGTGAATACCCGCGTTTTATTCTGAAAGAGGTGCCTCGTACAGTTCTATTAGTAGTGTGTGTGTTCTTCATATTGGGCTGCTCTTTATACCCGTCGACATCCAGCACACCCAATGCTCGGGCCGATTTTTTAACCCCAGATAAAATACAAGCTCTGCCGAGACATTTACTGTCCGTACACACTACATTGTAGTGCAGTGGGCTGAGCAGACGGCGTGATGCCATGGCACCGTAATAAATACGACAGGCACGATATGCACATTCTAGCATGCGTTGAAAGAGAGACAATCCAAAAAAGAAAAAAAGAAAAAACGAAAAAAACGAAAAAAAAAAAAGAAGTCATGTCACCACGGAGACGTGACAAAACAAAAACAAAACAAAACAAAAACGAACGGATATAACTACTACAAAACGATAAGACCAAGAACGAAAGGAAAGGATAGGCAAACCGAGACAAAGCAAAAGGATTGAGGGGTTTCGGGCTATTAGAAGGAATTGGGGTTGCGGGATATTTATCGGGGTGAAATATAGGGAATGTAGTGGAGGTGAGGGAGTTGAGAAGGGACGGGATATAATAAAGAAAGTGTCACAGGCAGACGTAGGTCAAGACAGACACGGGCAACAGAGACAGAGAGGTAACAAGAGACAGAGACAGGCAGACATACAGGCAGAAAGACAGACAGACAAACTGACAAACAAATAAACAGACGAGCAAACAAACAGTCACACAGACCCACAGCTCATACCCCCCCCCAAGACACTAAATCAATGCATTGATGCTGTCATCCATATGCAAGAAAATCCGCCTCTAAAGCGGTTTTTAGTAGGATGCAACTCACCCTTCGTGCGACTCGCTCAACACCTCACGGCGCTTCGCGCTTGGTGCAAGCAATGTCTGTCTGGTCGGTGAAAAAAACGACATGCTCCGTCCCGGTATTGTAGAGATGCGAGGGCCTATGGTCATATGACTACGGCCATGCACGATAATGAGTACACCCCCTTCCCCCCCCCCCCTCCCCGTCACCCACCAAGACGCTCGGAAAGACGAACCAACACACAGACACACGACGGGACAACTCTATAACCCCCCCCCCCCCCCCCCCCCCCCCCCCCCCCTCCCCCCCGACCCAGGTCAAAGGTCAAATGACCAAGGCAAGCAAACAAATGAGTACGCCTCCCCCACTCACCCATCTTGACGCCCGACAGCACCATGGCGCGAATCTCGGCCCAACGCGCCGCCGTCACAGCAGTCCCCAGGTGCACCTCGCACTCTTCCCCCCTCGCCGAGTTCCCCAGCATCTCCCACCGACGGGCGAAGTCCGAAGCCTCCAGCTGCAAAAAAGCAGTCGCAGACGGACGATAAGATACGATGTGATACGATTTGTTATACCGATGGCACGTGATTTGTGATACCGATATTATATAATTTGTGATACCGATATGGTATGATTTGTGATACCCGATACGATGTGATTCGCGACACCCAATATGGCATGATTCGTGATACCCGATGACATGATTTGCGATACCGATATCGTATGATTTGTGATACCCGATGTTGATAAGATTTGTGATACAGATATCATACGATTTGTGATACCGACGTGGTATGATTCGTGATACCCGATTAAGATATGATTTGCGATACCCGATATGGTATGATTTGTGATACCCGACGTTATATGATATGCAACACCCGATATGGGGCTGTGCGATGTGTGACGTTATGCTGTGAGACAGGATGGGGTGTTCTACACAGATATTATGTGGGACGGCAACATACACACAATCACTAACACGAGCTTCAGCGTCAATCGTTTGCAAAATTCAACGCGAGGCGACTAGGGTTAAGAAAAGGACGAATTTTTCCGGAGACAAAAAATCAAGGCGACGAACCATAGTGGGCCCGGGGGGGGGGGGGGGGGGGGGGGGAAGGACCGCCCGCCGCTATGTGACCCCGGACTTTGAGTCACTACTGCAGAGGGAGCGGGAGAGAGTGTAGGGCGAGAAAAATAAGTGGGACGGAAAAAAAAACAAAAAAACAAAACAAAACGAACAAACAAAAAAAAAAACGTTGAAATCACTCACAATCATCTACCCGAAACACGAAAACCAAGGCGAGCCAAAACAGAACGGCATTGTGTTAGGAACCCGTGCCCGTACAAGTAGGATGGTGGGATATTGCCATGGTTGGAATGGTTGTCATGCTGTGGTAGGGAAATCGACCAGGCGCACCTGGAGCGGCTCCAGGAAACTGCACACCGTGATGGGCAGCTTTAAGTTGAAGGAGTGTGGTCGACCCTCGAGGAAAAACGAAAACGTAGCCTCGGGAGCTTCGGAGAAAGGCTGCGCGGTGCAAAGCAAGAGTGGAGAGGGAGGGAGGGAGGGAGAGGGGGGAGAGAGAGGGGAGGGAGACGGGGAGGGAGGGAGAGGGGAAAAGGGTAGAGGAAGTTAAGAGACAACAGCACTAAAAAAATAAGACAGGAACAGAGTACATTGAACAGGCGACAAACGACAACGAAGGCGCCACAAACAAAAAAACAAAAAAAGACAACAAGAAAAAAAGAAAAGAAAAGAAAAGAACAGCCTAAGCCCGGAACAAAATCTAAAGCATACCCGAAAACATAAAAACAAGACAAAACTAAACCCCATCACAAAAAAAACAGAAAGCACCCAACACAAAATCCCCAAACAAACTAAGAAGCAAAACAAAAAAACACAACATTATCATCCGATGAAACGACAACAGCAATACCACGAACTGGGGCAACCCCAACAAAGACGACAACTCCATGTTCTGACCTGGAGGCATTCGCACATGAAGATCTGCTGAGCTCTTCCCCCGACGTCGAGGGCGGGTGGGACTTCCCCGAGCTGAGACCTTAAGTAAGGCACCTTTCGGAACAATACATCAAGATAGAAAGAGCGCCAGTAAGGCGGACGGCGACAGACACGGACAGAGAGGTACAGGCAGATAGAAAAGAGGGGAGAGGGAGATACAGAGACGGAGAGATGTGCAGAAAGAAAGAGAGGTGCAGTGAAGAGAGAGGGAGGCAGACAGACGGGCCGATGCGCAAACCGACAGAGAGATGCAGAAAGAGAAAGACAGAGCGGCAGAGAGCGGCAGAGAGAGAGAGAGAGAGAGAGAGAGCTCACGATCTATCTGCTATCATCTGCCTGAGATGCGAACCCTTCGGGACTTTCGCGGCGCGTGCCTTTAAACGGAAAACATGTCTCGGAAGCAAACTAAAGACAAAAAGTAGATGCATCGGCGACACCAAGCAGCCCCCGAGATGGCTGCTTGAGGTACCGTGCATATGACGAGATGTGCTCTAAACACGGCAGTTGCGCAGCATGATGTCATTTTCGTACTGCCAAATGATTTTCATACCTAAACTATGGTTCATCAAACCGAGTGCTGTTTTACTGTACCTGGCACCTGTGGGCCCACAACAAAAATATTAAATAATCAGGGCTGTTCACGGGTCGCGTCAAAACTCGCGGGTCGAGTCGGTCGTGTCGCCAAACCCGACCCGACCCGACCCGACACGACCCGTGCAATTTTGAAGGCCTCTAGACCCGACCCGCGGGTGTCGGGTCATGACCCGTGAACAGCCCTGCTTTTCGAACCTGCGGACCACGAATTTCCCCTTACACTATTCGCGACTGTGAATTACCCGGAAAGTTCCCGGAAATATCCTACCGCATGAACCGCGATTACCACGGCCCGACCCACGGGTGGGGTCATGACCCCGTGAACAGCCCTGGAGAATTTTCAACAGCCGTGAGTGGGCACGACGAAAGTCACCAACCATTTTACGGAGGTGCCGACTATCCAGCTTGCTGTGAATTGATACTGGAAATAGTAGGAAGGATTGTTGAATGTTTTTTTTTTGGACGGCACCCCCTTTTGGCCGGGGAGAGGCCTGGTCTGGTTTGGTTCGGTTAGCCTTCACTCGCTCGCCCGCCTAAACAAAACCGAAAGTCGGCCTATCGCCACCAGCCGGCCATCAGCTCGGCTGCGTCGCCACCCGACTTACCGCCCAAACGTTTACGTAGTTGGCTAGCGGCACACCTTATGTACCCACTAGTTGCTAGTCATCGTGAAATCCTGGCGGCTCAGCCGGCCGACCAAAAAAAAAAGCCAACTAACTTGGCAAACTACACCCAAACCGATTTATTCAGGGCAGCAAAGTCACTAGTCGCGAAATCCCGCCAATGCAAAATATGAAACAAAAAAGCTCTTGTCAAACAATTTCGCAGGTTCGTTTTTCTTCTTGAGCAATCGGAATTATAGCAGTACCGTAGCAATGTCCACGCGGAAGTCGGACAAGGCCGAGCCCGCCAGGTTGTAGTAGTAGAACGTCAGACGCCCCTGGGAAGACCTGTACTCGTGGACCACTCCGATCTGGCCACGCCGAAACAAAAACGAAAGCGTCAAAGCGGGTAGGCGGTTCTTGCTATTAGTGGTGGTGGTGGTGGTGGCTGCTGGTATTTTGGTGGTGGCTGCTGGTATGTTGGTGGTGGTTGTAGTGGTTGGTGGTGGTGTTGGTGGTAGTGGTGATGGTGGTGGGTGTGGTGATGAAGGTGCATTGCGGTGGTGGTGGTGGTGGTGTTGGTTTCGGTGCTTGTGGCATTGGATGGTGCTTGTGGTGGTGGTGCTGGCTTCGGTGGTGGCGTTGTTGGTTGCTGTGGTAGCGGTGGTGGTGGTGGTGGTGGTGGTGGTGGTGGCGGCGGCGGCAGCGGTGGTGTTGGTTGCGGTGGTGGTGGTGGTGGTGGTGGTGGTGACGGTGGCGGTGATGTGGTTATTGTCGGCGTTATTATGGCGTGGCTATTGTCGTTGGCGTTGCTGGCGTCACCATGCGGTTGTTCGGGCTCGAAATCATATTCAAAAGCACGCCTCTATATGCCGTGTTCAACTTGCAGTAATAAGAAAACTACGACGTACCTGGTACACAGGGACTCAAATTACAGCAACAAGTAACAAAAACACACCACGGAGCAACGAATATCAACCCCACCGACAAGCATGGAGACAACACCGAAAATGCCTGAACAGATACACGGACAAGACACGGACCAGATTCGCGATGGACACCGACAACCCAGGGACACACCCACAGGCATGGCCAATATTACATCGGTAAAATAGAAGGACGTTCACGGGCGAAACAAGGGACATCCATGGACAACACAACACGCGGACTATCGCTAGAGACGTCGACAACACACCCAAAAAACAAGGCATGAACAAAGCATACGACAAAATAATAAAGGCATAGCCACCGACAAAACACGGAGCATCCACGGACAGAAAAAAAGCGAGGGATAACCACGGGCAAAATACAGCACATCCACATCCACCGAGCAAGGCAGGCACCAACGCACAGAAAAGACAACAACACACGGACCAATTCCAAATAAACACAAACATTACAAAAAAAAAAAAAAACATGCGGGGGGGGGGGGGGCAGGCAAAACAACCAACGAAAACATCACAGGAAAACACAGGGAAGCAAGCAAGCACGCACGCACGCACGAAAAAAAAGAAAAGAAAAGCAGAAACACGAAATCACGTGACGACAACCAACAAAACAAGCCACAGGGACGACCCTAAACAAGCAAAACGCGGCCAGTCCCAAACCAAAAAATACCATCGATCACGGGAGGACACACACACTATAATAAAACAAACGAAAAAAAAAACTCCTGACACACGCACACAAACCTTGATCGGACCCCCCTCGAACAGGATACCCTTGGGCCCGACAACCAGCGCCGAGAACCACCCCTCCACCTCCCCCACCATCGACGGCGGCACCTCTACCACCCCTCCCCCTCCCCCCCCCCCCCGCCTCCGGCTATAGCCCCGCCGCCGTACCCGCCGCCGTACCCGGATGGGTCGAGGCCCACGATCGCCCCCTGAGCGGGCCCTCCGTCGACAACCGCCGCCACCGCCGTTCCCGCCCCCCTGTCCGTGCATGCCACCGTTTTGATATGGAACTCCCGAGGTTCCGCCATCGATGAGGCCATTGTTGTTGTCGTAAGTGTTGCTGTTGTTGTCATAGGGGTTGTTGTTGTTGTTGTTGTTGCTGCTGCTGCTGCCGTCACCGTACGGGACAAGGTCGCCCGTTACCGTCGCGTCCGCCACCGTACGAGAGCGTTGGTGTTCACCATGTCGTTGTCATTGCTGGCGTAGAAGTTGCCGCCGGCATTGCTCTCGTCGTACAGCAAGCCGCCGCCGTCCTGGCCCTGGTATGCTGCTACCTGCTGCTGCTGCTGCTGAGGTTGTTGGTACTCGTGCTGCTGCTGCTGCTGTTGGTACTCGTGCTGCTGCTGCTGCTGTTGTTGTTGGTTCGGCTGTTGCGGGTACTGCTGGTTCGGCTGCTGCAGCTGCTGCTGCTGCTGTTGATTGCCGCCATAGTACGCATCAAGGGCTGCTGCTCATCGACGGGTGAACGTGCGAACGGATGATGGATGCGCGCGAGGGGGAGGGGAGTGGCAGAGTGGAGGAGCGGGGGGGGGGGGGGGGGGGGGGGGGGGGGGGGGGGTGGGGGGGGGGGGGGGGGGGGCGTTGAGACGGATCAGGCAAGGTTTTGGAAGCCTGGCCCAAGCCCAAGCCCACATCCTGCCCCCAGCTTCGTGGCTTCGCAGCACAGCACGACGAGGCACACACCCAGGGACGGGACTGTGTGTGCCACAAGACGAAAATATAACGAGTAACAAACGAACGACAAGCTTGCTCCGCCCCACTCCGCTCTGCTCCTCTCCCGCTTCACTCCCCGAAGACACAGCGAGGTGCTACTAATACTAACAAAGGGAGAGCGGCCGGGAAATCAGTCTCCCCCCCCCTCCCCCCCCTCCCGTCTAAGGGTGAGTGGTCAATGGTCAAATCACTAAGGCAAGCAAGAAATAAGTATGCCCCCCCCCCCCCCCCCCCCCTCGAAAAACAGCCCCAACCAACCCCACCTGCCCCCCTCCCCCAAGCCCCGCCACTCCCTCCCTCCCCCCCTCGCGCCCCGCTCCGCTATTGCCCCCCCACCCTGCCGTCTATGGTCATACGACTACGGCCACGCATGGTAATGAGTACACCCCCTCCTTCCGCCGCACTGCTCACCTCCTCCTCCGCCGCCGCCGCCATCACCGCCTAGCGGAACGATGGCGCCCGTGTAGCTCTGGTCGGGGTACTGCTCCCCCATGGTGATCGCCGGGGGGGCCTGGGGGTTGCTGTGGTTGTTGTAGGTGTCTTCGTCGTCCCCCCCGATGCCCAGGAGGTCATCCACCTCCACCTGAAGTAAGACAGATAGATAGATCGATAGACAGACAGACAGGCAGACAGACAGATATATAGAGATATATGGGTATACATATATATATAGATGGATAGGTAGATGGACAGATATATAGATGAATAAACAGATATATAGAGATATATGGATAAATGTATAGATACATACATAAATAGCTATATGGACAGATAGATAGACAAAAAGATAGATAGGTTAGCAGGTAGGGAGGCAGGGAGGGGGGGGAGGGGAGGCAGGGGGCGTAGGGGAGAGAGAGGAGGGAGGGGAGGGAGGGGGGGGGGGGGGGGGAGGAAGGGAGGAAGGGGGAAGGGGGGAGGGGCAGGGGCAGGGGCGCCCCGTGCGTGCGTGGTTATCCTGTTCAAAGCGCTCGTAGGTTGCTCCAGCTCCCGCAGTCACACTCGACTATTCCAAAACATAAGCCTATCATATCTCAAGACACACACTACCCCGCTTTGCGCCGCCTCACCCGGTCGCCCGATTCAATCTGCTGGAAACATGACATGGTAAGGAAAACAAAGTAAACAACAACAAACACCCCTCGGGGAACAAACCGACGGCAACGGGCGAACAAAAAACACGCCGAAACGCCAATTTTGTCTTCGATTCTACGCCCCCCCGCCGGCTCCTTTCTCTCCTGACTACTCCGCACAGCACGAACAGCCCTACACAACACAGACGAAGCGCAGCACCCAAAACACAGCACTAGCATAACAAAAAAACGCACGAAACGAAGCACAGCACAGCACAACACCACAACGCAACACCACAAAACTCAAGCACCACACACACAAACCACACACCTGCTCAGGAGCCGCTTCCCGCACGACCAGCTGGCCCCCCTCCGCCCCCGCCCCCTCCCCCCCCACCCCCACCCCCTGCTCCTCCTCCTCCACCCCCGTTCCCACTCCCCGCTTCCCGACGGCCTCCTTTCGTAGTGCCGCGGTTGTTAGACGCGGCGTCTGCATCGTTGCCGCTACCGGCTTCCCATTCCGGGGAGTCGTCGCTGCCGGCTCCTGCCCCCGACCGTAGGCCTTCCTCAGCGCCGAGTTCTTGCTCTTCCAGCCTGCGGACGACAAAATTAAGAAAATAAGAAAATACGAAAATACGAAAATACGAAAATAAGAAAATAAGAAAATCACCATGAACTCATTTAGGGCAAACTGCAGTCCCGTTTTTGGGGACAGACCACTCTAATTCTAACTATTACGGGGGGCCATAGTCAATAGGTAGTCAATAGGACCTATGGTATACATAAAAACCTATATGTTTCGCTGTTTTTTTACTGACAATATTTGGTCCTATTTACTATGGTCCCCCGTAGTAGTAGTTCGGCCCGAAAACGGGATTACAGCAGCGCTAAAAGGGTAATGAACCCCTCGACGGCTGTCGTTTGAGCTTGTTTCACCCATAAATACAAAAAAAAAAAAACGCACTCACTCTCGTATTTGGGAACAAAACACTCGGAATTAGAGAGGAGGAAAAGTTTTTTGGGAGTTGAAAAAAAAAAAGGTACCGTCAGAAAAGGAAAGGAAAGGAAAGGAAAGGAACAGAAAAGATGGACGACAGGTGCAGCACGTATTGCAGTAGTCCCGGTCCCGGGTGGGCTAGTGTAATGGTACCCTCGAGTGCTGCTATTAACAAGATTTTAATGCTTGTAGTTCAAATCCCGCGTGGTGGGTCGAAGTTTTGAATAATTTATGCAAAATAAAATAAAAAACGGAATCAATTGCTGAGAGCACCTATTCACTACTAGTAGCAGGGGTCCACGAGGGAAGAAAGGGCTGAAGTCTTGTCGAGATAACAACGCCTGCCAAGGCAAGAAAACCGTAGTGGGGAGGAGGGAGAAGACCCTGCTACCAATGTGACCCCAGATCTGAGTTACGACCTACCTGGTATTACGGAGGACCATAGTAAATAGGACCTACGGTACACACAAAAACCTATATATTTACTATTGGTGCTAACAATATTGGGTCATATTTACTATGATCCCCCGAAATAGGAAGGAGAGATAAAATAAGGGCGAACAGAATAAATAACAAAATGGGATGGAACCAAAACAAAAAGAGGGAGTAGTGCTGGGACATCGTATCAGAACTTTCCGGTAATCGAAAATCGTTTGAACATACAATATCGGTTACCGAATCGAAAAATTGTGTGTCCCGATGTCCGACAAAAGCGCCGTTCTTCCATCAAGCAGGGGGTATCGTTCTACTGCCCCCCTCCCCCCCCCCCCTACCCCACCCCCTACTTGCTTCGTCTCGAAAGGAAAGCGTGGCCAACGGTCAAATGACTAAGGCAAGCAACAAAATGACCCCCCCCCCCCCCCCCCCCCCCCCCCCCCCCCCCCCCCCGCCGTCCCGCGCGCTGCTGCCGTTTGAGAGGGTAGAAGGTGACTTGTGCTACGTGCGCTTCTCGGCACGTACCATGCATGGACTTGTACTTTCCGGCATTTCCGACTCGCATATCGATCATCGTACCACAGTACATAAATATCGGCAACGGACGTTTTCGCGACCCAGTCCGACCCGCCCCGAAGAAGCACTCGGTTGAATATCGGATACCAATAAACCTGGTATATATCGTTTTTTTTCCAAGGTCCCTGTGTATCGGAATCGGAGTCGATTTTTGTAGCTCCGACATCCGGTGCCATTAATTATCCAACTTATCATTGCGCCGAAACATCGACATCAACAACCCCTCACCATGTTACACCACACCTCACAAGGAAAAAAAAAAAAAAAAAAAAAAAAAAAGCAAAAACATCACTTTGCACAACGTCACAACAAAATCACAACACATCACATCGACCCCATACAGACACACCGGCGAAGGGAGCAAAAACGACTCCTTTTTTTTTTTTGCAGGAAACACAACAACAGCAATTTTCGATATTTTCGAAACACCAGAACGGCCAGCAGCAAAAGACCTACAGAAAAAAAAAGCCCAACGCACTCTCCTACAAGGGGGGGGGAGGGAGGGAGGGAGGGGAGGGGAGGGGGGGAGGGAGGGAGGGGAGGGGGGGGGGGGGGGGGGGGGGGGGGTGCCCCGCTCGTCGCCAACAGAAAATACTCGACAGAAAAAAAACAAAGAACGGCCAAGCTACCGAACGTCTCTCCAGGGAGGGGGGAGAAAGGAAAGAAGGGGGGGTGTGCTCAGTCCACACGAAAACGGTCGACAAAAAAAATGACAATCAAAAACGCCTCTAACCTAAATCTCTCTACAACAACAACAACAAAAAGCCAGCACGCACCTCCGACGCAATCTCGCTTCCGGGCCGCTCTCCCTGTCCTCCGGGAACGCCGGCATCTCCTTCAAAACCTTCGGCCGGAAGAGAGAAGAAGGCGAAGAAAAAAGAAAAAGAAAAGAAAAAAAAGCGGGATGCGTATTCAGATTTTTGTATTCCTCATAATATACGGACTTGTGTATACCCTGCACGAGTACACATAAAACCCGTACATACGTAGTACGTACGCGCGATCGAAGTATCACACTATTACGAGGGACCATAGTGAATAGGACCTACCGTACACACAAAAACCTATATATTTACCTAATTTTACTATTACGGGGGACCATAGTTAATTTTTTTTTTTTTTTTTTTTTTTATCCATCACTTTTACTTTCCAGCCCACTCGTAGGAGGTTTTTTTTACCCTCGACGATCTTCTGGACAAGCCGTGGTCACAGGTGTCGTCCCTTCTCCCCCCCCGGCACGTGCCTTTTATTTTTTGTCGCGCACAGGGTTCAGCATTCCCACTGCTCGTCGATTTTCATCGAATGTAGCCAACTCACGCTTTCGCGCTTTCCCCTTAGGACCAACTATTGTTAGAAAAAATAGGGAAATTTATAGGTTTTGGTGTTACCGTAGGTCCTACCTGGTACTAACCATGCTCCCCCCGTAATAACAATAGTTGGTCCTGCTTACCATGGACCCCCCGCAATAGTATCACACACAGATGAGTTATTCGACGAAAAATTCTCTCGATCTCACAGCTGCTGTTGTTTTCTAAAAATATAATCTCAATTCAATAAACATGCACGACAGCAGTGGGAGTCCCCGCGTCAAAGACCCGGCCCCCGCAACTCAAGCCGTAAAACGGGCTCTCTCTTAACTACGCGCCGCCCTCAAAAATGCTGTGATGGGATCAAATGCCGACGAGGCGTTCCACCACAGAAGTTCGCCCTAAATTTTCTGAGGCTCCCTCCGCACATGACCTGAACCCTTTTGGTGCTGCACTACTCCCGTTTCGGGGACAAACCAGTCAAATTCTCTTAAGTAATTCGTCCCCGAATACTGCACTCCTCCCCCGTTTCGGGGACAAACCAGTCAAATTCTCTTAAGTAATTTGTCCCCGAATACCGCACTCCTCCCGTTTCGGGGACAAACCAGTCAAATTCTCTTAAGTAATTCGTCCCCGAAATGAGGCTGCGGTTCTAAAAGGGTAAAATTAAGGAGCTGCACGCCTCACCCGAAAACGGACTTTCAACAAAACTCAAAATTGCATCCCGATGAAGAATCAATCCCCACGGCCCCCAAGTACACAAAAAAAAAAACGACATTTTTCGAAACAAGAGATAAGAATGGCATACCGACGATTTTGGGTTATTAACCCTTTTCGTACCGCAGTCAGTCCCGTTTTGGGGGGACAAATCACTTGGGATTAGACTGGTTTGTCCCCAAATCGGGACTGCGGCACTAAAGGGGGTTGAGGACCCCCTGTCATTCAGAAAAAAAAAAAACATTTTATGAGCGAAAATGTGCTATTACGGGGGTCCATAGTTAATATAGGACCTATGGTAAACATAAAAACCTATATATTTAACTATTGTTACTACGTAACGTAACAAAATTTGGTCCCGTTAACTATGGATCCCCGTAATACCTGTATCGTAGAACGCGTCCTGCCAGGCAGTAGTATCAGTATATAGGCGGAACGTGCTGACTTAGCCCCCCTCAGCCATGACCTTTCTATGAATAGCTTAGAGCTTGAGCGGTTTGTCGACGAAGACAGGACTGCACTCTTTGCCCTAGAAGGGGAGAATGAACCCGATTTTGAACCGCACCCCCCCGCCCCCCCCCCCCCCCCCCCCCCCCCCCCCCCCCCCCCCGGTGTAGGGTACCTTAAACAACTTGGATTTTTTTACTGTGGTGCAAGACTTGGGTTTTCTGTTGACACAGGTGAAAGTACGATTAATAAAAAATGTTTTTTTTTAAGGTGAAACTACGATTAATAAAAGTTTTTTGTAGGTGAAAGTAAGATTAATAAAAAGTTTTTTTTTTGGGTGAAAGTACGATCAATAAAAAGGTTTTTTTTAGGTGAAATTACGAATAATAATTAAAAAAAAACAAAAATTGGGGTGAAAAAGTACGATTAATAATTTTTTTTTTTTTTTAGGTGAAAGTACGATGAATATATATATATATATTTAACGTATTTCTTGAAAGGACACCAAGTCGCCGAGAGCGCCTAGCGCGGGGGGGTACTCATTTGTTCCTTGCCTTACTAATTAGACCATTGACCACGCATACCTTTCGAGACGGAGCACCGTTCCTACTCCTAATAGAGACAACCTCCAACATTTGGGCGCTCATTCTGGTGTATACATAGGGGAGGGTGGAGCGTGAAGGCACCAAAGGGAACTTGACACTTTTAGGACTGCAGCCCCGGTTTGGGGAGAAGTTCACTCAACATCCAAGTAGTTTGCCCCCAAAACGGAGATGCAGCACTAGCAGGGTTAAGCCACACCATTTTTTTTTATCTCCCGACGAATTTTCCCGAGACGACTTTTTTTTTTTCGGTCGACAACGACGCGAGTGCAGAACGCCGAGGAGCGTTGCGTCCACCATACACGGAAGTATGGAAGGATCTCCTGCTGCTGCTACTGTAGTTTTTTTTTTTTTTTTGACGGCATGTTTGCAAAGCTAGCTTTTTTTCTCGTTTGGTTGTGTGTGCTCGGAACCCCCCCCCCCCCCCACCCCCATGTGCTCAGTCTCGAAAGGGATGCGTGGTCAATGGTCAAATGACTAAGGCAAGCAACAAATGAGTACGCCCCACCCCCCCACCCCCATCTTTCCCCCCCTTGGTTTAGAGAAAATTGTCTTAGAAAATGATCCCAGGGTTGGGTACCTTTCGCGTTACACGGGACAACATAACCTAATCATCCATGGTTCGTCGGTATTTCGTCGATTCTCTATCACCCTTCTTTCATCACTCTCCGCAGAGACAAACGATCCCTCGCCCCCCCCCCCCCCCACACACACACAACACCCCGGGAAAAAAAACGGCACACGAGTAGGCAGGTGTACGAACTTGTTTCGTTCCTCCAATGTTTTATATCTGTTGCACAGGGGGGACGCTGCGCCTGATCTGTTTGTGACCACACCGGGCGGTAGGCATAAGGACAACTAAGCAATAGCCAGCAGGCGGGATCAGCTAGTATAGCTCAACCGATCAAATCTTTATCATCATCTTGATCATAATCCACAGCTGACGTATTTCATAATTTACAAAAATTACAATCATCATCATCACCATTGTCATCATCAACCATTTCCACGCTTTCACCATTGAAAAAAGTGTCCCCTACTAATTCCAAGTAGCATGTCCCCCCCCCCCCCAAAAAAAAATGGTTGCAGTTCTCACGCGGTTAGCAACCATCGTTACAAAATAATAACTGCTGACGTCATCATCACAGCCCAACGGATCTCTTTTCCGTGACACGTCATTTATTTGCTGACGTCACCGCCCGTCTAACGTACCTATTTTACGACGCCACAACCCCCCCCCCCCTGTCACTCGTCGCTGCCCAAACGCACTTCATCCACGACATCAATACCTCATCCGGAACATCACTGCCGTCGACTTTGATCACACGCCCAGCGGATACATTTGAGGATGCCATTTGCCGCGCAACGTATAGATATATATACCTATTTCTATAACAATATTACCGTTGACGCCATTGTCGCTCAACGTACCATAACCACATTTTCCATAAATATCACCACCGCTTCCGCAACGGCATTATTAATAGTACCGTTGACAAAAGTTTCGTAAAAGACGGCTCCCAACAGAAACATTTTCATGAACCTGACAAAAAAAAAAAAAAATACAACAACAACCACAACAACAACAACAACCTTTTCACAAGACTCGCAATGTTTTGCACGCCAAAATAAGCTAGGGGAATGATGCGGACACCAGGCCCTACTTCCTCCCCATAGACCGTACTGCTTCCTTACCACCACAACCTTCCTTCAAGGCCATCCGGTCCTATCGGCATGCCCACTCTGAAAATACTGGTGAAACACCGCACAACCCTCCATCTCGTCGGTGTCTCTCAAAACCAAAAGCCTGAACGAAAGAGAAGTACCTGGCACGTATACCACTTGGCGTTTTATTTTTTTTGTTTCCGCAGCTTCTTTCGCGTGCCAAGCCACTTACTGCACATCGAAATATACGCAATGGTCCTATTTACTATAGTCCCCCGTAAATAGAGAGACACAAGTTGTGTGGCCACAAAAACTACGCCAGATCAGACATACTACATTGCTACGTACCCAGTATAGGCACAGCAGACAATGCAATGCCATATGACGCAGGAATTGTCTCGGAGGTCGGCTGAAGGAAGTTCGATGCATATTAAACAGTTTTGAGATGGATGGCGGCCGCTGCCGTACGTAAATTCGTACGAGGGCGGGGCGTTAACTGCGAATCCTTTCACACAGCATCAGAAAAACTCATCGATTCCCACTTCCACGACGAAGATAGATATATATATCTCATGGGAGGAGACAGATAAGGTGTGAAAATGTCGAGAGAGCGTCGACGAATCTACCCGCTACGTCCGGAGACTACCGACGTATGCGCCATACACACCTCTTCCATCACGTCGATGCCCATATCTGGTAGCTCCAGGTACTCGCAGGACCTCTGCTGCAGCTCCAAATTCTGGCTGGAGCTGAACCTCTCGAACACCTGTGACAAGGAAAAACCATACAGAGCGGAGCAGAGCAAGGCAGGGCAGGGCAGGGCACGACAGGGCAGGGCAGGGCAGGGCAAGGCAGGGCAGGGCAGGGCAGGGCAGAGCAACGCAGAGGAGAGCAAAAGCAGAGCAGAGCACAGCAGAGCAGAGCAGAGCGGAGCCGAGCGTAGCAGACAGAGCAGAGCAGAAGCAGAGCAGAACAGAGCGGAGCAGAACAGAGCGGAGCAGAGCAGGGCAGAGCAGAGCAGGGCAGAGCAGAGCAGAGCAGAGCAGAAGCAGAAGCAGAGCAGAAGCAGAAGCAGAAGCAGAGCACAGCAGAGCAGAGCAAACGCACAGCAGAGCAGAGCAACAGCGTCATATTATATGCGGCGAAGCGATATAGAAAAAAAAGGCGGCCTAATTAGGGAGCTAGAGTACATGAAACCGGCGACGGAATATCGTAGAGCTACTTGTACATACGCGGGGAAAACAACGGGGGGGAACCGAGGCGGTGGGGTAACGAAAATAGGCTAAACAACCGGGAGCAACAACGCCGCAAAAAAGGAGGGGGGGTGCACTCATTATCGTGCACGGCCGTAGTCGTATGACCATAGACTCTCGCATCCCTACAATGCCGGGACGGGGCACGTCGGGTAAGGGGGGGCGGGGGGGGGGGGGGGGGGGGGGGGGGGGGGGGGGGGGGTGAGAAAAAGTGACGGAACAAGCAATTGCAAGCCGGAGTGTGGTGCTTCTCACAGGGGAAAAAAAAAAAAAAAAAACAATATTCGTATCATACAACTCCCGACGGAGATGATACACCTCCAAGAGCGTTGGGGTATGCACAGGGTACGGTGAAATCGTTTTTCAGAGGTCTTTCTCTCGACAAGGGTAGCTAAGGGTGCTATAAAAGTCGAACATTACATTTTCGGAAGTCTCTTCTCTCTCTCTCTCTCTCTCTCTCCCTCCCTCTTTTCGCTCGACCAAAATCTTTTCCCGAAAACACGTTGCATGTTCGGTGTTTCCGCAAACCCTTCTCGGTGTTTCCGCAAACCCTTCTCGTTATGTGAAAAACCGATCGCATCGCTCTGTCCGAAACTTAAACGTCTTTTCATTTCAGTCTAGGGTGACCAAAAAACAATGCGCATATCGGATCGCTCTGGGCGACAATGTAAAGACCGCTGTAATACGTACCAGGTATAAAATAAGAAACACCAAAAACGGCGATTACATTTCCGTCCACAGGACTAAAAAAAAACAAAAACGAAAAATGCAAAAATGCAAAAATGCAAAATGCAAAATGCAAAATGAAAAATGAAAAAAAAAAAACAGAGCATCCTCACAGGTGTGACCTGCTCGCGGCACTCAGGGTAGAGGTTTGCGAGCTTGGCGTAGGTGCTGAGGAGCAGAGCCTTCGTGGCAGCTCCGACGGCCATGAAGTGCTGATGCAACACGCGGAACTGGTCCTCTCCGGACATGTTTTCCTGAGGTACCAACGGATTGTCGGGGAGGGCGCGGGCGGGAAGGGAGGGAGAGAGGGAGGGAGGGGGGGGAAAGTGATAAAAGCCTCAAGAAAGATACACCGGGGAAAAGAGAGCAGAGCACTATTAATAGAATACCAACAGAACAAACGAAAAAAGAGAGCAGATCACTATCAATAGAACAACAAACAACACAAACCAACGCGTGAGAACACAACCCATCACCCATCAAAAACATCCGAACCCAACCAAGGCATCCACCACCACGACCACCACCCACCCACCCACCCAACCAACCAACGAACCCATCCACCAACAACACCGCCAACCAATCGATCACGGACCGTCGGACCAACCAAACTCACCCAACAAGGAACCAAACCAAACCAAACCAACGCACCGAACCGAACCGACCGACCGACCAGGTCACCGAACAACCAAACAAACCACTTAGTGGTGCCGGTCCCTCTACAGTGCCGGTACGCGCCAGCCCGCCAACAATACCGGCAATATACATATTACGGTGGTCCATAGTTACTAGGACCTACGGTACACAAAAACCCTATATATTTCCCTATTTTTACTAATATTTGGTCCTGTTAACTATGGTCCCCCGTAACAGTGCCAACCGGCACTAATTACTCCGCACACCACCTACCACACTGGTGATCCCCATCTGTGCCAAGCGATGCCACAGGCACGCTATTACGGGGGGACCATAGTAAATAGGACCAAATACTGTTAGCAAAACTAGGGAAACATGCAGGTTTTTGTGTGTACCTTAGGTCTTATTTACTATGGTGACCATAGTCAACAGGACCATTTTTTTTTAGCAAAAACAGGGCAACATAATAGGATTTTAGTGTGTACCTTAGGTCCTATTTACTATGGCCCTCCGAAACAGCGGGCAAAACCGGCACAAAACCACTCGACCGGCAGTACAGAGGGACAGACCACTGCCGTGCGAACAGCCCAGGCCAACCAAACCAACAGCCCGAACCGAACGATTGGGAAAAAAAACCTGCTCGGCGATGAAGTACCCAAACTCTCCGAGGATGTAACCTCCCACGTTTACCGCGGTCTCGTGAGCGCGGGGGGACTGGAGCGCCACAAACAGCCTCTCCGCGGCGTAGGCCTGGCGGGCACATCGGGGCAGGGTAGGATAGCGTAACGTAGGGGAGGGGAGGAAGGGGTAAGGTGGGGGAGGGTAGGGTAGGGAAGGGTAGGGTAGGGAAGGGTAGGGTAGGGTAATGTAGGGTAGGGTAGGGTAGGGTAGGGTAGCGTAGCGTAGGGTAGGGTAGCGTAGGGCAGCGTAGGGTAGAGGGTAAGGTAGGGAAGGGTAGGGTAGGGTAGGGTAAGGTAGGGTAGGGTAGGGTAGGGTAGGGTAACGGGTGGGTTAGGGTAGCGTAGGGTAGGGCAGGGCAGGGTAGGGTAGGGCAGGGTAGGGTAGGGTAGGGTAATGTAGGGTAGGGTAGGGTAGGGCAGGGTAGCGTAGCGTAGGGTAGGGTAGCGTAAGGCAGCGTAGGGTAGAGGGTAAGGTAGGGTAGGGTAGAGTAGGGTAGGGTAGGGTAAGGTAGGGTAGGGTAGGGCAGGGTAACGGGTAGGTTAGGGTAGGGTAGGGTAGGGCAGGGTAGGGGTAGGGGCCGGGTAGGGAAGGGTATATAGGATGGCGTGCGGTTGGATCGGCTTCACCTGCGTGGTCCCACCTAATACCATACTCCTACAGGTAGACCTTATTTCCGTCGTCTTGTGGTTGTGGCCGTCCGGCCTGCCCCGCAGATTTTTATTTCTTCGTCAGGCTCGACATTGTTTTTTTTTTTCTGCCGGGTATTGCGTGGCTCCTTCTCTCGTCGGAGCCATCCACCACAGTCAACGTCGAATTGCTCACGGCTATCCACGTGAACAAAGTCATCGACGCCACGAAAAGGACTACCAGGTATCATCGAAGGCATCAAGGCCCTCGATGTCATCAAAGCCACCATTAATAAGAAAAGAAAATCGGCGAAAACACAACTACGCACGGGGTTTCCGGTTCCCAACATACCGAAAACGCTCCGGATAAATATACCTGGCATAAGGCAGTACCAAGAAAAAAAACGATTGCAGTGTCTTCCAGCCAGTCGACCGAAAACTAAAACCGGAAAGAAGAATCGAAAAAGCAAGAGCACAAAACGCCACAAGAGCATTGCAAACCCTATATAACCCTCACCTGCAGGTCTTTGTGGTTGGTGACGATCTGGATGATGCGATGCCACACCGCTCCCGCAACGAAGTCTCCGGCAACCGCGATCATCTCCAGCATCTTGTCCACGTACCTTCCAACATTTTTTTTCACGAACACATCAACGTACCGGAATACAACAAAATGAACACCAAAAGCAAATAACTAAAGGGCAGACGGATACACACAAATATGATACGCGTGGACAACCCAACTAAATCATGGAAGCACCAACCCAACCGACCGGCGGAGCGCCGAGGGTGATGAAGCTCTCCAACGTTGCAATAATTCTCCGTGTTTTCGCCAAAACTACGCCCACCACTTGCCCCCCCCCCCCCCCCTACCACCACCACCACCGCCACTACCCCCAACCCTACTACCAAACCCCCACTGCCACCACCACCACCACCACCCCCCCCCCCCCCCCCACCAACGTTCCTCCCCTTACCTCCCCCCGCCCATCCAACGGTCCCTCCCTTCCCTCCCCCACCCCCTCCCCTTCCCCATCTCTCCCCCACCCCCCACCTACCCGAAACACCTCCCCCTCCCCCCTCCTCCCTCCCCCCCTTGCCACCCCCCCCCCCCTTGCCCAAAAACCCACCAGTTAAGGTCGTCCGTGAACTTCTCGGCCAGGATGGCGATCTTGAGAACCATCTCTTCCCTGATGCCAGCGCCCGAGGTGGACAGATAGGTCACAAGCTCCTCCACGATGTCTGCCCCGTTCGATTCGTCCGCCATGACAAAGAGGAGGTCTAGGGCTCTCCTTCGGATGCTGATATCCGCGTCCTGATAATAAAACCAACAAGAGGGTTGTGTGGTGGTAGGGAGGCGTAGGGAGGGGGGGGGGGGGGGTCACAAGCTTTTCCACAATGTTCGCCCCGTTAAGATTTCGGCTGCCGTAGGGATTTCTCGTTCGGATGCTGATACCCAAGTCCTACAAAACCAAAAAGAACCAAAAGAGGCTTGCGTGGTGCGTGATTGGTCGGACGTGGGGGGGGGGGGGGGGGGGGGGGGGGCATGTACAAGCTGTCGAAAGACCAAGCATCGATGACACTAAAAATGAAAAGAAAACGAGAAACACAAAAACAAAAAAAAACAAGAGAAAACAAAACAGAATAAAACAAAACAAACAAGAAAAAAAACAACAACAACAACATCTGGTACCCTATCAGGTGGGCAGCTTTGATACATTGCCTCGAGCGCCCCCCCCCCCCCCCCCCCCCCCCTCCTTACCTACGGCTATACGACTACGGCCATGCATGACATGAGCACAACCCCACTCACCTCCCACCCCCGCCCCACCCCCCCAACCCCCAACCCCCGCCTCTATACCTTGAGCGACATGAGCACCGTGGCCTGGTGCTTCTTCGCCGTCTCGTTGCCCTCCAGCCTTGCCAGGCGGGACATCACCTCCAGCCCCAGATAGCGGATGTTCGGTTCCTGAGATACCATTGCACAACGCCACGAGCAACGAGCGTCATCTCACTATCTACAGTCCTGCAGGCGTGGGCGTTGATGTGGTCGTCTAGGGGGCTAGGGGGGGAAACGCGAGAGACAACGGGTTTTCGGGTTCCCGAGAGCCCGTGACATTACATCGTCGTGGTGTGATGGTGTCCGGGTGGGGGTAATGGTGGGGGTGGTCGGGGCGGGGGGGGGGGGGGGGGGGGGGGTACTCATTTGTTGCTCGCCTAAGTCATTTGACCAATAACCTCACACACCTTTCGAGACGGAGCATGTGGTGAGGGGGGGGGGGGGGGGGGGGGGGGGGGGGGGGGGGGGGGGGGGGGGGGGGGGGGGGGGGCGTACTCATCTGTTGCTTACCTTAGCTGTTTGGTCATTGACCACGCATCACTTTCGAGACGGAGCGGTAGCGCGGGGGGGATGGGGTGGGGTGGGGTGGGGTGTACTCGATGTCATGCATGGCCGTAGTCGTACGACCATGCACCCTTCCGGAGAGGAGGGGGGGGCGGAGGAGGGTTGTGCCTACCACACCTCGCTTCACCATCTACTCCACAGATCATCAGTTCCCACAGTTCATCATCTAGATATTTCAAGGCAGATCCGCTCCCGGTCGTGTACGTACGATCTAGTCGCAAAGGTCGTGTCGCCGGCTGGGACCCGCATAAACCGCAGACAACGTGCAATAATCTATTTAGCACATGTTTTCTGTGTTAAATCTGGGGAACATATTACGGGGGTCCATAGTAAATAGGACCTACGCTACGCACTAAAACCTATATATTTCCTTATTTTTACTAACGATACTTGGTCCTATTTACTATGGTCCCCCGTAATAGTAAATAGGACCAAATATTGTGAGTAAAAGTATGTAAATATACAGGTTTTTGTGAGTAACGTAGGTCCTATTTACTATGGACCCCCGTAATACGCAGATCGTGCAAAATCTCTCACGGAGGCTAGTGAGGAACTAGATGATCTACATAGATAGATAGATCATGATCTGTATGATCGGTTCGGGGTGTTGAGGTTCGTGTGTGTGCAGGGT
>JASSKH010000011.1:7418228-7744954 GCA_031763025.1 Macrocystis pyrifera | reverse complement strand
CCCCCCCCCCCCCCCCCCCCCCCCCCCCCCCCCCCCCCCCCCCCCCCCCCCCCCCCCCCCCCCCGGCAAGCTTCAAGCCTGAAACCCTCGCGTTTACAAACGAGTTCGTTCCCCAGAGGCCACAACCTGCCCACACCCAGCCTCGTCAAGCCACGCAAAAGGACGACCGAGTTTCCCAAACTGAAACCGCTGCTGCTTTCGAGTGCTCGTACTACTACTACTGCTGCTGTTGTACGGTAATTTTATAGGAGCCCAACAGGCTTTCAGTTCAAGCCTTTCGCGTTGTACAACTCATGAGAGCATCGCGGGTGGTTGCTCTCGAAGGAAGCTCCAAGCCTTAGGCCGCCCGCTTGACACCTCAGTGCTCAACGAGCAAAACCCCCGAAGCTTCCAAGGATGCCTTACCAACAAGTACTGGCTGTGAAACCGCTGCTGCTGCTGCTGCTGCTGCTGCTGCTGCTTGTGATACTCGAAGCTCAGCACAGCTCGCATGCGTCTAAATGTACGCCGGAAGCTCGTTCGAATGATCGTACGTACGTAGCTCGAGCACGACACAACAAGAAACCAGACGACAGCAACAGAACTACTGTCGTAGTTGTCGCAATGTTGAGCAACGGGTTAGTTTGACGCACGACACCTATATTCTAAACGTGCAAGAGTGTGGTTTATTCTTACTTGTACCAATCCGCCGGAGGGTAAAAAAACACCACAGCAAACACAAAGTACAAGCAGTACAGCAGTAGTAATGAAAGAGATGCTCCTCGTGAGTGACTCTTCGTACATAGGTATGCACAATATCTGGTACCAGGTACACGCGTTTACGATACAAACTGCATGTATTCCTGTCAGTACGTAGCCTATCGTAGCCTACGCGAGTACTTTCCAGCCTGCTGCCTCTTGCCACCAGTACAGCAGCAGCAGCAGCAGCAGCAGCAGTAGTCCCTCTTGTGTGCTGTGTGTGTTTAGCACCAGCTTGCAACCGAGTCTACCTGTAGGTATGATGCTGACACGATTGCGTTACAAAATACAACTGACTGACCTGCTCTTTGGCCGAGTTGGAACAAAGCCGAATCTCCTGGATAAAGTTGTGAAGACCTCGCGGCTGGTTGGCCCCCTGCACCCCCCCCAGCGCCTCCGACAGCACCTGCTTCACGTTCATGTTGCCCTATTACCTCCAGAACGCTCCTCCGCCCCCCCTCTGTCCCCCACCCCCCCTCCCTGTCTGCCCCCTCTCTCCTTCCCACCCTCTCGCTGTCAGAAAAACTCTCGAAAAACAACTCTGTATTGACGAGGAACGAGAGACGGCAGAAACGGCCAAAAAATTCCACGGAATCGAGCTGTCTCGCTCGAACGCAAGCCTCTCCCGGGCGGCGTCTTGACAGTCGAAAATGGTGTGAAGAAAATTCTCGCTATGTTTCGTGTGCTCCCGCGAACACGCTAAGGCGAGCTCGATGCTGCTGCCCTTGCGTCTGCTGCTGCTGCTTCTGCTGCTTCGCTGAATTTTGATGGAGCAACAACATATTACAGCGAATATAGGAGTTCCAACCAAATTGACAGACGTTCTTATGACCGGGAAATGGGAGATGCAACTTCAGCGAACACCCAACGTGTGCCATCCAACTCTTAGGACGAAGCATAGACACAGGGAGTACCGGAGGAGAAACGCTTCGAAGGATTCAGCAGCAACCGCTTGCGAGTATGGACGAGTCCGGGAAGTTGATTGCCATCATCGGAGATGAGGTGAACGAAGACAAATCTGAGGGGTTCTGAAAAGTCTGATTCTACGTGCTCGCTGCTTCTGCTGTTGTACGTACACCCACCTCTGTGACAGAAGTCTCGTATTTGCGTCAATTTAGATGTGTTGCCGAGGGCAGAGGGCCTCCCAGCACAGCGACGCAGACCGTGGCTCGGACCGAGCGCTCATTTTCCAATACACGCACGATTCACGGACCGTCTGTACACTCCAAGTCCACGGTCCCCTGTGCAATTGCCTACGGAGAGTAGGCTCACTTTTTGGCCTTTTGCTGCACGTTGAGTGTGCTCTTCTTTCGTTCCGGCGGTGCTTGAACATTTCTGGTACACAAGCAGCCCGCGTGTATTAGGTGTGCTATGGGTGATATGCTCCTTGTGGCATGTGAGAAGACCTGTTGACCTTTTGAGGCAATACCTAGTCGTCGGTGGTTGCTTGCATGCCCCCTCCTCCCCCGCCAGCCACCCCTCAACTTTCCGTGTTTCTTCTGTGCGCACGCCTGTTTCCGAGGCCGTAGCTCACGCACACACGCTGGTATTTTTTCGTTCAACTCGATTCAAGAGTGACGATGCTCTTCTACGTTTGAGGGCTCTTCAAATAAGTGACACTGCACACAGCACCACACCCCATGATGAAAGCCAGAAGCTCAGCTGTCGTCAAGCATTTTCGTTCGTGTTTTTCTTCTGCTGTGTACCCAACAACATCCAGCGCCCAGCATTCGCAGGGTCTGTGGGTGTCTTGTCTCTACGTGCGTGCGTTTGTTCCCGCTGGTATAGTCTTGAGCTGTAGGACAACCGTGGAGACTCAAACGTAAGAGACAGCAGTATATGTATATACGTGCAACGACAACAACAACAGCGGGCAGTACGCTCGACCAACCGTTGGTCACTCCGCTCTTCCTGTCGAAAGATGTGCGCCAGGTACATGGTGCGATACCCCAGGTAAAATTTATATTACGAGCTCAGCTGTCAGCTGATGAGGCGTTTTTTTCAATGTTTTTAAATACCGGGTACAAGCTCCGCCGTCGCATGCACGAGATACCGGTAGAGCACATCCATACAGCTCTATTAATAGTAGGCACCAGGTACCATTTTGTATTGATACGTACCTTGTTCACCGTCCAGCTCAACCCGCTGGATTTCGGCACTGCGCAGGGCAGCCTCAGTCTTCTGACGAGCTGTACTGCTCTATCATAGACACAAGTTGCCCCATACCCTTCTCTGCCCCCCGGTGCAGGCCTGGACCTTTTCCGGGGACAAGGACAATCGTTCATTTTAGCATCCCTCGGCTCTTGTTGTCTGTGTTAGTGTTTCTTCCTTCGTGGTAGCTCAGAAGCTGGTTGATATCGCCCTTCCTTCGTGGCGGCGCAGGTGTTGGCTTTTGTGGCCCTTGTTGCTTCGTGGCAACTCAAATTCTGGTTGATGCCGCCCTTCGTTCATACTGGTTGGCGTTCCCCTTGCTCCGTGCCCTCTCGTATACTGGTTGATGTCGCCATCCTTCGTCACAACTCAGATACTGGTCGGGTGTCGGCGTCCTTCGTGGCAACTCAGATACTGATTGATGCTGTCCTTCCTTCGTGTCAAGTCAGATACTGGTAGATGTTTGCTTTGCCTCTTTTTGACATTTTTTTTTTCTGCTCCTCTTTCGTTACGTCTTGGTTGCTGGTTGATGTTGCCGTTGTTTGGTGGCGACTCCAATACTGGTTGGTGTTTACCCTTACTTCGTGGCAACTCAGATACTGGTCAAGTCAGATACTGTTTGATGTTGGTTTGCCTCTGTGGCATCTCAAGGACTGGTTGATGCCTCCCTTCTTTCGTCGCAGTCCAGTTACTGGTTGTTGTTGTCCTCCTTGTTCACATCTCAGATTGGATTTGCCTTTCCTTGGTGGCAACTCAAAAACTGGTGAGCGTTGCCCTGCTTTCGTGAGATCTCAGATACTAGTTGATGATGTTATTCCTTTGTGGCATCTCAGATACTGGCTGCTGTCTGCCTTCCTTCGTGAGAGCTCAGATACTGATTGATGTTGCGCTTCCTTCGTAGCAGCTCAGATACTGATTGACACTGCCCTTTCTTGCTGGCAATATTGGTTGATATGCCGTGGGATGTCAGATACTAGTAGATATTGCCCTTCGTTCGTGACAACTCAAGTATCAATCCGAGTTGACGTCGCCCTTAATTCGTCGCAACTCGTATAGTTGTTGATGCTGCCCTCTCTTGGGGGCAACTAGTGTTCTGATTGATGTTGTCTTTTCTCCGTGGCATATCATCAACGTATCTGGGTTGATGTTGCTCTTCCTTCCGTGACGACTCAGATACTGGTTGATGTTGGCCTTTTTTCGTTGCAACTCAGATACTGGTTGATGTTGCTGTTCTGTTGTGTCGACTCAGATACTGATTGACGCTGTCCTTGTTCTATGTCAACCCAGATACTGGTTGGTGTCTCGTCATCAACACAGGGCCGGTTGCCCCAGTGGCCTAGAGGCCTGCTGTGTTTATGTTGTACGTACTGTGTAGCCACCGGTATTATGTACCTGCGAAATTTATTACGGGGGACCATAGTAAACAGGACCAAATGTGTTCGTAAAAATACCTAAATATATAGGTTTTCATGTATGCCATATGTCCTGTTAAATATTGACCCCCGTAATAGTATGCCTGCCTCATCTGTATTTCCGGACAAAATCTACTAACTGTACATACATGCCTGGTATGTAGGTACGCGTTATGTGCCCGGATCTATAACCCCCCCTCCCACCCCCCTCGCTCCCTGCACCCCCCCCTCCCCCAACCCTCTCCCCGGCCATGGTGTCCCCGTTGTGTTCTCTTCCTTGTCCGCGTGGTTGGTCAATCACCCTTTCTGGTCAATGGTAATGCGTACTTTTGGGGGAAACTGGCACTCCCTTATCAGGACACAGTAACAGGATTTCTACTGGCCGGGGTGGGGCACCGCACGGTCAACACTACGAACTTCCTCGTCGTAAAAAACGGTGGGTGTTGATGCGAAAGCGTTTTGTTTCCGCCTCTTCCTCTGTCGCTGCTGTCGGTTCGATGGCCTTGTGTGTTGTGCCGCATGGAACTCGTTCTGCGTTGTTGGTGGTGTTGATGGTGGTGGTAGTGGCAGTCTTGGGTGAGAGCTGGTTCTGGCGGGTTGTTTTGCTTACGCTGGCAATGCTGTTGGTGGTGGTGTTGGTGGTATCGTGATTGCTGTTGGTGTCGGCGGTATTGTTGGTTGTGTAGGTGGTTGGCCTTGGTGTTGTGGCGGATGGTCGTTCACGTTGTTGGTGTTGTAGATATTAATAGTTGTGGTCACTCTTGTGTTTTTTTTTCCTTCTGGCGGCGTCGGTGGTAGTGGTGGTGGTGTTGGCGCTGATGGTGACGTTGGTTTGTGGTTGTTGCTGCTGCTGCTGATGATGATTCCGCTGTCGGCATTGCTGTTTTGTGTTTTTGGCGATTGTTGTTGCAGCTGTTTTTTTTTTGGTGTTGACGTTGTTGATAGTCATCCTGTTGTTCTCAGTGCCCCCCCCCTCCCCCCTCTTCCACCGCCCGCCCTCCACCCGAATCTCCCCTACCCACTCCCCTTCATCCTCTCCCCCTCCTCACCCCCCACAGCCCCCCCGTCCACCACCGCCTCCCCATCCACCCGGCCCTCACCACCCTCCTCCACAAAGATGCCACGAGACAGCACTTTCATTTACTCCTTGAAATACAACAAACTTGACTTATTTTGCCTTGACTGGAAACAAACTGCTACCAGGTACCAGTAGGTTTTAGTGGGACACTCGGCCCTACGCCCTTGACAGCGCCCGTTTTTGCTCGCCTGACGTGCCTACCGGCATATGTTCTCCTTCCCCCCCCTCACCCTTCATGCGACTCGCCCAACACCTCACGGCGATTCGCGCTTGATGCAAGCATTGTCTGCCTGGTCGGTGAAAACCCGACGTGCTCCGTCCTGGCATTGTAGGGATGCGAGGGTCTATGGTCATACAACTACGGCCATGCATGATTATGAGTACCCCCCCCCCCCCCCCCCCCCCCCCCCCCCCCCCCCCCCCCCCCCCCCCCCGCGCGCGTGGATAGACACTACCGTTTCCCAGATCGAAGACGCGTTCAACCGACTGACGGCAAGGGACGACGTCGCGATCGTCCTCATCAACCAGCACGTTGCCAACGAGATCCGCCACGTGCTCGGCACGTACTCGAAGACAATTCCTACCGTACTGGAGATCCCCAGCAAGGACGTCCCGTGAGTTTCACCGTGTTTCGTTTTGTTGCGCTCGTGTCGGTACAACGGTACAAGCAATGCTTCCAACGAGACTACGTACGACTTCTTTGTCTCGACATATAGGAGGAGTGCTTTGTGTTTGTACATAAATGGTATGTTTTTGTTGGAATTATGCAGCGTGCTTACTGCAGACTGTGGGAGTACTTTGCTTTGTACACAAGTTCAAGTTTTTTTTTTTTTTTTGTGTTCTCAATGTGTTTCGTTCCTTGTGTACCTACGTCGTAGGTTGATGCAATGGCTCGGAAGAACGAAACGTGTTCTTGCATGTGTTGATTCCCTTCCGTGGTATCATGTTATTCCTCCTCCCTTCATTTTGTCAACATTGTCTCCGTGATTTGTGGCCAATCTCTCCATGGGTTTGTGATCTGTGGCCGCCTAAGGATTGTCGATGACTCGTTGTGCTATTAATGTATGTCGTTGGCGTCTGATGGGCTGGGGGCTTTCATTCATTGTCTAGTGTGGGTCCGATACCTGCTGGTATCTCTTTTGTGTTTTGTGTATCCACGATCTCCGTGTGGTTCACTCCCATGCTTTGCCTGCGACGGTGTGTCCCCTGGCTTGTGTGTGCTATACGTGTTCCATGCTATGGGCGTGTGTTCACTGTGGTTCGAGTGTGCTTCTCGATTGTCGTGGGACCTCTGCATCTATACGTTTTATGTTTGAGTGTGGATGTGTCTAGCTCCAGGGTGAAAGATTCGTATCATGTCGCGATTTATTTTGTGCAAGGTGTTTGCCCACCCCGCCCCATGTATTATATATAGGTTGGGTTGGTGTCGGTTGACAACGGCATTGTAAAACGTGCCGCTCACCCCTTGAGCTAGACAACGAGGGTACCGTTTTTGTGTTGATTTGTTTTGTGGCGGCCGGTCACAACTGGTGGCAGAGTTACGAATTCTTTGTGCGGGGTGGAGAACCTTTACTCCGCACAAGGGGAATGATCGTATCACGTAGTGTTTATGGTAAGGCACCCAATAGGCAGTTACATAGTACTCACATTGCTGTCTTTGGAAGTGGCCGCAGCGGAAATGAAATGAACACATGGAAGCTTTCATCCATATACAAAAAAGTCTGCCTCAAAAGCGGTTCTCAGTAGGATGCAGCTCACCCTTCATGCGACTCGCCGGATACCTCACGGCGCGTCACGGTTGGTACAAGCAATGTCTGCCTGGTCGGTGAAAGTCCGACGTGCTCCGTCCCGGCATGTAGGGATGCAGGGGTCTATGGTCATACGACTACGGCCATGCATGATATCAAATACAACCCCCCCCCAGCTCCGCGCAGTAGTTGTTTGCAACGAAGATAAGGTAAACCCGGTAAATTTTAGTTGGAAGTGGGGAGAAGATGAATTGCCCATCGTAGACCAGTATACATACCTTGGCGTAGAGATCTCCAAACACTGCTCTTGGGATACACATATAGCAAAAGTAATAGGAAAGGGTAAGGCACAAGTAGGCAAGATGGATGCGATCCTAACAGACCCGAACCGTGACACTAGGATTAAGAGATGTATCTTGATGAATGTGATAGTACCAAAGCTAGAATATGCAGGAGACGTATGGGAAGGAAACGCGAAACTCGTAAAACAGTTGGAAACAGTACAAATGACAGCAGCTCAAAAAATCTTAAGATGCTCAAGTACGACTAGTAATACAGTATTAAGAGCAGAACTGGGAATGCGCCCACTCAAGACAAATAGAGACATAAGAAAGTTGAACTGGCAATATAAAGTAAAGGACATGCCAAAAAAGAGGTTGCCAGCCATAGTTGATAGAGCTGAATGGGAGAAAGTAACAAAAGGGCGAGCTGGAATAAGGTGGGATGGCGTAGTTGAGAAAGTATGAAAGGTTTATAGGGGGAAACCAAGAAGAGATGATGTCCGCCGGGAAGTTTGGGAGGTACAAGGCAGAAGTAGAAGAAAGGATAGAAAGAAGGGAAAGGCTAGCGCTAAGAAACAAGGTGGAATCGGAAAAACACTTAGAGATATACGGGGGATTGAGGGAAGGAATAGGAATGAAAACATATTTGCATGGCCCAATGGACTTAGCGAAAACGCTGAAACTGCGCTTTCGTGTAGGGGACCTGGACCTGCCAGAAAGAAGAAAGAGGTACACCAGTAGCCGGGAGGACAAGGCAGAAGTAGAAGAAAGGATAGAAAGAAGGGAAAGGCTAGCGCTAAGAAACAAGGTGGAATCGGAAAAACACTTAGAGATATACGGGGGATTGAGGGAAGGAATAGGAATGAAAACATATTTGCATGGCCCAATGGACTTAGCGAAAACGCTGAAACTGCGCTTTCGTGTAGGGGACCTGGACCTGCCAGAAAGAAGAAAGAGGTACACCAGTAGCCGGGAGGAGGAGGAAGTAGACGCGCAGATGTGCCCGTGTGGCAAAGCAATAGAGAGTAGAACTCACATAGTAGGAGAATGTGAAATATACAAGGAGGAACGGGAAGTGTTAGAAGAGATGAGGAAAATAGACGAATGTGACATGGAGGAGTTTGATACAATGGATAGCAGCGAGAAGACGATCGCTATCCTAGGAGATAGATGGTGGCCACAGGAGGCCAAACAGGAAGGGGATAAGATTAGCAAGAAGTTTCTATGTAATTTATGAAAACAACGTAATGAGCGCCCAATTGTTGGAGGTGTCTCTATTAGGAGTAGGAACGGTGCTCCGTCTCGAAAGGGATGCGTGGTCAATGGTCAAATGACTAAGGCAAGCAACAAATGAGTACCTCCCCCAGCTCCGCCGCTCGTTCCTGTTGAGTCCAGCCGTTTACCATCCCCCCCCTCTACCCCCCGGCCTCCCTCCCTCGCTCCCTCCGACCTCCCGTTTGCACCAACCGACACGCGGATCTTCGAGAACAGGTATGACCCTGAGCAGGACTACATCATGCAGCGAATCAACATGATGCTTGGGGCGGCGCAGTCATAACCTGGCCTACACTACCCCGGCCATCCTGCCCTACCTCGCCTTGCCTTACCCTACCCTCACGTTGCGTGGCTTGTTCGCTTGGTTACATCGTATGATCGTCATGGGGTCGATTTTGCAGTACGAGCGTTTCAAGGGAAGCGAAAACAAGGCGGTAGCAAGCGAGCAGTATGACAGATCTCGTCACCAGGGCGCACAGTTATCCCCTCTCACCGCACAGGGGGATTGGAGTGTACTCATGTCATGCATGGCCGTAGTCTTCTAACCATTGACCCTCGCATCCCTACAATGCCGGGGGGGGGGGGGGGGGGGGGGGGGGGGGGTAATAGCGGAGGGGATGGGGGGGGGGGGCGAATCGATCCTTTTTGCGCCCCGCAGAAACAAGCGCAGCAGCAGCAGCAGCAGCAGCAGCAACCGGCGGCGATTTGAAAATATGGGTGTGGTGCCTTGAGGTGCAGGTGGATGGCGGCCGGGCAGACCTTATAAAGCTCCACCCGCTAAGTTCTTCGTGTGCTTACCATGTTTGCTTGTTTTTTCACGGCCCCTGCAAGAGAACTGTGTTTTTTTTCTCTGACCACTCCCAGAATGGGGGAGGGATGGGGGCGGGGGGGGGGGGAGGGGAGGTTGAGGTGGGGGAAGGTGAATGCGTTGGAGGGGTGGAGGGGCGGGGGGCGGGGGGGAGCAGAGACGCCATCGGGGGATTGCGTCTCGTTTTGTTTTCCTTCTGTCGATCGTGTGTTGTCTCTTCTCGAGGGGTGCTTACCTTTCGCTTGTTGTATACCGATAGCCGGTTGCTGAAATTCCGGTATAGGGTTTCGCACCTATCAGCTAATGGGAGCGGGCTAGAACGGGGGGGGGGGGGGGGAGGGGGGGCAGATCGAATGCGGTGCGCTACTCACATCCGGACTACAATAATTATATATTTTTTGATGTAGTGCTTTTTCCTCTGGCGTACGCATCACTTCTGCTTCGTAAAGCCATAGGTTAAAGCAACATGTTGAGGTTTTTGCCCGGCCGTTTTAGCCCTTCGTGGATCCAGGTACATACGATATGTGCCGGTTTGTGCCAGTAGACCATACCGGCACCGGTTGGTCAGCCCCATCTGTGGTCCCAAGCGATTTCACAGGCACTTACCTGGTACTATAGCGGGCAGCCGGCACTATGAGAAGGACCACAACTACCGTGTGTATATACGGCGACCGAAAAAATGCGGACCTTCTCGGGGCTTGCAGAGGGGAAAAATAAACGAAGGCTATCATGACAAGGATCCTAAGTGTTTCACCTCAGACAGATCATCCCTTCCCACTTCATTGTCTACAGTAGATCGTGTAGGGAAGCTATATTCCTGATCTGTATGATCTGTATGATCTAGCTCATATTACCTGCTGCATGATCTATATGTATAAGACATGTTTCCTGGGTTGGATCTTCTGTACAGATAGATCCTGCACAGCTTGTCATAACGGCAAGCTTAAAGTAGATCTACGTTATCGACTGCTGCAGGTCGTGATCTGCGAGATGTTGTACATATTATTGCGGCTCCAGGAAGCGGCGTGGGCGGCTGGGCATGGGGGTGACCAGCGCCCCATATCGCGTGCGTGCATGCTTGCCATGCATGCATGAATGCATGCCTACACACCAGCAGTACGTATCCGAGGAGGGTCCCGGGGCCACATCATGAGTTTTTGCTTGCGAAGCACAATATACGTGTACGTACACAAGCCGGGTGTTGAAACACTATTTGCCGCAGACGCGCGCAGCATGCTACATACTGTCGAGGCTTTACTGCTGCTGCTGCCGCGCGCGCACAATAGACAGCGTGATTAGTGTTGATCGCGCTTACATGGAAAATAAGAAATTCGGGAGTCATTACCGAAGTTAGTAGTCTAGAACCCATGCATTCTCAAATTTGAACTCCAGCCTGGAACAGCTTTCTTCCTGTTTCATATTGCACACAGTCCACCTGGTCCACAGTATACAGCAGTAAGTATCGGTGCCGTAAATTGAGAGTATAGTATCTCCTCTGTTCTTCACCCTAATTTCTGTACGTACCTGCACACAAAACATTTTTTATTACGAGTAGCGGCGTCTTTGTTTGTTCCTGTTCGGGAAATGCATTTTTTAGCGGCGGAATTCCGGGCACATTTTCGGCGCGATCTTTCCGATGAAAAAAAACAAAAACAAATACGAAGGAGGGAGCAGGGGCAGAGTTGACTGCTGTTGCAGGGCCTGGTGCCGTGTGCAGTGTGCCCGTTGCTGTATGGCACTCGATGCATTCCGCCCTGGGATACCTAGATCCCAAACCCAGCAGATGGAACCTGAATTTCCGATGTTCTGCTGACGCCTAAAAGTCGTCCACCCCATCACCTGTCCAGCTGGAGCTGCATCACTTTCTGACAACAACAAAGGAGACGAACAGACGAGAGACCAGCTTACTTTCTGGTTCCATTCGCGAGGAAGAGTACTGCTGTTGCTACTAACTGCTGCTGCTGTCCTCATTTGGGTGATCCACCCATGGCCATGGCGGCGCGCCGTAGCAGATCCACCTCTCGGACGGTGGTTCCGTCGTCGTCGTCGTCGTCTGCTGCTCGCATCCTGCTCGCCCTCGCCGTCCTGGCTCCTTCGTCGTGGGACGGCACCTCGTGCTGGCCGGGTCAACTTGGATGCTGGGTGTCATCGTCAGCGTCAAACTGCTGTTGTTGCACGTTTACGCTTTGGACGGAAGAGGAAGGGCATGGAGCGGAGGCTATTGCTACCTGTGCTGCTGCTGCTGTACGTACTCGTAGGTCTGGAAGATCGGTGGTGGGATACGCCCGTGCCGGTGAGAAGTAATTTTAATAATAATAGCAAAAAGTGAAGGCGTGCCGTCTCGATCGAGACCGCGGCATACTCTGCTGCTTGCGGTTGTACGTACTCGTAGGTCTGGAAGATCGGTGATGGGATACGCCCGTGCCGGTTAGTAATATTAGTAATAGCAAAAAGTGGAGGCGTATCGTCTCGATCGAGACCGCGGCATGCATCCAGCATTCGTGACACTTTTGCATGAATTTTAACTCGACAGAAGAATGTTGGGCTGTGTGTGAGTGAGAGTCTGCCCTTATTCAGTACTCGAAAGGGTTCCAACCAAGCATGCGTTCCGATATATATACGTATGTACTCCATCACATTAGCCCACCCTGAATAGTCGTAGATGCAGATCACTCGACGATCAAAACATTCAATCGAAAACGTCCAGAAATCGCAAAGGGGGGTTGAAGATGCGGCTGTTCGAAACATACAAACACGAGACAACAACTATACCCCATATCTCGTAATGAAACTAAATAAGACGCCTCTACAAGGAACAAACACCGCATATGGAACTGAAAAATGCGTATGGAATCCGCCAAAATACTCCTAACGGAAAAGTAATTGCTCTGTCAGCACATTATTCGATAACGTCGGCTTAACACTTCGAAAGACCCGCCAAGAAATTATTAAACCTTTGGTGAAAGCCTTCACTCATCGGTGGTGTAGCCATTGATTGTACTATGCGCCCGTTCGCGAAAATAACACATTCAGAGATTTTGTGAGTTTTGTACTGCTGGCTTGCAACTTCGAGTAGACGAAAGCACCTCGTGTGTCGTTTCTGGTAGCCTACGACTGCTGCCTGTCGTACCCGACGCCCTCACACACCCCATTAAAAGCGTGCCTCGATTTCGTGGGCTGTGGTTGCGTGTGGGGAGCTGTAGCTGCCTGCAAATGAAGTGCCAACGTTCAGGTCGGGCTTGTCATTTTGCTCATTTTGTACACCCAACAATCTCGACCTTTTTCGACCACCCAATCAGCTCAACGTCGAGGTGTGGACCTCTGCTGATAAGACGCCCTCGGCCGATGTAGATAGAATCACAGCCTGCTGTAGACGAGGCACCTATCTGTATCAGTCGCTCTCTGCTAACAGCTAAGGCACGAACCAGGCGAAGGTCTAAATACGGTTTGCTAAAATTGCGACTGAACTTTATCTTCCTATGAAACATCCAGAGATCAGAGTCGCTCGGAAATTCGGGGGTGAGAGGTGGATAGAGATCCTCCGGGGCCTTAGCCCGTTTAGAACTGCAGTGTCCCGTTCTGGAAACAAACCATTCAAATTCTAAGTAGTTTGTCCCCAAACGGGCCTGCAGTTCGAGAAGGATTAAGGGCGTATTGCAGATAATAAACTATTTGCACGTCACGTTCGGACATTGTCAGGGCGTTGCTGATGTTCAGCTCGTACTGTACTACCTAAATGTACCAGTGTCCGGCGTTCGTCATGGTATGCAAGGCACTTTGTGTTCAGGCGTACTACGATGCGGAAAATTATTGACGATAATCTGAACAGAGTAGCAGAAATCGGTCTACACATTCATAGGTCCATCGACTCCCCTTTACCGCAGGTTATCCCGGGGTAACGCCGTTGAGCTGGATGCCAAGCTTTTGAAAAAAAAAAAAAAATATGGCCTGGGAGTATGATGGACCACACGTTCTCTCGCAGCTCCAAACCTGAAAGTTGACACTCAGTAAGGTGTCGAGTTGGCCAGACGGCTGAATAGTGACTATGCAAGGCGATACGCCTCATATGAGTGCTGCTGCTTTCGACTATTAGGCGAGTACGACAATAAGGCTGCTCCAAGCCGCTCGTCACTATCTAGGTCGCCTTACAACGGGACCACCACCGTACATAGACAGATGCTCTACTTTGTAGTACATTACGTACAATAGCCGTTCGGTTTGCTCGTATGCCTGACTGCTACATGATACACACCGGCTACGTACGGCCGAGGGCACGATATTTTCCCGTGAATAATATTTTGGTGGTGATGGTTGTGTTGCTGGCGTTGTTGGTGCTGCTTGAGTATGTTAGTGCTGCTTGAGTAGTTGGATGCTGTTGGCGATGCCGTTTCGCTAGAGTACAGTGTACCAGGTACGTACACGGCGTTCGTGCTGTTTCTGTTCTTTACAGCACCAGGGATAGCTGTTGCTGTTGTTGCGAACAAGCATCATACGACAGTGGACCTTTATTGATCTCGCTACTGCTATTGTTGGTGGTGGTGGCGACGGTAGTAGTGGTCGTGGTGGTGTTGTTCGCAGTGGTGGTGATGATGGTGATAGTGGTGGCGGTGTGTGGCAGTGTGGTAATGGTGATTGTGGGGGTGTCGAGCATGTATCTTTAGGGCGTCATCACTGCACTGCTCACAGCGGTCGAAGTTTCATACAAAAGGCTGGTGTTGGACTTGCAAACACCGTGTTGTAACTCTCACATACACTCACGTGAACAAAAGTTTGCCAAAGGCGTTTTGTTTGCGTACTGTATGTTGAAGATGTGCACGCGCCTCCGCCCCCCCCCCCTACTTCCACCCCCCCCTCCCCTCCTTCCCTCCCTCCCTCCCTCCCTCCTTCCCTCTCTCAACCCCTTCTTCACTGCGTCCCTCTCTCTCCTTGCTCTCCGCTTCCCAATCTCAGACACTACCCCCGAATCCGGTTTCGCGCAGTCGGCGGGGGCATCCCCAGAAGAACCTTTCTGTCCTGTGGAAACCCAAGTATCGCACGCAAGAGCCCCCACCCCGCACCCCCGAGAAGGGCCGTCCTGTAACAATATTGTGGTGATGCTGGAGAACCACTCGGGGATGGAAGTCTCCTTGTTTTGGGTCGATACGGAAGGCCAGGAGGTGAACTCTATGCTACTACTGTAGTACGTACTGCTGCTGCAAATGTTGCAAACGTTACTGCTTCTGCTTCTGCTTCTGCTACTGCTACTGCTACTGCTACTGCTACTAATGCTACTATTATTACTGCTTCTGCTATTACTACTACTACTACTACCACTACTACTTCTACTACTGCTACTACTGCTATTACTACTACTACTACTACTACTACTACTGCTACTACTGCTACTTCTACTACTACTACTACTACTTATTTTTACTATTTTTACTACTACTACTACTACTGCTACTATCACTACTACTGCTACTACTACTGCTACTACTACTACTACTACTACTACTACTACTACTACTACTACTACTACCACTACTACTATTACTACTACTGTAAGTCGGACATTCATGTGCCCACTCCATGGGCGAAAATGGACGCTTTAACCGAAAATGAAAAATGATGCTCCGACTTACAAAGGTATTTCTGAGCCTAAGGTGGAATAAACCACGTGTGATACGAGCTTTTATACTCGTGCGCCTATGTACCCCTGTACTAGCTGCACCCATAGCGTCGTTTGAGGTAGCGAGCGGGAGAGGCATACCGGCCGAGCCATTGCACCCTTACCCCGTGGTGCCAACTCCCAGCACGCGAAACATATACTGAACGTGTTCCTTAAACTTAAACACCGCCCCCCCCCCCCCCTCCCTCCCCTCTCCCTCCCCTCCTCTCCCCTCCTCTCCCCTCCTCTCCCCCCCTTTTCCCCCCTTTCCCCCCTCGGTCCATGCTCATACGACTTCGGCCATGCATGATATTGAGTACTACGTCCATGCACGATAAGGAGTACACCCCCCCCCCTCCCCCTCCCCTTCCCCTCCCCCCCCCCCCCCCCCCCCCCCCCCCCGCTCCTCTCCCCTCCCTTCGCACATGCACAACCTACACGCTCATGAAAAAACGAAAAAAAGGTGTTCCAACTGTCAGCTGACGTGGAAGATACCGCGACCTTCAAAGCTTGCCGAGCGCACTACTGGAGAGTACGGCCGTCCTCTGCACATCGCAGACATCGCCTTCTCGCCGAGCGCATGCTCCCACTTTCTCCCCCCTGGGAACATCACCCGCCAGGGGCGACTCCGACGACTTGTATCATTGGGAGGTGCAGGCGTGCGTGGGGTTTCAACTGCCGCCGGCGTTCGGTCTCGCGTCATCGCTGGGCGGAGCGGGAGACTTTGAGCTGTCGCGGTAAGTGTGGTAAGCTCCCAACGAACGGCCGAAACAACGATACGTACGTACCTGTTTTGAGTTTCGGGGATTGTACAGCGGTATCATACGAGTACGCACCCTTTCCGCTGTAAGGTCACTTCTAGGATATTCAGGGGGGGCAGGGGTGACGGGGGAGGTGTAGTCATTATCATGCGTGGCCGCAGTCGTATGACCATAGACGCATCCCTTCAATGTCGAGACGGAGCACGTTGGATTTTCACCGACCTGGCAGACATTGGTTTCACCTAGCGCGAAGCGCCGTGAGGTGTCCGGCGAGTCGCACGAAGGGTGAGCTGCATCCTACTAAGAACTACTTTATAGGCGGATTTTCTTGCATGTGGATGACAGCGTCAATAAGTTGATATATCTTCTGGTGTGGCCACTTCCAGAGACATCAACGAGTTTACCATGTAACTGCCTCGTGGGTGCCTTGCCATATACACCCTACGTGATCCATTCATCCCTCTTGTGCAGAGTTAAGGTTCTCCCCACAAAAATATGACCCAACTCGACCGCCAACCTTGGTGACTGCCAAAAAACAAAAAAAAAAAAAACGGCACCCTGGTTGTCTAGCTCACGCAGTGAGGGGCATGTTTTACAGCGTCGTCGCCAACCGACGCCAACGCAACCGATACACATGCCAGATACCAGGTATATCATATGGGGAGGAAGGAGGGGGTTGTACTCGATATCATGCATGTCGGTGTAAGGGGGGGGGGGTATAAATCATCCTCTCCCGAAGGTTCGAGGGTTGTGTATGCCACGGTCTACTGTTAGAACATACCTGCATGCACGCAAATAAAACGATTGATGTCGCCTTTCGAGTGCGAAGAAAGGAGGAAGGGGGGAAGCAGTGTACCGCGGCACACAGGGTCGTCACAGCCAAGCAGGCACGCCTGCATGCACGCCTGCATGCATGCATGCATGCATGCATACATGCGGTTTTCTCAACCAACCACGACACGAAGGAGACTGTGCGCGGTTTGTGCTTGAGGCTGAGTTTACACCCTCAGGCCCCTCGTTCGCGCGCGATCTTTTTTTGTATCCTGTGTAGCCAGCATTCGCCCCGACAATTCCCCCCCCTCCCCCCCAAAGCTTGACCCGACACAAGGAAACGCACTACTTTTTTTTTTCGTCATATGTACGCACCGGTATGTGTAGTAGCTGCGTAACAACGCCGCCGACTATCCCGTGCGCCCCAGCGGAGTTGCAGCGCAATTGCGAGGGAAACATAGCACTCAGAACCAAGAATGGTAGGCAGACATGGGGAAGCATGTGATGTTTGGGTCCATCGGGGGATTCTGACTAACTTGTCCTCCCGCAATAGCTGGATAGGAAAGCGACACCATCACCTGAAACGATGGCAGTGAAACATGGCGCCATCACCCTAACGTTTTGGCAACAGCGAGGGGGGGCAGGGGGGGGGGGTGTCTTCATGTCGTGCATGGCCCTAGTCCTATGACTATATACCCTCGCATTCGTACAATGCCGGGGCGGAGCACGTCCGGTTTCCCCCGACCAGCCAGACAATGCTTGCCCTAGGGGGGGCGGGGCTAAACCTCTAGGCCTTGAATGAATGGGTCTTCCTTCCTACGTCTCCCCGAATAAAGAAACCTGTGGCGTGTATCGCATCCATCAACCCCCACCGTTTCGCCTTGATGCATCAAACGTGCTATGTACCGCTACTGGCCGCATACATAGTAATCGTTTAATGTCGACTTCATACTTCAATCGGGGGTTATATTATCGGACAGAGTGACAGAGTGGTCAGTAGGAGAAGGCGGTTATAATTCTTGACTGACGTCCCATAGACCTAAAACTCACAAAAAAAATAATTACAGTATACCGGTGTACATTAGCCTTCTTGGGACAGAAACTTCGGAGGGGGGGGGGGGGGGGGGGGGGGGCGTACTCATTTGTTGCTTGCCTTAGTCATTTGACCATTGACCACGCATCCCTTTCGAGGCGGAGCACCGTTCCTACTCCTAATAGAGACACCTCCAACAATTGGGCGCTCATTACGTTGTTTCCATAAATTACATAGAAACTTCTTGCTAATCTTATCCCCTTCCTGTTTGGCCTCCTGTGGCCACCATCTATCTCCTAGGATAGCGATCGTTTCTCGCTGCGATTCATTGTATCAAACTCCTCCGTGTCACATTCGTCTATTTTCCTCATCTCCTCTTCTAACACATCCCGTTCCTCCTTGTATATTTCACATTCTCCTACTATGTGAGTTCTACTCTATTGCTTTGCCACACGGGCACATCTGTGCGTCTACTTCCTCCTCTTCCCGGCTACTGGTGTACCTTTTCTTCTTTCTGGCAGGTCCAGGTCCCCTACACGAAAGCGCAGTTTCAGCGTTTTCGCTAAGTCCATTGGGCCATGCAAATATGTTCTATTCCTTCCCTCAATCCCCCGTATATCTCTAAGTGTTTTTCCGATTACACCTTGTTTCTTAGCGCTAGCCTTTCCCTTCTTTCTATCCTTTCTTCTACTTCTGCCTTGTACCTCCCAAACTTCCCGGCGGACATCATCTCTACTTGGTTTCCCCCTAGATCCTCCCATACTTTCTCAACTACGCCATCCCACCTTATTCCAGCTCGTCCTTTTGATACTTTCTCCCATACAGCTCTATCAACTATGGCTGGCAACCTCTTTTTTGGCATGTCCTTTACTTTATATTGCCAGTTCAACTTTGTCATGTCTCTATTTGTCTTGAGTGGGCGCATTCTCAGTTCTGCTCTTAATACTGTATTACTAGTCGTACTTGAGCATCTTAGGATTTTTTGCGCTGCTGTCATTTGTACTGTTTCCAACTGTTTTACGAGTTTCGCGTTCCCTTCCCATACATATTCTAGCTTTGGTACTATCACATTCATCAAGATACATCTCTTAATCCTAGTGTCAAGGTTCTGGTCTGTTAGGATCGCATCCATCTTGCCTACTTGTGCCTTACCCTTTCCTATTACTTTTGCTATATGTGTATCCCAAGAGCAGTCTTTTGAGATCTCTACGCCAAGGTATTTATACTGGTCTATGATCGGCAATTCATCTTCTCCCCACTTCCAACTGAAATTTACCGGGTTTACTTTATCTTCGTTGCAGACAACTACTGCGCATTTCTTGACGTTCGCCGTCACCCTCCATTTCCTGGTGTATTCTAGCGCCTTCTCTATTTGTTTCTGCAATCCTTCGGGTGTTTCTGATATCCCCACGAAGTCATCCGCAAACATCAATCCCGACACTGTATCTTCCCCTGCCGTGACTCCCTGCCTTGCTCCCTCGACTGCTACTATCAGCTCGTTAATTTATATCTTGAATAAGTTAGGTGACAACGTACATCCCTGTGCAACACCTTGTAAAATATCAACATACTTCGATATTTCCCCGTCCAGCATCACAGCACTTCTCGCACAGTCCGTCATCTTTTTCATCATTCTCCACATCTTTCCTCTGATTCCTATTTCCCACAGTTTTTTCCACAATCAATTTCTCTATACTGTGTCGTAGGCTTTCTGCACATCTAGAAAGAAACAGTACGTTGTTAGTCCCGCGTCTTTCCTACCTTGAATAATCTTACCTAAGGTGTACACATGGTCTACGCAGCTACGGTTTGGCCTAAACCCTGCTTGTCCTTCGCTTATTTTGTCTTCCTTCTCCATCATCGTTCCCATTCTATCGTTCAAAATCTTACAAAAGGTTTTGCCTTCTGTGCTTAGTAGCGTTATCCCTCTATAGTTCCCCGGGTCAGCCTTATCTCCTTTCTTGAATAAATTTACTACTACTCCTTCTCTCCACCTCCTAGGTGCGTACTCGTTTTTCCATATCGAACTTCCGAGGGGGGGAATATTTCCATGAAAAGAAAAATTGACGATTGCATCTACTTGTCCGGGCCAACTGCGGTGTTTTGAGAGATGCTACCGTTTCGCGCCCCGGGTTACAATGGTTGAAAGGGGCCTTGCGGCACGGGTGGATGGTGGTCCCAAACCGCGCGAGTGCTGCTGGGCGCGCACGCTTCCCGTGAACCGTCGATGAAACCGACGTTATCACCGCTTTGGTAGCCATCCCGGGGTCTCAAAGCGGTTGATGCCAGAAGACGTATCGGCGTGTCCAAAACGGCCGGTTTCCTACTACTGTAGCACAGTTTGCTTCTTTTTTTGTTCGACACCTTATCACATCTCCTCGGACAGAGAGATGCTCGATTTTCCCTTGACGGGGTCTAGATGTTTAAGGGCGGATGCAATCCGGGTCTTTTGGGTCTAGCCCGTCTTCGCTGGGTGGGAGAGGTATATTCTGCATGGTCTCGGACGTGTTCCCTGGGTTAGATCTGTGCCTTGCATATGGGTCCTGTGCAACCTCTCACGACGGTGAGGCGTGGAAGTAGGACTTGAATGAAACAGGTCATGATCCTTGTGGTCATGATCCTTGTTCGAGGTGCGCGCGTTCACTTCCCCGGAGTGTTGCTACTGTTTTCTGCCGCGAATCGTTTTGCAAGCTGGGAACTTCAGATGGGTCAGGCGTCGTCCGTTGCGCATGCCCTCTAGAAGCTTCCACTCTGAAATGCGTGAAACTGGGTCAAGACGGTTGCGTCCATCAGAGGCCTAATCTGTCTTTTCTTTTTTTTTCAACCTCCGGCGGATTGGTAAAAGTAAAGCTTAAGTTCACCACACTTCCACGTTCCATGTTCGTGTCGTGTGTCAATTTGGCCCATAGTTCCCGCTGCAACATCAGAGCAGGCTGCTTTACCACTGGCCCTTCTTGCCGTCGTCGATTTAGTCAAACTCTGTGATCTACTGCGTGAGTCGGCCCACTGGCTTGGGCACGTTGGCCCGACCTGACTGGCCCCCGAGAGGGGCAGGTGCGGTGGAGATAGCCACCCGGGAGAGTCATATCTCCCGGGTAGTGTGGGACTTGCGTGAGCTCACCCACTAACTAAAACCGAGGCTATGAGACCTTCCCGCCGGGCTTGGTCCAGTTACGGGCCACCCTACCCGCTGGGGCGTTGGTCCACATATGTCCTCTATTACCATCGGCGCAGGGAGGCACTCGGCGGCGGCATGGCGGAGCTACCGGAGGTCGTTCTTCCGGCAGGCACAAAGCTCCAAAGCCCTCCCCCCTACCCCCCCCGAAATAATTTTCCCGGAAACGTTTTGCCACGGCATGTTAGACAAAGTTCCGTAGTTTACCCCGAAAATGGTTTCACACCGAGACTGTTTTCACCGAATTGTCTGGTCCCGGCCGAATTGTTTCGCTACGCACTACTGCGCCGTCGGCGCAGGGGGACGATCGACGGCGGCATGACGAAGCTCCAGAAGTTCGTTCTTCCGACACTAAGCTCCATCGTTTTCTTCACGAAAACTAATGTCCCCCGAAATCGTTTTCCCCGAAATAATTCACCCCGCAATCGTTTGCCCCGAAATATTGCCACGATGTGTCTCGCCCCGAACGTTTTGCGGTATTATGCTGCTTGGGTCGTCGGCACAGGGGGACACTCGACGGCGGCATGGCAGAGCTCCAGAAGTCGTTCTTCGGTCGGAGTACGGAGATAACTGGGTCGATAAGCCTGACCATGGAAGAGGCGTACACGGGCAAGGACGTGTCCGTTAAGTTCAGGCGGCGAGTGAGTGTAAACGTGAAAAAGTATACATGATTCCTTGGTTTTCGCAACGTAATTTTGCCCTGTGAGGATTACGCCGGCGTTTTCGTGCTTTCACATACTACTACTACCACCACCACTACTACTACTACTACTACTACTACTACTACTACTACTACTACTACTACTACTACTACTACTGCTACTACTACCACTACTACAAACTACTACTACTATTACTACTACTACTACTACTACTACTACTACTACTACTACTACTACTACTACTACTACTACTACTACTACTACTACTACTACTACTACTACTGCTGCTACTACTGCAGCCTTAACACCGCCCCCCCCCCCCCCCCCTGTTTCCAATTTCCCACCCTCCCCCACCCCCCGTCCGCGTCTCCGCCTCCGCCCTTGTCGACTCCTCTGCTGTATCATACTGCCTCAACAATTTCCCTTTAAACTCCCTGCGCTGCGGACCACACTACAAAACGAAACGAAACAAAACAAAAAACCAAGTAGAGCCCCTGCCCATTCTGCAACGGCTTCGGGGCGGCTTCCTTCCTTACCTGCGACCGCTGCCAGGGGTCGGGCAAGCGCGTCTACAACACTTTCCTCAATCGCTACGATGGTGGTGATGGTGGTGGTGACGGTGGTGGGGGGGTGTCGTGGCGGTGGGGGTGGTGGTGGTGATGGGTCCCAGATCTTCTCGCATGACGGAAACCACGCATACGACTCCACCGTCCGTGCCAGTAGCACTGACAACGACGTTAGCCTTGACGCCGGAGCCGGAGCCGGAGCCGGAGCCGGAGCCGGGGAGGCGGAGAGCCGTGACAGCGGTGGCAGTGGCGGCTGCCGCGGCGGCGGCGACGGTGGGAGCGGCACCGGTGGCGGTGATTATGGCGGCGACAGCGGTGGCGGGTGGGCACGGCGGCATCACAGCGCTGCCGACGCTGCCAATCCAAAGGACAAGAGCGGAAGGGCGGCAGCCGGAGGGGAGGTTCTTAAGCGCACCGCCGAATGCGGCAAGTGCGGGGGCACTGGGAAAGTCCCGTCGCCTAAAACGAGGAGCGGGTTCTGTGTATACTGCATGGGGGAGCGGTTCAGGGAAGACTCCCGTACCCTCACGGTTGCTGTACCCCCCGGAACGAAGAGCGGCCACATAGAAACCTGCCGCGGCGAGGGGCACGTCGACTTGACTGGTGAGAAAAAAATACACCCACGCCGTTGCTGAAGGTTGGAAGCAAGATTCCGAGCGGGGACGCAACAGAATTACCCCCCCCCCCCTCTCTAATGTGGTTTGTTGCAAGCAATGTCTGCCTGGTCGGTGAGAACACGACGTGCTCCGTCCCGACATTATAGGGATGCGAAGGTCTACTGTCACACGCCTACGGCAGTACATGATGTCGAGTACACCCACCCCCCCTAGTGGGGTTTGCTTCGGTGACGGGCGGGGTATGGAAAGGAATCGTCCGTGCCTCATCGAGGATGTGTCGGTTTGATGGCGTGCTGGGGCGGGATGGAAATAATCTCCCCTTCTATATTTACTCGACGTTGTCATCCATATATGCAAAGAAAGTCCTTCTCGCAAGCGCTTCTCGCGAGTAGGATGAGACTCACCCGTTCATGCGGCTCGCCCAACGCTTCACATTTCGCTCCGCGTTTGGTGCAAGAAATATTTGCCCCGGTCGGCGGAAAAAAATCCCCGACGTACGATCCGTCCCGTTGGCATTGTAGGGAAGCGAGGGTCTATGGTCATACGACTTTGGCCATGCACGATACTGAGTACACTCCTCTAAGTGTGTATGCTTTGGTGACGAGCGGGGGGCGAAATTAGATCCTCCCCGAAAGATATTTTTTCTTCGGCGGTTCAATCCGCGTTTATTGGTATGGTCTTGACAATTGGTCACCGGCGAAATTCCCCCGAGGTCTACAACGCGGGGGAGAAGGCTCCTACTTGAGGAGTTGTATCGTCAGTAAAATATTTCGTCGCCGTGGACTGAGCGATTGACACCGGAACGGGCATGACGTGAGGGGGAAGCGGCGGGGTCAGGGAACGTAGCTGTGTGCGGCGGTCTGTTCTCTGTTTATTTATCGTTTGGACACCGTGCGCTCGACAGTTAATGCCTTGTTCTGAGCCTATCCATGGCAGAGTGGGTACGCAAATACGAATTATTTACAGCGCCAGGTGCTGCAAGATTACCTTGAGGGAGTCGGACGGACGCCCAATGCTCACGCGTCGGGACGATTCGCTTCCACCTCGCACCGTATTTTTTCGCCGGCTACTCCACTTGTTCATTGCCGGCGTTTTCCTTCTCGTGTGCGTCCCTCGTCAAAGAGAATTAGTCTCCTACGGGAAAATTTTCACAGGGCCTGTCGCATGCGCGGCCGTGAGCCCAACGCGATAGGTAGCACGTAGGGCGGCGATTGCTCACGATGCTACGGCAGTAACCCCCCCCCCTCCACCTCTCGCAGCCGGCGGAATGAATCGATCCCGTGACATACCCTCTTCTACCTAACGCTCCGAAGGACGTTCGATCCGGCGGCGGCAGCCCTCCCGTTCAACTGTTCTGTTTTCAGCCACGTTCACGCCGACGACACCAACGCCTATGCCTTCGAGTACACCGGATCTCATATGACCTCGCTATTGGTATCGCACTGAATAAGTGTTGCCGTATGTTAATCTACATACCCCCCGCTTTTACCCACTCTCGCGTTGCTCGCCCCCCCCCCCCCCCCCCCCCATTTCAAACCGCCTACTTTCTTCGCCAAGACCTGCTGGCCGCAACGAAACTCGAGGCGGAGGACCGAAAGCACGAAACAAACTCGGACGACCCCGCAGGAGGCTCCAAGGACAGGAAAACTTCCCGGGAAACGCCGCCGTCATCATCATCATCATCATCATCATCACCGTCGTCGACACGCTCCTCTTCCTCCTCCTCCTCCTCCTCCTCCCCCTCCTCCTCCGAGTCATCCTCTCCTTCGTCACCTGCGACCGCCACTCCTGTGCCCGCACCGCCAGCGTCTGAGCTTACGCCCGGGTCTGCGCCTGCGCCTGTTGTCTTGTCGTCGTTCCGCCCCCCCCTTTCGTCTCCTTCCGCTAAGCCGAGAGCCCGGCGGGAAGTGAAGAGGGGCGACTTCGTCTTGACCGTGAACGTGGTGCCGCACCCGTCGTTTTCGCTCGTGGGCGGCGAGCTGCACATGTCGGTTTCCCTCAGCCTGGCGGAGGCCCTGGGCGGCTTCTCCCGAGAGATCACCCTGCTGGATGGCTCGGCTGTCACCATCAGGTGAGGCAGAGAGAAAGAGAGAGAGAGGGGGGGGGGGGGGGGGCAGTGGTCGTGGCGGCAGTGGTTGACCCTGCTAGATGGCTCGGTTATCACCATCAGGTGAGGGAGATGGTGAGAAAGAGAGAGAGAGAGACAGAGAGAGAGAGAGGTCAGTGGTCGCGGCGGCAGTGATTGGCGGTCCTACATGGCTCGGATGTCACCATCAGGTGACAGAGAGAGAGAGCGAGAGAGCGAGAGAGAGAGAGAGAGAGAGAGAGAGAGAGAGAGAGAGAGAGAGGCTACTTGGTCGCGGCGACAGTGGCTGGGTGGTGGTCGCGGACGATGGTTGTGGCGGCCGCGGTTTCGGCGGTTTCTCGTCTCGTTTTTTTTTTGTGGCGGTTGTCAAGGCGATAGTGGTTACCACGGGCTTTTTCTTTTGCTGCTGAAAGCGATATGACGCGCCCTGCGATACTACCGAATATAGTTGTATGTACCACGTGTTGGCCCAACCATGTTTGACTAGCGGGGATCCAACCGAACCTGAGGAGCTGCGAGTACATACCTAACGCGTTTGGGTCCAAAGCGTGTTTTTTTTTGTTTTTTGTTACGTGCTTCATTTCCTGTAGCCCATGGAGTTGTGTATCCGGGCTGAGGCTTTCTTTTCCCCAAAACGCCAACTGCTAGGTAAGGTGTAGAGCTCCATTTTTGTACAAGCGGGGGTCCAACCGCACGTAATCAAACGTGGAGCCTCGGAATATCTTAGGCGCCATCCTTACAAGGGAAAACACGCGCCTGACGCATCCTACGACAGGAGTATATAGAGTCTACAACACGTTTTAGGACAAAATATTTTCGGGACTGACTGGGGCTCCTTAAGCCAATATCGTATTTGGAATACCGCTGTACAGCGTTTCGCAATGCTGTTCGTGCTTTCTTACTCTAGGCTTTTGAATCGATTGATCGTCGGGTTTTGCACCCACTCTTAGCTTTTTTCGAACAAGGTTTTGGGTGAGGTATATCGTGAGAGTCGTTGGAGTAGGGATGTACATCAACTCGTAATCACGTGTTGATTATGATTACTCTTGGTGATTAATTTTAATCACGTGAAGTTTTAATCACGTGATGGTGATTATGTTGTGTTTGATTGTTCGGCTAAGGCATGATTGGTTGATTATTGAACTCAAATCATGAGACAGTTGATTATTTTCGATGAACATTAAGAGAGGCATTTTGTTAGAACCAACCGACGGTCAACCCGCTTTGTATCGGGCAAGGGCAGATAATACATATCACGGCCTCGAAGCTATCGTGCGGATCCGTTCTCTACGGAGCGACAGGTTGCTAGCGGCGTCCTACGCTCTTCGTCGAACTCTGAAAAAAAAACTATTTATGTCATACAAGAGGGATCGATGAGGTTTGTCGTCTGTTTCTACACACCAGCGGCCAAATCTTTTTTGATGAGACGCCTGGCCGGCGCCCACCACATATCGCCGGCCTCGGTGTGAACGCTGCTGTGACCCTAGCGTGGGTCGGAGCCCCTGAGAACCGCGACCCGTTCATATTTCATGACCCAGTCGTTGGGTCTATCGATCGACGTCAAACCTGAAAAAAAACGGTCTATTTCTTGTGTCATCGGAGAGGGAGGATCGAGATTTTGTTTGGTCGTCTGTTTTTCTACACGCCAGCAGCCAAACAATCGTTCGGTCAGACGCCCGGCTTGCGCCTGCCTGACATCACCGGCCGTCATGTGAACACTGGTATCCTAGGGCAGGTCGGAGCCCTTAATGAGCGCGCCGCATTCGGATTTCATGGCACCGTAGTTCGAGTTGTAGATCGATGTATGCCGAGGGATCGGGATCTGGTTAACGAGTTTTTGTCATGAAAATTGTCTCCTGAACAGGGGGGTTTTATCGCAATCTAGCGGGCTTCGCGCACTTCAACTCGTCGTGACGAGCTGTCGCGGAACTCATGACGCGCGGTCAATTTCCCCCCATCACCACTCACCACGTACTCGCACAATAGGGGTTTCACATGCGGCGTGATTTCACGCGTGGCGGCATTCTGAGAACTGGAAATTTTCAAGAAATTTCGAAGCTCACTCAGAAAAGCGCAGTAAAAAAAACTGCTTAAAAATGTTTTCACAGAATTACAAAAAACTGATTTTGATATCATATCGCTATGTTGCAGCCGGGGTAGATTACCGAAGAGTAAACTCGTAGGAATGTGTCCAAAGGCTTGTGGCGTGCGTACAAATAGTAGCACTCGTTGATATATGCATGCTACTCGTCCTATTGCGGGGGACCATAGTAATTAGGACCAAATATTGTTGGTAGAAATAAGGAAATTTATAGTTTTTTTGTGTTCAGCGTAGGTCCTATTTACTATGATACTCCGTAATAGCACTCGTTCTCCGTGTCGGTAGTAGTCTGAAACAGAAAAGAGGGAACGCCCGGAGGGTAGATTCCTTCTCGGGAAAGCCTCATTGTTGTACTGGGAGACAATGATTGGGCATCACTCGGTGAGCACCTCAAGGACAACACGAGCGTATGTTAGTTCCGGAATATTCGCACGAAGACACGCCGCGAAAGGCTCCGTACCGACTAGACGCGTTCCCGGGTCCAACCGCATACTTTAGCGCCTTATCGCTGTCGGAGGGCTTCTGAAAGTCGTACACGACGTCCCCACGGGGCCAACAAAGGTGGCTGAACCCTAAGAAGCTTGTCTAGAAATTTGGGAACAGTGAGGCAGAGAAGGAACCCGCAGAAAGGAGAAGAGTCAAACGAGCGACGGCATTGAGATAAAATAAGGATCAACAAGTATGGGTACGATGTCATGGCGCAGCAGAGAGGCCTCATTGGTCCCCAACCATAAACTGGTACCTGGTACGAATTAACCCACGACGCAATGTTACAACAGTAGCCTGAAACAGAAAAGAGGGGACGCCCCCAGGGTGGATCCCTTTTCGGGATAGCCTCATTGTTGTTTTTGGGAGACCGTGATTGAGTAGTACTCCGTGAGCGATATCGCAGCCCTACAACTGCACGACAAAGTAGGAAGAGGCTAGGAAAAACAGACCATACCGCCCTCTCATCGCTGATAGCGAGGTGTACCGTCGACAACGACATCAGTTTTGTTCGTGTTTTTTTTTACCGGGGTACCTACTCTCTGCGACGAGTTTTCGCGCTGATGTCCAGCCAATCAACGCGGGAATAGCAACACCGGGTAAAAGTCTCCGGCTGATCGCAGCAGGAGGCCTCATTGAGTCCACTAAACTACGATCTAAGCTATAACGCACTGATACAACAGCAGCGCAACCTCCTGCCAAAACGCCCTTTCCGTTCCTTGTTTGTGTACCTGTGTAGGCGGACGAGCCCCACGCTCCCCGGGGCGCTTCTTCGTTTCCCCAACCTAGGCCTACCTCTCCCGTCTTCGTCTTCGGAAGGGCGCGAGCGGTCAGACGACGAAAAACGCACAAGCGGAGGGGACAAGGCGAGGCGGGAGACGAAGGCGAAGGGAACGGCGGCGGAGCATGTCAAGGGAATGCAGGAGTCAACGTATTCTTCGGCGACGGGCCGGAAGGGTACCCCCGGAGGCGGGGGGGGAGGGATAGCTTTCGGCGATCTCGTCGTGCAGGCTTCGGTCACGCTACCCGGGGGTAAGTGTTGAGCTTTTTAAAACCTCGCGATCACCAGTGGATACCACCAGTAGCAGTGTGGTTTTATGATAGAGGTAGAACATTCCCGCTAAAGTGTTTTTTTCGTGAATGACGGGGCTCCTTACCCAAAAATCGTCGCAATGACAGTCTTGTTTCAAGTTGGCGTTTTTCTATACTTGGGGGATGGGACGGTTCATCGGGATGCAATCTTATTTTTTGCTGAAGATATATTTCGGGTGAGGTGTGGAGCTCCTTACGGCCAAGAGAGGAGCCTCAGAAAAGTTAGGGTGAACCTCTATCGCAGAACTCCTCAGTGGATAGATGAAGCGGGCGGGAGGGGGGGGTGCGGCGAGATTGTGTTGAATATATTACGCAGCAAGCGAAGCTTATGTTCGTAAACCCCAGGAGATCCCTGGGATGGGATGAAGATTCGTCGAAAATAGTATTGACAAGCTGCGTGTGGTACTTCGGTTGCGCATGCTGTACGATTAATGTGGAGGCACCCGTTAGTTTACAAGCTCAGTCAGGGCCAACGTTTTCCGGGATATTGGCGGGTATGTCCTGTGAAATCCGCCATTTCAGATTTCATTGTGTACCGTAGGTCACACAACTATATAGGCCAGGACTTTGGACTGATGTAAGCATCTAATGACCTTGCCTCGCCGGTTCAGGAACGGATTTTTTTCCGGAATATTAGATGCTTGTGCCCACACGTACAGTAGCGCCCGCCCCTTTATCCGTTACATCCTCTGACGACCACAAGTATCTCTCAGCCCACCCCCTCCGTCTCGAAAGGGATGCGTGGTCGATGGTGAAATAACCAAGGCAAGAAACAAACGAGTACCCCCCCCCCCTCCCTTTCCCCCCCTCCCTCGCGGCCCCAATCACCCCCCCACCCACCCCCCAAACGTACCTTGCACTCGTCTGCAGGGGTGGGTATCCGGGACGATCGTTCCGAATTCATCGGCACAGTTCTCAAGATGAATGTCGAGGAAGAGCAACCATACTCGGCCGACTGAGTGGGCACAGAGAGACAGATGCGGCTGATTGGCGACGCTCCGACGCTGTGGTACAGGCCAGGGCAACAGACCGGAAGCAACGAAGCTGTATTGCTCGGGGGAGAACTTTGTATATTTTTATATCAAGACCCGTGGCTACTTGCAGCCACCACGGCCAGAACGTGGCTGGTCGGCAAAAAAAAAATGGCGCATCGGCTACGTGGCGCTACGACCACGGCTCCCTCAGTCTTTTGTTCTCGGACGGCGGTTCGAAGAACAGGTAGTCCGCCTGCATTTTGGTGCGGCCGACGTCTGCTGCAACAGCTGGTCTGCGAGCGTGATGAAAACGGGGTCTGCGGGTGATGTGTGAATCCTACCCGTGATGAGGGGGTCGGCCCGTGGTGTGCGGATTTGCGCCCGTGGAACGCAGGTCTGTACGAGTTCGTGGTGTGGATCACGTGGACCGCGGGTCTGCACGTGATGTGCGGATTTGCGCGTTGTGTGCGGGGACCGCGCGTGGTGCGGGGCTGCGCACGTAGAACTCGAGTATACGCCTTGAGCACGAGTCTACGAGCGGTGGTGCGAGTTCTGCCCACATGGAGCGCGGGTTTGCGCGGGGTTTTGCGGGTCCGCGCTCCTGGAATTCGGGTCTGCGGGTGGTGCGGGTCGGGTCTGCGCACGTGTGACTCCGGGTCCGCGCGTGGTGTACGGTTCTGCGCATGATATGAGACTCCGCGCGTAATGCGGGTCTGTGTAACAGTAGCAGCGTGCGCGTGTCTGCGTGTGGTGGGCGTATATCTGCGCGTGGCGTACGGGCCTGTACGTGGTGTACCTACGGCTCTACGTGTGATGCGTGGATGTGCGCGTGCGTGCTGTATGGTTATGCGCTTGGCGCGGGTCTTCGCACGTGGATTGGGGGTCTGTACGAGGTTGACCGGGTCTACGGGTGGCTTCGCGGGTGTATGCGTGGGTGAGCGGACCTGCGCGAAATGTTGTGCGCGTCTGCACGTGACGTACGGGTCTGCGCGTGATGTTGATATGTAGCGCGCCGAGGACGAAAATAAAAAAGAGCTGAAAACGCAGTGAACTGTCCGTGCCGGCAAGTAGCATTCGTTAATTGTTTCCGACATACATGACGCCTTGCACGCGCTCCGAGGGTTTGAGCGTGTGTATCACCCCGCCCGATTCACGTTTCAAGCATTCATTCTCCTGTTGGGGTTGGGTGTGGTGCCTGCTCCCCGTCTCCCCCTTTCTTCTCGAGTTGGCATGTTGGGGTGGTTGAGTGTTACGAGGGAGCAAAAACAAACATTATGTCAGCGTATGTTGGGGCGCACTACTAATACAGCTGCACCACGCCGATACTCTCGTCCTGACAAGCGGTGCGTTTCATCGACGGCGGCAGATACTATACACATGCCTACAAACTTATTTTTACGAGTTATTGGTACGCCGTGAGGACGTTCCATGCTTTCAAACGCCCGCTACAGGCGGGGAAGGGCCATCTCACGTTTCTCAGCGCGCTAGCTATCCTCTGTCTCTCTCCGGGAGCAAGTTCGCCCTTCTCTGTATTAGACGCGACTCGACGAGGGTAGAGAAGGCTGCAGTCTCCTCGCGGTAAATTATGCAAGGCGCCAACCTTAGTGGGAAAGGGGGGTAAGAGCCTAAGCCTACTGCTGTGTGACCCTGGGTCTGAGTTGCTACTACAACAGGATGGAAAGACAGCAGAAGGGCGGATGTAATAAATGGGGAGAAGAAAAAACAAAGAGTACGTGGCGCCGAGAAAATTAACGGTTCGTTCGTGCTGCTGCCCCTGTGCCCACCGTAGAGGCGGTGACAGGTTCAGTCTGTTCGTTTATAAAGGAGCTGACTGAGTAGCTCAGTGGTCTATCCTCTTTAAACGAACGTAGTCAACGTTTCAGCATCGTGGGGCACCCGTTTGGCAAGGCCGTTTCGGCCGAGACTGCTTCCTTTTTTGGTGTTGCCGCTGCTGTGTCGCCAACCTAGGTAGTCTCTACGGCTGATACCGGAGGCACGTGCTCTACGAAATTATACTCCCTGATGCTGGGGCTAGGAAAAAATAGTACCCGAAGTACCCTGCATCCATGCCGGTCTTGGTTTGACGATTGTCTTCCTGATGGTGCTGGGCCTAAAAGGGCGCCCTCGAAAGTACGAAGAATAAAGTATACATGATTTGGGAGTATGAGAAATCTGTGATCCCGGGGCCTTGAAACGGTAAACGTACCAGAGGTACACACAACAGTACCAGCAGATTCGACGGCAATCGCTCCATGATACTAGATATAGAGCGACTCCCACCCGACTTGCAAAACATGGTCTTGATGAACCGCTCATTGATGCTGGGCCTTCGAAAAATAAAGTTTTACTGTCGAATTTTTGTGTAGGTCAACAGATCTACGTCGTCGTCGTCGTCGTGTCACGGTGCAGCGCTGCCACTGCCGCCACTCAAACGTGTAGCCGTCCTCGGCGACAACCGCATACATCAAAGCGAACCTCAACGACCGTCGTCTGCAGTGTGTTTCCATGGCGAGAAACGTAGGTCCCAACAAAAACAAACGCGGGTCGTGTCGACACAGAAGTAGGGGGGGCTTGGATACCTCGCCGGCAGGCTATTAATAGGAAGTATCACCAGCGACGACGCCCTTCTCCTGGTCTGGGAATGCGGCGGGGAGTCGGGCGCACAGGCAGCAGCCAGACGTTGTCACGAACTTATCACTCAGACTGCGTGATGGTACTGCAGGAAATTCAGGGGCTGCCGCGTGCACACGCTTGTAGGAGCGAAGAAAAGGAGCACCAGGTTTCGTAGATGGGCCATAAACATCGCCTTGGGGCTGGGGATCCGCGGCCAACGCCTCCGTACCTGCCTGCGTTCGGATTTTACCCCTCCCTCACCCTCATATAACCGAAACGAAAGTGACCGCTAAGCACGTAGCAAGCATCTACAATACACCCGGCACTATGACAGTAGCACAATCAAGCCACGCTACATACAAAAAAGTAAAAAGTGGGTAGCAGCGTGTCACGAATCAACAGCTATATATCAGGTATATCAATAGCCGCCAAAGAAGAATCACTGCTGCAGCAGCGCTTCCTAAAACTTCCTCCGCCTTTGTTTCCTGCATATCGACAGCTGCCGCTAGGATAGCTGCGACAGCCCCCCCCCACCCCCCCCTCCGCCCCGCCTGCCCGAAGACCGTCGCCTTTCCGGGCTGAGAGCTTTCTTCGTCCGCTGCTTGTACAGGTCGAACTTTTCCTCGATGCTGCCCTGCTCCAGCGTCTCCAGGGGTCTCAACCCTCCACCCTGCCCCCCCGTCAGCGATACTGCGGGTCCGGGTACATCCATCAACAGACGCATTTTTAGACACAGGCATATTCAGGGGTGTAGGAAGACACTTTGAAGTATAAATGTTCATGGAGAAAACTAGATCGACACTGCAGTTTTGTTATTGACGACCCAGAAGGGGGGGGGGAAGGGGGGCTGTGCGCTAAAACCATGTAAAAAAAGTTGAGACTCGACTGGCGAGGCCCGGGATTCTGCATGGGCCCAAACACGTTTATTTTTCAGGTTATACCTGGTACATTATATGAACGGAAAGAATAAACGAACGGCCGCTGCACAATCTCGTTCCGTTCCGAATCGATTCCTGCACAGGTGGAATGAGGTTTAAATGCGCGCCCTCATCCTGGCAAGCTGCGTGCTACGTCGGTCGCGCGTATTTCGTTTACACGTATATACATACATACATACATACACACATACATACATACCTGGTACATACATACATACGTACCTACATACGTACTTAAATGCTCGTGTTTTCGTTTTCCGCGAGAAGAGTTTCTGAGGTTGTTTGTTGCTGTCGCGCCAACTTTCAGCGATCCCCACGAAACATGCATGTCAGGGTTATACGGGACGAGTCGACGGCACACAGGCCTTCTTGCGTGGACAGCAGGTGGTATGGCACTCACTGGCACAGCAACAACAGTCTTGTACTACACAACGTATTCCCTTGCTAGACCTCCGGCATGATCTTCTCTGGCATGGCGATCTCCTCTCTACCGCCATCCCCATCTGACACGGTCTCCCCTGCTGACGGTATCTCCTCTGGAACGTCTCCCCTAGCATTTTGATACTTCTCACGTCTCGAACAGATCAGCCACAGATCATCTACGGTTCGTGATCTAGATCTCTCGGGGCAGATATATAATCTATTCCCGATAGTGTAACAGTATGATCTAGCTCATGTTGCCGGGTGGGACCCCGTTCTATTCGCATGATCTAGGGCACATTTCTTGGGTTAAATAATCTGTACTATACAGATAGATCCTGCACAACCTCTCACAACGCCAGCTGAGGGACTAGATGATCTACAGATCGTGATCTATCTGTAGATCACCACCCCTTTACGGCATTGCTCATGACATAAGGCACCGCCCCTGCAAGGCAGATCCTGCACAATCTCTCACAACGGCAGCTCCGGAACTAGATGATCTAGATCATGATCTATCTGCAGACCATCTGTCTGTGGTGTGGATACTTACTTTCCTCTCCTCCGAAAAACAACATTTTCTGACATCATTCTGATATCTTCCACTCGACACCTGACAAAATGTGTAGCGCTTGCCTCCAATCACACCAATCCACGTACGAAAGGGAATCCATAGATCCCATGACTTCGTCCCGGCCATTTCTTGACGAAAAGGGACCAACCGTGTAGCCCTCCCCTTCGGAAGAAATTTCTACTGACTTCCTAACCGACGCCTCACCAATCGAATCTGAAAGGGTGGAGACTTTTTTGCTGTGACAATAACATTTCCGCTGACTTGCAGCAGTAGTGCGTACCATATGGTACCTCTCAGCTGACTCGCTGTTTCTTTCTTTTGTTCTCTCCTTCGGCACCGGACAGGTTCCTCGCCGCACCAGACAACCGGGGTGCGACTATTACCGGAGGACCATAGTAAATAGGACCAAACGTTGTAGGTAAAAAACGTAAATATATAGGTTTTTTAGTACCGTAGGTCCTATTTACTATGGTCCCCCCGTAATGCTATCAACTTATGCCCTGAACCGGGTGCGACGATGGGGGCAGCACTGTTTCGCCTCTTTTGTATCTTGACTGACGGGGAGGAATATTCTCAGCCTTGTTATTGTAATATTTTTCGAACAACACCTACGATAGGTCGAGCTTAACCCCTCCGGTACTGCAGTGTATTTTTTGGAGACAAAGCAACCGAGTTCCAAGTTGATTTTTTCCCAGAACGAAACTGCAGCACTACAAGTTAAACGTCGTTCTTTACACAAACAAAACAGTTTTCGGGGAGAGATGTAGCGGGGAGCTCCTATGCAATATATTCAAGTTGGGAGCATCATAAACATTAGCTGCTACCTCCGTGCTGCCATGGCACAAGTCCCTAGCCAGAACTTCATGACGGACAAGTGTGCCCCAGCTCACGAAATAGCTGCCACGCTGCCCCCAAATACAAGCAACATTTCCGCATAACTATTTTTGGCACATACGTTCATCGCATTTTAGGGGCAGAGTGGTGCGTTGGGTCGGTTCCCGCTCTCGATGGAGGGATGCCGTTTGCTACCATCAACAATGATAATGTACCGTAAGAAGTACCTGACTCTGGATGGAAGTTACGACAGATTCCCTCTAAGTCGGGGGGGGGGGGGGGGGGGGGGGGGGGGGGGGGGGGGGGGGGGGGGGGGGGGGGGTTCAGTTTCATACAGCGGAAACGGTCTAGCTCTAAAGCTTCTAGCAGTAGCCCCCCCCCCCCCCGCGGTCTATGTATGGTAATATGACTACGGCCATGCATGATAATGACTAACCCCCCCCCCCACCGATTGACGACGACACTGTAATAGATGCCGCCCGCCACATGAGCCAGACAACCAGGATGCCGTTTTTTTTTGTTTTTTATGGCGGTCGGTCACAGCTGGTGGGCGAGTTAGATCATTTGCGTGAGGTGAAGAGCCTTTACTCCGCACAAGGAGAATGATCGTATCACGTAGCGTGTATGGTAAGGCACCCAAGAGTCAGTTACAGAGTACTCACATTGCTGTCTCTGGAAGTGGCTACACCGGAAAATAAATGAACTCACTGAATCTGTCATCCACATGCAAGTCCGCCTCACAAGTGGTTCTTAGTAGGATGTAGTTCACCTTTCGTGCGACTCGCCTAACATCTCACGGCGCTTCGCGCTTGGTGCAAGCAAATTCTGCCTGGTCGGTAAACACCCGACATGCTCCGTCCCGGCGTTGTAGGGATGCGAGAGTTTATGGTCATACGACTACGGCCATGCATGAGATCGAGTACATCTTTCGAGTACCCCCCCTCACCCTCCCCTACCCGCCCCGCCCCACAAAACGATGGGAGCTTTTTTGTTACTACAGGAGCGAACATGTTACTTGCAGTGCCTCTTATGGGTCATTCTCCAGTTTATTAAAAAGGGCACTGCTATCAATGCTCTCGAGCAAATATTCAAGCTTAAACACGCGGTGCGAGGGGGCAGGTTAAGACTCACGCTCTCTCCTCTCGGCCCCTCCGTGGCTGACGTTCCTGCTGCTGCTACTGCTGATGCTGCGGCGTTTTTCGTCCGGGGTCGATGTCTTTCTCTTCGCGTGGGACGCTGCGGACGACGACTTCCGGCGCGGATGCTCGGAGGCTCGCCGCCGCTCTCGGCTCGGCGACGGCGTGGAGACCACCTCCTGGATCACGTCGAGCTCCGTGTTCCTTCTGCAAGGCAGGAGAAGAAGGGTACGTTTGTAGTCGCCATGGTTACTCGAAGAATAAAACAAAAAAATCTGAACGAGTCTTGCCACTCTTCTGTCCACGGCAGGGGGGGGGGGAGAGGGGTGTACTCGTTGTCATGCATAGCCGTAGCCGTATGACCATATGCCCTCGCATCCCTACTATGGAGCACACGTCAGGTTTTCACCGACCATAAAGTATGCGGTAGCGTGGGGGGGAGGGGGGGGTATGCAAACGGGGTAACAACATTACGTCCATTTTTGTTTGTCTCAATTGCCCCATGCCCCCCCCCCCCCCTCTAAGACCATGACCATCGCGACGACTATGATTCTCCGGCGTATCTTTATAGGGATGGATGCAGCTTTACCCTTCAGGCGACTCGGGAGAACACCTCACGGCGCTTCGTGCTTGGGGCAAAAGCAATGTCTGCCTGGTCGGAAAAAAACCAACGTGCTCCGTCCGGGCAATGTCGGGACGCAAGAGTCCATGGTCTTTCCACTACGGCCATGCATGACTAGAGAGCCCCCCCCCCCCCCACCCCGCGTCCTCCCCTGGGAGGCCCCTCTTCCCCCGGGAAAAACATTAAAAAAAAAAAACGAAATCTCCGGTTTCTTCTCACCTTACCCTACCCGACGCCCTCCTGCTGCCCCCCTTGCTCAAAGGGGGTGTCCTCGGGGTAGTCGTCCCCTTCGACTCGAGGTCGTCTCTACCCCCACCCCTGCCATCCACCGACGACCAGAAACCGTTTTCAGAAGAGTTCGACAAGGAAGACGGCGACGGGCTTTCCGGCGTCGCCCCCGGAACTGATCCTGATCCGCCGTGATTTTGTGTTCTCTTGGGGGTGGGGGCAGCGGCGGGGGAGTGGCGGCGTGGGGTGCGCTCCGGCTCGGTCGCGCTGGCGCTTTCGTCGGAGTCTTTGTCGCTGTCGTTGCTGTGTTTGCGGGGTTTCCGCTGCGTGTTATGAAGCGTTTTTTTTCGGGAATAAATGAGAAATGGGATCGGGGACGGCAGTGCGGAACGGATGGCGGGAGGGATGGCGGTGGTGATGGCAGTCGGGGGGAAAAAGGAGGCCCGGATGATTGTTCGCGGGTAGGGTGCATGATGGCGAGATCGGGGGCGGGGGCGGGGGGGGAGGGGGGAGGTACTCATTGTTAAAAAGTGGTCGTCTTAATGGTCGCACGGCGATAGACCCCTGACCTCTCTACAATGCCGGGACGGATTACCCGTCGGGTTTTCACCGACAAGGCAGACATGTCTTGCGCCAAGCGCGATGCATAGTGATGAGTGCTCGGCAAGTCTCGCATGAAGGGTGAGTTGCACCCATCCTACTACGAACCACTTGTGAGGCGAGCTTCGGCACATTGTGCAGCCTTGTGCGTCCGTTCTTGCATAATGACTTGATGGGGGTGTTGATGACGGTTGGGGGTGAGTAGGGCCGGGTGATGTTTCGCGGATAGGTCAAGGAAACGGGGGCGGGATGGGGAGAAGATGGGGGGGGGGGGGGGGGGGGGGGTACTCATTTGTTGCTTGCCTTAGTCTATGAGACCATTGACCACGCATCCCTTTCGAGACGGAGCACCGTTCCCATACTCCTGATAGAGACACCTCCACAATTGGGCGCTCATTACGTTGTTTCCTTATAATACATATAATGTTTTCGCTAATCTGATCCCCTTCCGGAGAGGGGGGTGGGGGGTGGGGGGGGGCTAGGTTGATATAATGTTACGTCGTTGTCTCGTCTCTGCCGTGCCTGTTTCTTGGGGAGTTTGCGGTACATTGGGTCATCCATCGAGCCGAGTACGTGCATCAAACAGCAGGCTGCTTCATCTGCAGCACACGCTCCGATCAGACCGTCGTTAAATTACAGTGCTGTACGCGTTCAGCTTTCCACTTGGCAAGACAGGTGGTACTTATGTTGCGAGTGGACCAATGAGGAAGCCGCCGTCGTGCCGTCCTATATTGAAACAACTGTGTGTACGCATTCTGAGTGTCCCCCTACAGTATTTATGTACTTGGGTTGTGGGCAAGGGGAATGGCGGCCGGGGGGTGGGGGATGCAGAGATGGGCGGGGGAGGGGAGCGCAGGGCGAGGATACAAGCGGACATTTGGAACCGAGACGGGAGAAAAGGCAGCCCGAACATTGTTGCTGATATTGGGTCGCTTTCGGAACGTACGCCAGGGGGGGGGGGGGGGTCTTGAAGGCGGGGAAAGGCTAGAAAGTCGAACGCGGCCGGCGGAAGCACACAGTCCCTTTGTTGCTGGCGACCACCTAGATATACCAGAGTGTGTCAGGTAGGTAGGCGGACTGCATTGTATCGTGGCGATGGGTTAACGTGAGAACAACAAAAAACAACAACAACTATTACGGGGGTCCATAGTTAACAGGACCTATGGTGTACATAAAAACCTATATATTTGCCTATTTTTACTAACAAAATTTGGTCCCGTTAACTATGGACCCCCGTAATAGTAGCGAAGCCGAAACTGCATCTGTCAGGCCGTGGCCTGTAACGCGTAGATATGCGCAGTTATTTTAGTTAATTCGCAGGTTGTATTACATACATCACGTGCCTGGCACAAACTGCACGTACCCTAACGAATCTTACAACAAGGCGAGGTACATTTTCGGTAAAAAGCAGCAACGGAATGGGGCCTAACTTACTCTCGAACACACTCCTACCTTGATCCCTCTGCGGCCTGACACTGGCTTCGACTTCCCCCGCCGGCCCACGCTATCAAGCTGCCCGCCGCCGCTGCCCTTCCTCATCTTCTTCAAGGACGACGACCCCGACTGCTTCCTCTTTCGAGTGCCGCGGGAGGCGCCCCCCGCACCGCTCCCGCAGTGCTGCCCAGCAAGCGACTCAGTCGCAACGACCAGCCGCTTGCTGCTTCTCCTCCTCCTCCTCTTCCTCCTCCTCCTCCTCCTCCTCCTCCTCCTCCTCCTCTTCCCCCTCCTCTTCTTTTTCCTCCTCCTCCTCCTCCTCCTCCTCCTCCTCCTCCTCCTCCTCCTCTTCTCTTGTTCGATTTTGTAAACAGGGCGGCGTACCACGATGTGACGGTGCTCACAAACGACGACTTTTGCGCGCGCTTGGCGGGCGATAGTTTCTTTGGTGCTGTCTGTTGGGAAGAGCAGGGGGGGAGGGGTTCAGGTTGGGAAACGGAGGGAGGGGGAGGGAAGGAGGGGGGGGGGGGGTCGGGGGTTAGGGGGCAGGGGGGGGGGGGGGGGGGGGGAAGGAGGGAGGGAGGGAGAGAGGGGGAGCAGGTGAAGAGGGCGAGACGGAACAGGGGAGGGACGGACGGAGGAAGGGAGAGGGGGGGAGGCGGTGGAGGTATCGATCTAAGCTAGACAGGGGTGGTTTTAGGAGTGAAGGATTTCGGTATACAGTTTTTGCCAGCTCTTTCGCGATAAGTACCGTTTCAAAATGGAACACGAGCAGTTCCCTCTGCAATTGGGAATTACCGATACGCACTGCTATGCATCTCTACGTTTTCGGAAGGCATGTGTATGAACATCACGAAAGCAAAAAACCAATAGAATGTTGGGTTTCGAGATGGGTTAGAGTGTTGTGGTCCATGGTGCTTTGCATCTCCCGTCGAACAGGCGATCGACGAGCGCATATCACGGGGAAACTTGAGGTAGCTTAATTTTGAGCGGCTGCAGGTTTCTAAGTTACACCGTTTGAAACGAACAGGAAACAGGTAACCCCTTTGAGCAGGTTGAAGCCGAGTTCTACGACCGTCCGACCGACATTCATAGATGGGTAAGAACGGTTCTCCAAATTCACCAAATCAAGCACCGAACACAATTCACGACAGATACATACTATCCTGCCGCGCTATGCGTTTACTGTTTTGGGTGTAACGCGGAGTGTGCGGTCATATCCGAGACATATATAGTCAATCTACGTACTTCCATGATTCGGCGGTGTGTGCGTGCATTGGGAGGCATTCTTCCTTGTTGGCCATCAAGGGAATACTTTGGTTTTCCTGAGGCAACTTTTCCACTCCAGAGTTATCGGAGCCTGTCCTGTGGCTTCGAACCAGATTGTGGCGACGCGATAACGTCATAACAACGACAACAAGCACAGCACCACACCCTTAGGGCTGGTGGGTTCATCCCGCTGCTATTTCGTTTCTGAAACTGGTCAGCGCTGCCACCGAAATCGCACGCCCTGTGTTGAAGCGCGGCTCGAAGAGAACCACCTTACGATGCGCTATCTCGCTGCTGAGGCGCGGAGACAGTAAAACTATTGCGCCACGGCAGGGCGAAAACATAGTACAGAGTAAGTCAGAGCACCCACGTAAGCCGATCGGGGCGAAAGAGATTCAGCCATGTTCCAACACAGCAGCGGATATCGACCTCAAGTACTACAGACAAGCGAGGTGAAAAACATCCCCGGCCGATGTTTCCACGAGCGAACGCAACGATTGACGTGATGGGTTTCCAGTGCTATAACAGCATGTTTGGGGAGTGAGCAATCTGACATCTAAAGTTGAAGAAAATCCCCCTTCCCCCCACCACACCCCGCCCCATCCCACCCGCACAACACCACACTACACGCCCCGCCCCCCCCCCCTCCCGCCTCGCCCCGTTCCCTCCCACCCCCAACCCCACCCAACCCCCAACCCAGCCCACCCCCATCCCTGTTCTTACCGTCCGCAAGTCTGCCTGGGGCACTCCTGACGCCCTGAGGAGCCGCCCTCCGGGGGTCTCGGAAGACCTGAACGCTACCGTGAACGTGCCGTCGTCATCTTTTGACACCACCTGCGAGTTTCATTCATTCATTTCATTCATTCGTGCAGACAGCAGGTTGACACCCGTGGAACAGCGTTGAAAAGACCCGACTGTGCTCGACTAAAAAGAGAAAACGACCTACGCTCCTTCCCAGCGTCAAGAACGAAAAGCAAACCAGCGCGTCGCGATTTGTGGACGAAATTACAAAAAAACACTTTTTTTTTTTTCATATTCATGGTTGTATGTTACTTGGTTTTATTCAGCACACCCATTTCCCCGTCTGGGTCTCGCAGATGGGTTGTGGGGAGTTGGGAGTTTTTTTTTTTTCGTGTACTCCTGTGCGAGTAGTAGATGATTTGTCCGTATCGCTGATTCAACAACAACACTGCTACGGAGCTAGAAGGGGGGGTGTATGTACGCGACATCATGCGTGGCCGTAGTTCGTATTGCCATAGACCCTCGCATCCCTACGATGCCGAGAAGGAGCACGTCGGGTTTTCGCCGACCAGGCAGGCAGAGATTGCTTGCACCAAGCACGAAGCGCCGTGAGGTTGTCAGGAGGGTCGCATGAAGGCGGGTTTTCACCGACCAGGCAGGCAGAGATTGCTTGCACCAAGCACGAAGCGCCGTGAGGTGTCAGGAGAGTCGCATGAAGGGTGAAGAACCGCTTCAGAGGTGTCCGTGCATATAGGTTACAGCTTTAATGAGTCAATTTAATTTCCGGCGTGGTCTCTTCCAGAGACAGCAAGTGAGAGCACTATGTAACTGCCTCTTGGGTGCCTTACCACACACTACGTGATATGGAATTTCCCCTTGTGCGGGGTAAAGGTTCTCCGCCCCACACAAAGGATCTAACTCGACCACCAGCTGTGACTGACCACCAAAAAAAAAAACGGGGGGGAGGGGGCATAACATCTAGAACCGAGGATGGACTATTCTCTTAGGTTTCCGTACCCGCACTTGATTGTGACTACCACGTTCCCCCCTAGCAAAGTACATCTCTGGACGGAATGACAGGGACCGTTTAGGCCTTAAGATGAATCCCAAGCGATCCTTGTGTACACGCTCAGAGCGATGTTAGAATGTCTGGGTTGCTGTAGTTGGCTTTAGTTGTGGCAGCGCTGTCCAGGCTGAGGTTCACTGGCCAGATGTTGTAGGGAGGGCTGGGCCCTCGGGCCGAGCGTTGATGATGGGTTTCTGCCGTATCGTGAGGCGTTTCTGTGGGACATACGTAAGTAGGCAATACGATTGGCAGCCCTGGCAGCATCCATCAGCCGGCACGAGTAGTGCTGGCAGCACAGGAGTAGTAATACTGGAAGCACAATAGTACTGGCAGTACAGGAGTGCAGTACTCGAAGCGCCGTCGAAGTACTGGAAGCGCCGTCGAAGTACTGGACGCACAGTGGTAGTACTGAAAGCACAGTGGTACTGGCAGTACAGGAGTACTAATACTGGAAGCACAGTGGACATACAGGAAGCACAATTGTACTGGGAGTACAGGAGTACTGGAAGCACAGCAGTAGCACTGGAAGGACAGTAGTACTGGCAGCACGGTAGTACTGACGGTACATCAGCACTGCCAGCACCTACTGCTGGACCCGGGCCCAGCCCTACCGAAACATAAAAAAAAGCGAGAGTCTTGTCACTACACAGAAGGTAGTGTGCTGCTGGAGAATGCACCTATTCTCGAAGACGAAATCCTGCCTGCAACCAGCTTTCCCTGGGTCTTGCCATATACGTGTCCGGCCTTGCGCTACTGTACTGGGAGAAAACACTAGTAAATAGGACCCGCGGTACACACAAAAAACTATATATTTACCTATTTTTACTGACAATATTTGGTCCTATTTACTAGGGTCCCCCGTAATAGGTATTATGGGGAATTCTTTTTGGGCGCCAGGAATTGAGTTGTTGGGCCCAAACTGCGTGTTTCATCCGGCGTGATGCTGGGGCAAAAAACGCCCATAGATTCCTCGGGATGCTCCCCGGAGTTTTTCTTGAGCTTTCATAAACAGTTTTCCGCTTCTCCAGAGTCTTTCTGTAGTTTGGTTTTTGGCGCAGCCGCTCAGTTTTCTCTGGAAGGTCAAAAATAAGGTTGTTTCGTCAGAATTGGGGCCAGAAATAATGGATATTTGAAGATTTCGGACGAAAAATCATCCCGTCCTCAGAACTGGCAGAATGGACGAACAGTCAAACGACGACTCCGGATAAAACGGAAACTTGTTCAAGAAAACTCTCGGAAAGCTAAGGGGGGCATCCTGAAAGACTTTACCGGTGTTTCTGACCGTCCGCCGAGTAAACTGCGGGTTTTCGGGCAAAAAAAAAAAAAAAACCAGTTCGTATACCTCTTGTTAATTTTCCCCCCTAATACTTTGGTTTACTAACTAATCGCCAGGTGCCCTTCGCTAAATTACCGACTTTAAAGTCGGTCAGGCGCCCTTAAGGGAAGATCGAGCGACGAAAAAACGATCGCACCCACCTCTTGAGTGACCTCAACGCTCCACCAGCATACATGGGTATAACAGTACATATTGCTGCAGGTCTTGCCTCACCTGGCCCGGTACCCACTCGGCTGCTCCAGTCCGCGTTTCCATGCGGAGCTGGACGGCATCGCCTGCGTTGAAACCCATCCTCAGCGACATCTCCCGCAGGTGCTGCCGAGAAGGAATGAAGGAAATAAGGGAGGAGGCGATGTTGGAGCGGAGGGGAGCGGGGGTTGGGGGGGGGGGGGGCGTACTCATTTGTTGCTTGCTTTAGTAATTTATTCATTGACCACACATCTCTTTCGAGACGGAGCGCAAGCGGGGCGGGGGGGCGGGGGGGGGGGGGGGGGGGGGGTACTCGATATCATGCATGGCCGTAGTCGTATGACCATGGAGCCTCTCATCGCTACAATGCCGGGACGGAGCACCTCGGGTTTTCACCGACCAGGCAGGCAGACATTGCTTGCACCAAGGTCGAATCGAAACGTGAGGTGTCCGGCGAGTCGCATGAAGGGTGAGCTGCACCCCCCTAAAGAACCGCTTGTGAGGCTGACTTTCTCGCATATGGATGACAGGCTCAACGGGTGAAATGGGGTTTGACAATCATGAGAGAGACGCGATCAAGACCGACTACGAGCTACGAGTACAGCGAAAACAGTAGGGTCAGGGTGCGTACGCGTAGGCGGCGGGGACGGACGGTGGCAAGCTGCCACCGAGCCGTGCGACGACAGAAGCACCACTTTTTGACGGACGGAGTCGAAGAACCCAATTTCGCTACTGAATCCGGATGTGGACTTTCGCAATACACTTCTACTCAAATTTCTGTCCCAGAAAGGCATAGCAACAGTTGTCGCGCGTACGTACAGGTTACAAGCTTCCTAGCAAAATCGATTGTCGGGCTCGAAACACGTGCCCTCCCCCCTCCCCCGCCGTCTCGCACAATGCGGGCGAAGGAAAATCCTTGTGCAGACATTAAAGAAAATGTAGCAGTAGCATCATCAGTAGGCCGTACAATACGTACAGAATTGAGGCATTGTCGATTCCGTGTGGCGGTTGGCTTCATTGTGCTGTAATTTCTCTGTACCATATTCTGATTTTGCACCCAAATCGTCCAGGGGGGGGGGGGGGGGGGGGGGGGGGGGGGGGGGGGGGGGGGGGTTGCTGTAGTCAATTGACCATTGGGGGGTCTCAGCCACCCTGCTGTGAGTAAAGGTCGTGTACTATAGCCAAGTGAGGAGCCTATTGTTCATTAGCTGCCGCCCATATAAGGCAAACACGCCTCCAAAACGAGGTACCCGGACACACAAAAATCTATATATTTCCCTACTTTTACTAACAATAGTTGGTCCCATTTACTATGGTCCCCCGTAATAACCGCTTTCGCCTTCTGAAGACGGACGACCCAATCGGGGTTTGCCCCGAACGAAAGCTGGCCGCATTTATTTACACCAACGTGCCCGTCTGTTGTGTGCGTCCGGGCGGGTTTCGTGATGACATTTTCCGTGCTTTTTCTGGAGCTGGGGAGTCGTTTCAGCGCTGACCAGTAACAAATCAATCCATTGCACGTGCGTAGCTGATAAGGAATAGCGTGTTGGCCAATAGGTGTTACATATAACGTTGCTTCAATAGCGGCGCAAGAGACTGGCTGACCAACGTCGTGCTCCGCAGAGGTTGCCGGCGGCAGCGTCTCGTTTCACCTGGAACAGTTCGTCGTAGTTGACCCCGTCGTCGTCCTCCTCCTTCGATGTCACGTGGAAAACGTCGAGCGCCTGCTCGTCGGTTATCTCTGCCAAGCGACGAAAAACATTTGCACAAGTTTCTTTTTCAGTAGGAAATAAATTAAGCCAACTCGTTGTTTTCGGCGAATGAAGCCAACAAGGAAGAGGAAACAAGAGTGGGTGAGGGTGGGCCGGGGCGGGCCGGGGCGGGCAGGGGGAGAGGGTGGGTGGGTGGGTGGGTGGGTCGGGCGGTCGGTTTGAGTCGTCGGTAGGCCCGTTTTTTTTGGGTGGGTGGAAGAAAGGAGCCAGGCGTGTGTTGAGGGACCCGTACGTGTGGTTGGCTCAAATTCTCCTAATGATTCTTCTACAACATTGTGACGACCGCCCACTATCACCACTGCGCTGTCATAAGCCCGACAGTTTGAGCCTTGGGGCGAACAAACAGGGTAGATACCGCACACTATAGCAGCTATGACGCTACCAGCTCACCAGGGTTAAGGTCTGAACGACAAGCAGCACCGGCAACAGCGCGGGGGTGCAAAGGTTTTTATGGGTGCCGACAGGAGAAGCGGGTAGTGAGAATCTCGACTACGTAGGCGGTATTCTAGTCGCGACGACGGGGAAAAGTTCGGAGCCATCCCTGGGGTTTCAGGTCTCGCGTTTCACGTTGTCCCGCCGTCTCCGTCTTTTCCCAGTCAGCACACCAGCCGACTCTGGCAGAGCGGTGCTCAAAAGCAGCGAAGCCCTGCAAGTAGCGTCTCTCGTGATCAATAACCCCTAGCTCTAGGTTCATCTCCCGTGACATCCAGTCGCCGCGGTTTACGCAGCCAAAACTACCGGCGAAGAACTCGATAACCCGAACCCAATCCCCGGGCCTCACACAATCCAAACCCAAACACTATCCAACCCGGCACACGAGGACTGGAATCAGGGGGTGTCTCCAAAAAATCCCCGTGCTCGTGGATTTAAAATCTCCTACGTAGTCGTGCTTGTCACTTTCCGACAGAAACCAAGAAGCGGCGGCGGCGGGGGGGGGGGGGCAGACGGGGCCGGGCAACAACCTAGAGACGGACAATTATCGAACTTGAGCCCGCCGCGGCCCAGGTGCGAGTCTGACTGATGATTAGAAAAGTCCGAAGAACGGGGTGCCATGTAAGCTATGGTTTGAAGAGGCGAGGTCCGCCCTATCATTGTTGTGTTACTCGCACTCACCTTGGTCCCAATTCACCGTGGTCATGGGTGTAACGTGCTTCGGGTGACCTCAGACGCCCCCCACCAAGACTTGTTAGCCAATCCTTCATCGTATCATTTTTTTTTCCCCCCTCAAAAAACATCAAACATAGAGTTGCTTGCAACCAAAATCGCAGTCCGAATTTTTGGCGGTGTTTTCCCGTAGTTTTACTTCGGGCGAGCGGCCGAAAGCTCTTCCTATAGTTGAGGATTTCATGTCGGTGGCTAACGTTTCTAAAACGTATTTTTTCTTCCATCGATATTTACCATTCACCAGTCCACCCCAAAAATCGCGGGTATGACACGACCCCCCCCCCCCCCCCCCCCCCCGTGTCTCTCTCTCCACCTACCCTTCGACGTTAAGCCAAGGAAAATACAATCAGCAATCAGCTAAACGTTGGTCGGCATCAAAGCAGCCGCAAACAGTCAGCCATTGAACATACACCAGTAAATCGCCCCCCGAAACAAGGCACTATATTGTTTCACACGAACACAAAACCATTTAATTAATTCCGCCCACCCTTACAGTACCAAAAATACATATACAATTATTTACCAATTTTATATCAGTATCAATGAAAGTCCTTTTCAACCACTCGCCGGCTATGATGGCACCTTCAAAGCAGTTTCCCACCTGAGCAAATCGTCCGCACTCGTGGCTTACTACACATCTACTTTTTTGTTCATCGTACATATTGTCTTCGCCCTGCTTTTCTCTCTCCCGCTTTTTTATAGTCGTAACTCAGATCAACCATTGGGTCACATAGCAGGCTCTCCTCCCCCCTCCCCGCACTACCGTTCGTGCCTTTACTGCAACCATTCTTCCCTCCTCAATTCGTGTCGAATTTCGCCCGCCTACGCCACGCGTTCTCAACAGCTGATTCCTATTTTTTTTGTTTTTTGAAAACGACTAATTCTCATCAGGGTGGGATGTGAACTCACGGAATCGACATTTATTTGCAGCATTTGAGGGACCCCAAATGAGCCGCCGGGGCTACCGGCTTTGATTGTCAACAATTCGTGATGATCACGACGAGGGCTACGGCTCGAACACGTGCGCGCGGCCAGCGTATTTTACTTAGCGTGCAAAGCTGACTACCGACTACGACTAGAACGGAGCTCGAAAGGCCTATCTCATGGAGTTGACGTACAGTATTTGGATTCGTTTGTGGCAAAAAATGAAAAATATTCAGGGAGCCATCACACGTAATCTCTCCCTCTTTCTGTCTCCTGTTATGCTTACCCGGAGCTAAGTCGGCGATGGCATCAACGAAACCGTCCTCCCCGAGGGTTCGATAGTTCCCCGAGTCCTGGGCTTCGAAGGCGGCAAAGTACGCCTCCTCTCCTTCTTCTTGTAAAACCTGCGGCAAAAAACCCGGAGACGTTAATGGGGCTATTGATGAGGACTGCAAACTATTATGCTTGGCCCAATGTTTCTAGAGCATTGGTATAACGATATATATTTAGGTTGACTTTTTACCCGACCCGACGCGACCCGACGCGACCCGACCCGACCCGACCCGACCCGACCCGACTCGACCCGACCCGACCCGACCCGACCCAACCCGACATGACCAGATCCGAGCCCGACCCGACCCGACCCGACCCGACCCGACCCGACCCGATCCGACCCGACCCGACCCAACCCGGCCAGACCCGACCTGGCCGGACCTGACCCGACCCGACCCGGCTTGACACGACCGTCACCCTTATATTTCAGCACGCCGTATTGTAAGGGCCCTAAAAACCAGTTTACCGTAGTCAATTTTGTGGTGCCGCATTGTGCTACCGGACGCGTTCTACGATAGAGGAAGCACCTATCCGTTAAAACGCTTTCAGAATGACGGGGCTCCTTAACCCAAAATCGTCGGAATGCCGATCTTGTTTCGAAAAAATATTGTTTTTGTACACTTGGGCCATGGGATTATTTATCGGGATGCAACTTGATTTTTGCTGAAGTCTGTTTTCGGGTGAGGTGTAAGGTGTAGAGCTCCTTAAGCGAGGAGCCCTCAGAAAAATTAGATTGAGCCCCTATCGTAGAACGCCTCACCCCGTTTCTGATACTCCCCGAGCCCAGCCGCAGCTTCCGCGGACATCTGTCTCTCCAACACACACGAGACCGACACGTCGTGGCAAAAGCTTCGACACACACGAAACGCCCCCCACCATTCCAACAGGCCGTCAACCATTCGCCGAAGGGCGCGGGGGGCGTACGCACCTCGGAGAGATGAACAAGGACGACCTTCGCCCGTTCGAGTAGTCCCTCCGCCTCCACCTCCACCCCTTTGTCCTCGTCTCCCCCCCCCTTCTTAACCGTGGAAGATCCTTTACTCTCCTGGCCGCGACTGTCATCCTCACCGCCATCACCACCACCACCACTAGCATCACCAACAACATTATCATCATCATCCTCCCCGTGTTTCTGTCGTGATATCGGCGGCGGTTGGGGTGGTGGCGGCGTCGGCGGTTGCGTGCGGTGCGTGCGAGGCCGGGCACCGCTACCGTCCGAGACCCGCCGTACAGGCGCCGGCGACGGCGGGCGCCGGACGGTAACCGCTCGCCCGCAGGAAATCGCCGTAACGCACCCTTCCCCCCACCGCCCACTTCCTGTACAAAAATTTGCGGTCGGCGCGCGTGAGCTTTTCCCCCGCCCCCGCCGCCACCACTACCGCCTCCTCGTGCCCCCGGCCTGGACTGCCGACACCATCGCCGGCAGTTTCGGCATCGAATGCGCGTAGGCATTGCGAGAAAGCCTTTACCGGGATTGTTCCGGATCGACCGGGGTCTTGGTTGAGCAGGAGGTATTCGAGTTCTGCACCGTGTCGGGAGATGATGCGGACCATGACGTCTTCCGCGCGAGCTATCAAGGCCGCGTCGACTGGCCCTGTTTATAGGATATTGCACGTATCGTTTGGATGTGGGGTTTGGGTTGTGGTGTTAGTGTCGGCTTAGTATGAGCAAGGAGTCGGTTGGGTGAAGGCGTGGGACGGTAGCAACGGCAAAAACAGCAGCAGCGACACCGGCCCTAGCACCACAACAACAAGAACAATAATCGGCAGCGACACCAACGACAGCAGTAACATTACCAACAACACTAACGCGAACAACAACCGTAACGACACCGAAAAGCACCAACGACAGCGACAGCAACAGCAACAGCAACAGCAACAGCAACAGCAACAGCAACAGCAACAGCAACAGCAACAACAGCAACAACGACAACAGCAGCAACAACAACAACAACAGCAACAGCGACAACAGCAACAGCAACAACAACAACAACAACAACAAAAACAGCAGCAACAACACAGCCACCGCCACCACCACCACAACCCCCCCCCCCCCCCCCCCCCCGCCGCCGCCGCTAACGCCCCCACCAACAACACCAACGCTAACCGTCGGACGTCGCCCCGCAGCACGCACTCCCCCCTAACGTGAGGGTTAAACTTGGTTGGATGTCCACATTACGGCGCAAGGAGCCGTGCGATAAGGAGTGCGGCCGCCATCCTACTCGTACTGGTGCGCATTCGCGTACCTTGTAGACAGTTGATAAAACCACAACTTATTTATATCTTTGATCTGGGGGAAAAAAAAAAACAAGCGTTAAAAAAAATAATATGAAGACCATGCGGCTATTTTATTTCCGCTTATGGTCGTGTATACGTGCGCACTAAAAGGGTTACCTACTCGTTCTCGGTACGTGTTCACCTTGGCTGAAAATGGAGTCCGCGCGAGCAGTGCCCCGACGACGATCCCCTACGCCCCCCGCAAAGGAAGATGTCGCGAACAAGGACTTCGAGCGCTTTTGGTTCGAGTTGAAGTTGAATTTGAATTTGAATTTGAAGTTGAAGTTGAAGTTGAATTTGGATGTGGATTCGAAGTTGAAGTTGTGTTTGAAAAATTGAAGTTGAAGTTGGAGTCAGAGTCGGAGTTGAAGTTGAAGTTGAAGTTGGAGTTGGAGTTGTTTGGTTCAATCCCCCGTTTTCCCGGATGAGGGGGGAGGGGAAAAAATGGCATGATAATTTGTGCAGGAAACGCACCGGAGAAGGCGCGCGCGCGGGGGTGGGGGGGGGGGGATGTACTCAATATAAGGCATGGCCGTAGTCGGGGGTGGGGGGAGAGGGCAAGGCGATACAAATACAGGGCAGTGGTGGGGGGGAAAAGAGAAGATGCATGCAGGTAAATATTATACTTCGTACGTCGGCACCGACATACTTAATAATGGCATAACGTTTACTTTTGATGATTATTTTGTTCTAGCCAGATGCCCTGGCGCAGGGCGATGTTGCGTGCTACGCGTCATGTGGTTTTCGTCCGCGTGTGTCTGGAAAACTGACAGCAGAGATCCCGCCCTAACCGACACAGGCAAAAACAAAAACAAAAAGTCTCGAACTCTCTCGCTTACCTGTCCCGGGGTCCCTTGCGCGGGCATCGAAAGCGAAAACCTTTCTGATCCGGCGCGGCTCTCTCTACGCAACCCTATCATATCGTGGACGACAGGGAGGAGTCGGGGGGGGGGGGGCGGGGTGATCGTGTGGGGTGTGCACGATCACAAAAAAATGCACGTTACCTTATTGCGGCGTGGGATGGTTTTTTTTTTGACGTGCTACGACTTGTAATAATTCGGCCTGGTCGCCTGCCTTCCCTCAGCAGCATTTGCAGCCAGGAGATGGCGGGGTTTTCGAGAAACTTAACCCAAGAAATTGTGCGTCCATACATCATTCTCGCGTCGACCGTTGTTTTGTTCTGGGATCATGTTAGGGTAGATAGATGCAACCGCGGGTGGTGGCAGCGGCGACGATCAACCACCCAAATCGAAGGCCAAGCCCAGTCCAGCCGCAGCCACCGTCTCGTGCGCGCGCGCGCGACTTCTCTGCCGTCGTCGCAATCTCGGCGGGAGTTGGGGCACACGGAAGCCTTCACACCCCGGATAACCCAAATCTAGTGTCCCCGCCGCGTGATCTACAAGATATTTCAGGGTGAGGTCCGTGTAACCTGCCTGCTCTTTTGTGTAGGACACGTGTTTTTTCTGGGTCGGATCTGTACGACCAGGTGCGTAATATGCACAGATGCTGCACACCATAATATAGCGGCAAGTTAATACCTAGATAGTCTATCTGTAGATAGATAGATCGTGATCTGCCTCTCCGGGCTGTGAAAGCTTAAATGCATTCGATACGACTTTTCAACCGAAAAAAAAACATGCCGTACAAACGCTCCTCCTCAGGTTTCCGAAATATACAACTTTCTCAAACAATCTACCCACCTCCTACGATTCTACCTCCGCAAAAGGAGTTGCGTTTCGACGACCACCCCTGTTTATGATCGTGTGCGCCACGGCAGATAGGAGGTGGATTCTTACGCATACCCATGTATGGTACGTTTCTTGCTTTTTTTTTGCGAACGCAGTACCAAACGCATAGCAGAGGAGGGGGAACTCGAGATTAAAAGTCGGAATCAACACCCAATTTGTTTTTTCACCTGAGCGAGTGGCCGCCAAAGCTCCCGTGAGTCCCATCTTCAACCTCTCACGAGACTGCGCCTTTCCGCTGCAGAACTCCAGAAACTGTTGCCAACGGAAGGAAGGTGGAATAGAAAATTAGTGAAAACACGTTTTGAACCTAGACAGGCAGTAGAACACAACCGAACGTAGTCCAAAGAGATTCAAACTGTACACATGAAACGTACTCGTAGCGCCGGTTTGTTTTGCCCCCGTTTTTATGGCACTGAACGGGGCGTCCTATCGACCACCCCAACCCACCCCATCCCACCCCATCTGCAAAAACTTGCTTGCGTGATGACGAGCTCTCGTAGTATCGTTTTACGATTTTGCGTTGGTGTGTTTGTACTCCGCCACCTTACATCCGCGTCTGCTGTTACGTGTGTTCCCTGAAAATCGGGATACCAGGCATATATGTATATCCTTCGTAAGGTCGTAGGAAACCCGTGTCAGCCTGATCGCAGTAAGCACCAGGCACGTTTGTACTTGTAGTAAATGTTGAAGCGTACCATATATTCTCGATCAGCTGGCAAAGTTTGAGCTTCGACGTAATCCTCGATTTTATCGCAACTGAGGCTCCTTGCATATTTGTTTCAATGTATAAGTTTCGAAGGATGCTCTCTTTCTCTCCTCTCTCTCTTGATCTCTCTCTCTCTCTCTCTCTCTCTCCGCTCTCTCTCGATTCGCAACGTCTCGATTGCGAGGGTCGTCGTATCCCGCGCCACAGCACCCAGAGTTGCTCCCTCTTTGTTTTGTCAATCCTTCTTTGGGTCTTTAGAGGGAAACGATGTCGCCAGCCGCTATCACTTGATCACACCACTCTGACCGCAATAGCAAGTAACGTTTTGTACCTTAATGTGACATCAACATCAACATGAATACCAATCGGCCACCACAGGAAGCGGACCATGTTTACACTGATTCCAACCAGCTTCTGGGGGCGTGGCCTGCGCACCGAATGCAATGGTTGTGATGGACTTCGCAGTACGGCACGCGCGCGGCCATGCTAAAACTCGAATACCGCCCGTATCAATGCGAGTAAATGACCCCCCCCCCCCTCCCCCCTTCGCCACCCTGATCGACGTTTCGAGCTCGATATCTCCATGGCAAGAATAGGGTTGCTCTCTATAGACAGATCGGGTGGAGGGCTGTCCGAAAACGTGTCGTTTTAGATGCCGACACCTTCTTTCTTACGGAATTATGGAGCTCGAACAATCGACCCGGGGGCGGGGGGGGCGGGGGGCGGGGGGCGGCGGACGTTTTTACTCGAAGTATGTACGGCATGCTGACTTCTGCCGGTGCTGCAACTGCTACTGTACCTCTTCCTATCTATCGATAGACGCTTGGTATGACCACACTCGCGGGTCTGTACATGGTCCCCTGGCATAGGGTTGGTGATGTATCTCTTGACCCTGGTTTCGTGTTTTCTGGGAGGGGGGGGAGAACAACACTCGTCACCCACCCACCGCGGGGGAGCTAACCCTAAGACTATTGACGCCTTCTGGTCGACGCAGCGTAAGCACCTCTTCGGTCTGTGTGGCTGTTGTGATTCAACACTCTATAAACGCACGCCTCTGAGCAAGCCTAGCTGCCTGCTATGGGACCTCGGATCTGAGCGACGACTAGGAAGGAGAGATAAACATATAGGGCTAATATTATCAAGTGGGAAATCCAAAAACGAAAAAGTATGGTCCTTCGGTCCGTGCGACAGATTTTCAACACCTTTTGAATTCACGCCTCCTAATCGACGCAGTGTACTCCTTCGATCCGCGTGCGCAGATATTTGTTTTTGCACCTTTGATGAGGGAATGGTTTCGGCTGGTCATATACACTCCGCGATTTGAGAGATTTCGTATCGTGTAACAATCTTAGTAGGGGTGCGGCTCAACCAACGAGGTCTCCATCCTCGTTGAACTACAGTAGTACTGTCCGTTCGACACCAATCTGCGGGCATACCTCGAATATCGCGGCCGAACCCGGTTAAAAGACAGCGAATTCCCACCCGCCCGCAAAAACGTACGCAATGCTCAGTGCCTCCATCGATACGATTGTTTCACGCTTTAGCCCTTCCCTTGTTGTAGATACGACGCGGGCTGCTGCGGCCGCGAGGGCACTGCTTCTGTGAGTGGCGCTTGACATTCACGGGATCAACTACTGCTTTTGTGAGAAAAGAAAAGCTTGAAGGAAGAAAGAGGCGCGTGACAATAGTACTCGGATTCAGCCGAGCGATACGTAGCGTGCACGACGGGATCCCCGTTATACCGTTGCTGAATAATGCCTCTTTCCGACAATCACTGCAAGGAGATCGGATCTACGGTACTTGGTGTATGCATGCTATGGAACACGCCGTTGGTGGATTCAACCTGCGCTATATCAACACAACATAGGCACGAGACACAGGGTTAGGTTGCAACCCGGCGGCGAACCAGACGAGACACGAGAGGGACCGTTGTACGGCGTTGGCCCAGCTTCGACGCATTGGTTGATTTGTGCTTGACATAAACGACTATTACGTACTCTATTATGTGCGTGCGTAATATAAATCTAGAAAAAAATATAATATATATATCTATATGGGTATTGTGGACGGTACTGTGCGGCACAAGATGTGTTATATCCCCGCCATAGTCGCGACGGCGCCGGCCGGTCCCATGAAACGGGTGATTACTGGGGATGATGCCAATGCTACTGGCTGGTGGTGATAATACTATCGAGGGTGATGGTGATGATGGTGATGATGGTGGTGATGATGATACAATAGCGCACCTCTCCGTAGTCGACGCTCTGGTCGACCTCTCGGACGAAGCGGAGCATGAGCAGCTGTCTGTCCTCCCTAGGCATGTCCGGGAAGCTTTCCCTCAGCGCGTCCTGCCGCCGCCGCCGCCACCCCGCGAGCGAACAAAAAATTCCCACCCACGAGCATGTCGTCGTGCCATGCCATCGCAGAGCAAACACAAGTCAATAAAATGTGAGGTTCATTCGGGAGCCCTTGAAACACCACTGAAAAAAAAAGAGGCAAGGAAATCTCCGGGTGGACGTTAGCCCCCCGAAAAGTGTCTGGGGGCTAATTTCTTCGCTCGGAGAGCTCCACATGTGAAAATAAAAGAACCTGCTTGTGTTTTCGAGAGAAACGGTGCCTTCCTTAAACTCCGCGAACACTTGCCGTGACCCTGTACAGAGGCATAGAACGGATACGAACTATCGTGAAAGTGCAAAGTAGGATTCCTCCAGAGAATTTTATCTGACAACCACTAAATGGGATCCCAAAGGATATTATCGGAGGCCACAAATACGGTGGGATTCCGTAGAATATCGGAAAAACAAACCAAAACTACAGCAAAAAACAAAAACATACCTTCGGGCACAAATGGGTTTCCCAAGAGAGCCCTCTGCACAAAGCCTAACTCTTTTCTGTACCTACTACCTGGTACTGTATTGGTGTTCCACGGGGGGGGCAGAAAGATGGCTACCCCACCGTATTATGATTTCATTTTCTTGCTAAATCTTCAAACGAGTTTGTAAAAACTGGTCGGCAAGGCGAACTCCATCGTCCTCGACAGTGTCCCTCAACTTCCCGGCACATTTATCCATGGTCCACCTAGGGTGTTTGCTTGTTTGTTCGTTTTTGTCTCGTTTCACACCGACTTTTTTTTCACCTTGAAGGCAGGCCCGCCAAGCGCGCCCGTGCGCCCACTATCTCTCGCGAGAAACGCCTCCTGCAGGTCGTCTTTTGCTTCCTCTATCCCCACCACGACGTGCTCTATGGCTTCCGCCATGTCGTGCTTTGCCACCTCTTGCAACACCTCCGCCGTGTTGGCCCTCAGCGTTTCCTCCAGGACCGGAACCTTTCGACAAAAACAGAAACAAATTGTCGTCGCGGGCGTCGCGGGTCCTAAACTACCGTCTCCTCAAAATCAACAATGAAATCAATCGTGTCGCTCCTGTAAAACCGCATGGTTCTGTCCTTTCTGATATCGTCTCCTCGAAAAGCAACAACTTTGTGAGAAAGATGTCGCCCCTGTATGGCCGCCGTTCAACGGTATCGTTGCCGTTTTGTTTTTTGGGTTAATGCCTCGTTCAGGACGATTTTTTCCCCAAAGAGTTCAACATCGGTTGCAGAATCACGCCGAGAATCCTGCGAGTGCCCCAACCTCGATCCTTTCGAAAGGTTTAAATTCATTTAGCACCGTGACGACGTTTCGGGTTGGGGAGTGTTAGAAACGACGAAAGGCCCCGTCCGATTTCGAAAATGGGTATATATATGTGTTGGATGGACGCTTTCATACCAAATATTTCTTCAGGTATCATACCGGCGCGTGATGTTGGCCCATATAATTGCGACGGCTCGGTCGGGGGGTGGTACAAAACGTAGTCGTCGGGTTGAGGTCTGGGTAGGGGGCGACATTGGCAGAAAAAAGCACGGCTTCTGCTTGTTGATATTCTGTTCCGCGGGGCACTCTCCTAGTCGAGTTCTTTTCTGCTGCAGGCGTATGGCACGGACGGGTTCCTAACTTTGTCACTTCTTGGGGGGGGGGGGGAGGATGTTGCAAACCGTGTTCGTCGGGTTAAGGTCTTGTTGAGGTTGCTCCGAAAATAAGAATCCATTCCGATGCCGAAAAAAACGAGTTCGAGGGGCATTCTCATGCCGATGTTTTTCTCCGTATTTTCTGTATCTCTTTACACTGCCAGGTGACCGTTTAACGTATGTGTTGGGTTTTGGATGAGGGGTTCTACCTTAGGGCACGGTGACCCTGCCCGGGATATAATCACAAGCGGCGATCATCCCTGGGAGTGCATCTAGTTCTTCTCCGCCTATCCTGTTCTCTCGGGGATTCGGTCAGACCAACGAGCAATCTCGCCTTTGAATAGAATTCACCAGATGCTCTGAACCGAAAAGCCTGGAAACATTTTTTTAGATTAGCCTACTGTATGTGACTTCCGGGTTTTACTGCTGCAAAGCGTACGACGCGGTCTCCTGGATTTTTGACGGCTAAGTAAGAATGTGAATATTCTTCCGCTTCGAATTATATCCAGGGTGTGCCTGCGGCTGAACGAGCATCATCACCGAAGTGAGGTTTCTTCTGCTACCGACGACTAGGGGGGGGGGGGGGGGGCGTACTCATTTGTTTTTTGCCTTTGTCATTTGACCATTGACCACGCAACCCTTTCGGGGGGGGGGGGAGTCAGTTATTCTCTTTCCGACATGCCGGCATATTTTTTAGACGGACGCTAAACGATGGCGTCCCTTCTGCTGCTATTACTACTGTAGACGTGGACTCCTACATGGAGCATGGTGTTGGGAGCACCCGAGGGCGGGTGGAAGAGAAAAACAGAATCCTTCAGATGGTGGTCGCGAATGTGTCAAGTCGAAAAATATACCTGGTATACGATGCGGCTTAGTATACCTAAATGCGGCTGCATATACGAACAAATGGGGGATGCAACCCTATCTACGGTACAAGTGTATCATCCTGACGAAGGGGAAAGACGCGAGGCGTCACCGCCGTTCTGGGTGCAGGTCAAGCGTTTCCAGGATTTCCACATGGTATGCACAGGCCGATGCAGACGGGCTCAGGAGCTTCTGGGTGGAGCTCGAGCGTTTTCAGGTTTTCAGTACGGCATTCACAGACCGACGCAGGAGGGTGCTTTGGGATGTTTTGTGCGCAGCTCGAGGGGTTTCAGGGTTTCAACACGGTGTTTATTCACTGACCGGTGCAGACGGATTCTTACTGGAAGGTCTCACCTCTTTGACGATAGTCTCCAACACCTCTTGCGAACCCCCCTGCCGCAGCAACTCCCACTTGAGAGCCTCGTTCCGCCTCTCCTGAAGCTTCACGTTGACCTTGGGAACATACACATGCAGGGTGCGACAAACAAACCGCATATTTTTTCCCTAAGCCACGACCTATCCGCCCTGCTTCTCTAGCAACAACAGGCCACATCTTCTGGTGTCACTTCTACAGCATGTTTAGCTCGCAAATGACAACCGATCCCTTGTTGTGTGTGTTCTTCACATTCAACCGTTCTTTCTACCCGTCGACATCCAGCCAACCAGTGTCCGTGCCGATTCTTCAATCCTACTAGTAGGGAGTTACAAGTTATGTGGTCACAAAACTACGCCACATAGGTACTACATTGTTTTGCAGAGTGCAGAGTAGACAATGCGATGCCATGTCGTCACACTGGATACGACAGGCACGACATACACATTATATGAAAGAGAGAGATAATTGTTTTTTGTGCTGGTCATTACATTCAGTGCGTTCACTATATATGTACGCGAGTCGATTCCTTCAGTTGTGGTCGTCACTACTTTCCGTGAGCATGTGATGCGTACGCGAACAATTTGCAGAGGTAAAAGAAAGGCGAAAACGCCCCCCCCGACGAAAACGGACGGGACAGTTCCAACTGACAGTATCGGTCGGTCGGTCGGTCACACGAATCGGACCGGCAATATAAATACCGCTCGAATATTGATAGTGTATCCAAACGTCCCTTGTGCTGAAGCACAGAGCGGTATACGGCACGCGTGCTAGATGATTTGGTAATGGTTGTCCTCGCATGTGGCAGAGGCGAGCGCTCCATCGATGTTGAAAAGAGACTGATGATACAGCTTGAGCTGCGAGCTCCGCAGAGTAAGTAAAAGAGAAGGTGAGACGCTGGGGAGAGCATCAGAAAAAGAGAGGTTTTTGTGTGTGTGAGAGAGAGAGCGAGCACCTCGACCACGGTGCGCCTCACTTGGATGAGACGCCCGTTGGCAGGTGGGATAACTTTTCTTCAATTGAATAGGTCGGTCGATATAAACCCGGAGAAAAAAAACTCAAGGGATATCACACGCCTCGGGCTGGCCACGACCCACCGGTTGGTATCGTCTGCGTAAATCCTGACGTGCAGTTACTAACAAAATATATTGGGGGCATGGTCCGCGAGGTACAAATCCAGCCCGAGGCAACAAACACGCCCTAGATTACCCGGGCCCTACCCGGCAACATAAGCTGCTGCTGTAGACCCTTCATACCACGTACATATCATGAATCTGCTTTAACCTGCCCTGAAATATGTACAGCAGTAGTTCGTGAAGTGGTAGTCCGCTTCGTCTGAACCGATGTGTGTGGTACCACATTGGGGGCGGAAATATAAGGACCGTTTAGACATTCATGTGAAGACCAGGCGGTCGTTACGTTCTTGCCCAGAGCGGTACTCCGAAAAGGGTTTTCACCCAACGTCGGCATTTTCATGCGTTTTTTGGGACAGCTTGCAACGTTGCTACCACCGTATGTATGACACGTCAGTTCACAGCAAGAAATGACGCCATCTTCCTGCTGCTGTGTTACTATGTATTGCCCATTGATGGCAAAAATAGGCAAATCGACACCCCTACACCGCTAATAATCAGCATTCGCCCTTGCTCTTCTCTTTCCCTTCCGAAGAAAAAGTCTAAAAAATCTGATCTGAGGTCAAACAGCAGGCTCTCCCCCCCCCCCCCCTTCCCACTACGGTGCACGCCTTGCTGATTTTAACGCTAGAAGGTTTCAGCCCTTTCTTCTCTCGTCGACTCGCGTGGATTACACCACCGCTACGATTCACAGGCGTCAGCAAACACGACGACGCCTTCGTTTTCGCCGACAACGGGCACTCGAACTGCTGCACGTAGAATATCAAACATTCACCTGCTCCGCCGCCACCATTTCTGTGAGTAGCTCGTTCTGGAGCTCGGCAACGGTTCTCTGCTCCTCGATATCATCTGCGCGCACCCTCTCCTCCTCCACAGCCCTCTCGCACTCGATCGTCAGATGCGCCTCGGTTTTCTGCACGAAAACACGCGTTTCCACGATCAGTACCGGCTACCGCGTTTGGGAACCGAAATTTCTGAGGGAAAACAAACGACGAATTTGTTGACGTAATAATTTTACACCAATTCTCGTTTGTCATACGACAATGGGCAGCGTGAGCTTCAACGTTGATCACTCATAAAACATCCCCTGGAATTTCCTAATGAAGGGAAACCTATTATTACGGGGGACCATAGTAAATAGGACCTACGGTACACACAAAAACCTATACGTTTACCTTTTTTCACTAGCAATATTTGGTCCTAATTACTGCTGTGGTCCCCCTTAATAGGTACACGTCGTCGATACCCAAACGGTACAGCCGACCAACAATGATTGTTTCGCTAATACAGCGGGCGTGGCAGCTGAGCAGAGCTGGAATAATATCCAGTTCGTTGACGTCTGAAGTTCACGACGTCGGCGGCTCGACGACTGACCGGTGCTCCCGCTGCCATGTTAGCGAAAAAAAAAAAAAAAAAAAAAAAAAACGACGATCTGCGTGTGTGTGCATGTGTACGTGCCCGGCGCGTCTATTCATCAACTGTAGTTTTTCTGAAGTTTGATCCTCGTGGCTGCATCGAGGCTTGATTTCACCACCTGTTACCCCTTGCATGGGCATACTCTAGTTGAAAACAAAAGCGCAAAAGGTACCGGAATATATATATATATATATATATATATATAGAGAGAGAGAGAGAGAGAGAGACCGAAGTACCCACCTTGACCGCTGCCTTCACGACAGCAGCCTGTCTCCGTTCCATGGTGACGATCTGGGCCTTCAGGGACGTAACCTCGTTCTCCATCTTCGTGTTGCTGGTACCCTGACCAAATTGTTATTATTACAGTTATAACAGTGGAGTAGGTATTCAGAAACCACTACAAACTACACCAAATGCGCATATCCGCAGGATGCATCACAAGGGTCACCGACGTGAAGGCGACATGTACGGTACATCAGAGTACATATACAGTAGATACTTCTACCAACCACAGTTTTTCTACGTTCGCGCGCAAGGAGGCATCTTCTCGTACAGTATGCGGCAGCAGTGGACAATATCGTATTATGACTAGGTAGGGCTCGCGGCTCATTGTCATGTCAACGTTGAGCATAGGCTCTCACAGGCTTTTACATATCAGTCTGGTTGAGATATAAGGTTATTTTATATTAATTGTGGAAATTGAAGTGTACCTTATATTATCGATCAGACTGGTACCGGTAGGATTGACACTGGCCTGCCTCGCTGAGCACAAATGCTTCCGTACGATGGCTGTGAATTCTTAACTTTAATCAAATCTCGGCCTGAAATTATCAACACATGTTGCCTACTGCTGTGTACTACTGCTGCTGTGATGAGCTTGTTGGTGACTAAGCGCCACAGAAACGTCAGCTGTGCGGCCGAGCCAACATAGTGGATTGGTCGACGCCCCAAAGCTGTGTGAGTGTGTGATACGGTGATATTGTACAGTACCCGGTACCTCGGTTCCGCGCGTTGTGCATTCTCACCCTCTGGAGTTGGTAGCGTAAACATCGAGATGCACCCAAACCATTGTATGACACAGGTGGCCGGAACGCCCCCACCGCCCCGCGCACAGTGTGGGCGTAAGACAGTCCTTGTGGAGGCGCTGATCAACGTAGAACACCCCACAAAGTGTAGGAAACCTCTCAATTCGGTACGCCTATCGGTGTGCTACACTACGATATTCAATGTCTCCAGAAGGATGATTTTACGCCTTCATTATGCAAGCGGGGGGGGTCCAAGTCACCTGCGAAGATACGACAGCACCTACTGTAAAAACACCAGTTTTTCGGACATAAAAATGGTGTTCGTGCAGCTTGTTTTCAAAGCGCGAAACCATGTGCTCCTAAACCCGTACAGATACGGAGGAAAACTACGCATAATTATTGTCATTGTCACTACTCGACCTGTACAGTTGCACGCACGAAGCACCGCCACCCTGATAGAATTAAAACACATGCCGTGAGCGATAAAAGCTACTATTAATAGGTACCACGCACGAAAAAGCCCAAACACGAAAACCGATACAGTAGTAGTTGGAAAGAAGAAATCCGGAGGGATGGACGCCGGATGGACGGACCCCTCGTACAGCAGTAGCTGAAGCAAGGTCCGCGCATTAACAAGGTCTAGGTTCTTGGTTTCAGTCTGAAGACTCCGGTTGGGATAGCCCGGAGCATGGCGGCTAGATACCTGGTACTCAATCGACTGCCCGAGCACGTATGATCACCGAGCGCAGGAGGTGCCTTCTGTTCATTTTCCTGCTATACGTACATGCACAGCAAATACTGTTTTGATCCGTTTCGTAGATATATATACTGCTGGCTGCTGGCATGATGACTGCTATCGGCAGTGTTTCCAGATACAGATTCAGCACGACCGTACTACTGTACAGTATTCGTAGTACGAGCATGTACCGCTATCACACATGAATGTGAGAGAAGCCATTGCTCACCATGGTGCAGGCCTTGAGCTCGAGCCCAATACACCAAGCCAAGATCGGCGAATATGGAGCGGACGAGCTACTGCTGCAGAGCTCAAGCTGCAGAGCTCTACTGCCGTGTGTACGAGTAGATCCCTACGCGTATGCTAGATGTAAAGTTCACATACAATCATGTGCATGCTGGCTGTGTACCTGGTACAATTGAAGTCTGAAGTCTGTATCGTCGCACGTCGCACCGAAAAAAAACCACGTGAAACTGTCACCAAAAGCGAACCGACACTTTTTCATTGAATCACGCCACAAGCTCGGAAGGGACCTAAAAGATCGCTCTCCGCTACCTGGCGCATACAGCAGCGATACGTATTCGTACCAGGTAGACCTGAGCCGCACGACGGATACTGCGAGCCAGACTATTGCAATAGCAAGCTCAAGGGACACCGCCATGCACCGTGTCGTGGAAGGAACTAGGGTCGACTGTCTGTTCGACGACGACTATTTCAGAGGGACGGTGGATGCAACCTACACGGAGGACCACAGCCCTGAAGAGAGGCGATTGTTCCGGGTGTGTTTCGACGATGGCGATGTTCGAAACGACGTGCCGCTGGAAGATATGGAGCTGCCCCTCGAGCCAGGCGCCCGCGTGGAGTGCTTATTTGAGGTACGGAGAGTGTGCTCGTGGCACCGGGTACACTAGCTGCAACACAGAATCACTACTCTGTCCTACAGCACGTACGATTAACGCCGATGTGCTGCTGCACAGGAAAACATCAACCTCTCAAATCCTATGTTAATAGTTCGAATACAGCATATTTTTAGCATGCGGCGCAAGAAGTACTGCATTAACAACACTGAAATGGTGGGGGGGAATGTTGTCATCTGCCTAGCAAGAGGATCGGATACTATTAAAGATGTAGTTGGTCGTACGTAAAAGAAACGCGATGCGGCATGTCATACATATATATATACATCCCAGGCCCAGCCTGCCGCGAAAGGACTACTTCCTAATCCCCCTCCACGTCCTCTTCATCCTCTCGCTGCTGCTTCATGCGTGCTACGTGCACTTCCGTGATGTTTTGGTTTGTCCTGTCACGAGGATCATGTACGTACTCGCACGCACTCGTATTTTAGGACTACCACAACAAGCAGTCCACAACTACGAGTACTCGTACACGTCCGCAGTCCAAGGTCTGTTGACACTCTCGACCTGCTGTGTCCATCCACTAATTGTACGCAGTAGACAACCACATGCGTTTTCGCGAAGAGGTACGAGTGGGCGTACAGATTACGTACCAGATACCTGTTACGTATGGCAGTAGGTAGGGTATGTGCGCCTGTTTATAGTTTACCCGCCTCTTCTGCGAAGTCTCACGCATCCGACGTGTAACCATCTACTACTGAGTATTAATGCCGTAGATGATCTCCCAGTACATAACATTTAAAGCAGATCATATTATACTTAACCGTCGAATACGAGATGTCACGCAAAAAGACCTCGTGCTGTATCATAAGTCACTTTACCACAAAAAAATGAGGAATGTGGCTCCTCAAGTGAGGGTACAACAAAAAACAAGGTGCTACGTACTACTTTTCCTGTAGTGATATCCCTATCGTAGCACGGGTCTCTGATATGTCTGATCTGTCTGATATATCTACTCTGCCTGATCTGTCCGATCTGTCTGATTCGTCTGATTTGTCTGATCTGTCTGATCTGTCTGATCTGTCTGATATGTCCCCCGCGCGCAAAATATTTATTTCTGCGATTCTGATGGCTGATGGGACATGCACATACAGGGCGAGGAGGGGGGCTACTTCGATGGGGCTATCGGCGGAGACAACGGCGACGCAACCTACAGGGTGGACTTCGACGACGGCGATGTGCTGGATGCGGCGCCACGCCGAGATATGAATGTCATCATCACCATTCCGCCGGCTGTTGTTCGGAGCGACTCTACCACGCAGCCAAGCCCCGATGAGGTTCGCTACGTACATCCTGCTGTACCTTACACTGGTATTTGTTACCACTCCGTCCCGATATACAAGAGCTGCTTGGATTATATATTTATATAATAACATTGTTATATCTAGGGATAAGCCTGGTACAGCAGTGGTATGCATTATCTCAAATTGTGTGGCGTGAATGAGGGTCAACAACCAAACACACCATCGATAGATACACAGCTGCATGTAGACCTTATTCGTCGGCAATTCGGCGCGAGCAGGCGAGGGAAGAAACAAGACTGAAGCATTTTCGCGATAAAACATGCAAGGCACGGAGACCAGTATTAGTAGTAGCGGGGAGGCGGGGGGGGGAAGCCTATTTATTTGACCCCGTACCTGAGCTACAGCACGCAGGAGGGAGAGAGAAAGAAGGGAGAAGACGATAAATGGGATGAAAACATACAAGTTAAAAACCATAAACCTCGGTATGATAGCAGGGGAGCCCGGTGCATTTACTCCCTTGACATAAGTTTTATCGCCTATTCTGCGAAAACAATACATTCGGTACATATCTACTGTACTTTTCTTTGCTGTATTTGTAGGTTTCTTGCATGTTTGGCTCCACCTGGAGAGCTGCGAGTGCAGCTTCATCTACTACTGTATTTTGTTAGTTTTGCTTCCCTGCCACGGACAACACATGGATAAATACGACAGGCTACGTACTGCTGTGGGAACAGTGACAACACAGAAAAACGTCTTTCTCGTTGGAATCAAGGTGGACTTACTATTTACGGGGGTACATAGTTAATAGGACCTATGGTATACATAAAAAACTATATAGTTACCTTTTTTTACTAACAAAATTTGGTCCCGTTAACTATGGACCCCCGTAATATTGAGGAAGCGCTCTCATTATCGAAAAAAAAACTCCTAATTTTCCTGACTTTGGGGATATTATTTTTCTGAAAGAGGAACGCTGTTAATACTCGTACGCACGTAAGCGTTCCTGCCGTTCTGCCCTCTGTTAAAATATTCCCGAAAAATAGGAAAAAAAACAAGTTTCCCTATTTTTCAACATGTTTGTATACACGTTGTCTTTGAAAGAGAGCAAAGCCAGGGAAAAAAAGTTGTTCGGTACAGTGCTACAAAACTGCAGCAACCCCCCTGAACCCCCGAGCGCAACTGTTATCGAACGCCCCGTTACCTTCGCCACCTCCCTGTCCTTAACAAATGCTGAAGGCGGCAGCCTCAACTCACGCCGCCGATGGTGACACTCAAACCGCCGATGGTGACGGGGATAGCACTTTTCGCTCGGGAAATGGCAGCCTCGGAAGCAAGAAGAGAGGAGGTTCCGTAGACAAGGCGCCGGAGCCGGAACCTGAATCTCACGACGTCAAGGAGCATGGCATTCGCGACGATGATGACGATGGCGGTGTTGTCGAAAAACATGGCGCTCCCGACGGTGATGGCGTCGAGGGCAGGCGCGATGAGACCACGTACGGCGAAGGAGGCAGCGAGCGGCGGGAAGAGGCTGCTCCTGCTGCTGCTCGTGTTGTTGCCAAACCCCGTCGTGAAAAATCGCCCGATCCTTGGGGTGGCGGAGAATCCTCACCACCGCCACCACGACCACACGTGATGGCTTCACTGTCCGAGAACGACAAGACAACATCATCATCAGCAGCAGCAGCGGTAGCAGCAGCAGTGCCAGCGGGAGTAGCAACAACGGTTTCAGCAGAAGAAGAAGGAGAAGAAGGAGAAGAAACAGAACGACAACCACAACAACAGCGGCTCAGTTCTGTCGAAGATGATGACGATGAGGATGACGGTGACGACGGCGTGGACCCTAAGACCCGCGCTACGGTAAGGGTTACCCTTTCGCGGAAAAAAAAAAAAAACGATTTATCAACCGACCAAGAGAACCCTAAATTTGAGAAGCTTTCACGCCGAAGATCGTTGAGCCTGATGTGCATGTGTGTGTGTGTTTTTTTTTTCAAAACTGTTCGATCGACAGATCCCTACATCAGTACCCCGCGCAATTGTGTACGCACCGGGCTCAGGTTTCAACATTTAGTTGTAAAGCGGTCAATCAAGGGAAGATGACTCTCAAAGAAACAGTTGAGGCGCCATACCACATTATAATCCTAACCTTGACGCCGGAATGACGGGGCCGGTAAAGCTCGCACAACATCCCGTCGGGGGAAACCGTCGCCGCCGCCGCCGCTGCCCTGTCATCGTCGTCGACGCGCGCCACGACAGAAGTAGCACTTTTTTGTTTTGACGCCATCCTTAAGCGCACTAAGGAAATACCAATCTGGGCGTAAATATAAGGACCGGTTGATATAGATATTGATGCATAAGCGGTTTATATATTTTTTTGCTCAGAGCGGTAGTCAGTATCGTTGGGATGCCATTCGCGTTTTTCGATAGTACCTGGTATTCGCTTACGAGATATAGCCTTGAGAACTCGCCCCTGATAGTTTGTTTCTCGAGTTTTCTGGGTGAAAGGGGGAGAGACAACTCCTCAAAAGGCGAGTGAGGAGCCTCGTTGGAAAAAACGAGGAGCTACCACCTACAGTACCACCTATCGCTTACTGTAAGCCGTGCGGGGTGGTTCACTCTCTTTTGCTACAGTAGGTTTGTTTTTTTGTATCAGTTTTTGTTCGGGTAGGAGAGACAGAGCTCCTCCTTAAGCGAGGAAACTCAGGCACGCAATGTGTTCGTGTAGGAGTTACTTCCTCCGTAGTCATGGTCGTCGCCGTTGTTGTCGTCGGGCTCATCGTGTCTGACCGTCCCCACCTTGCCAGAGCTACTCACGGAATAACAGCAGCAGCCGCAGCAGCAGGGTAGGCTCCGCTGAAGGAAACACTCGCGAGGCTGCAGCAGGAGCAGGAGGAGAAGGAGGGGGAGGAGGAAGAGGAGGAGGGGGAGGAGGAGGAGGAGGAGGAGGAGGGAGAGGAGGGGGAGGAGGAGGAGGAGGAGGAGGCGTCGCCGCAGTGCTGGCGGCGAAAGGTATGGAAAAACACCGCGTTCAGGTCCAATCTCCTGGGTTGATATTAATTCACACAGCGAAGGTTGAGGCGTGCCATGCGCGATATAGAGGTAGTAGGTTTTGGCCAAACTATTCATTGCTGACATTGGGTTTCTTAGCTGAGGAAACTGCCGGGAACATACAATTTGAGTGATCTTCACATCAGAATCCAAACGTGCCTTGTGGTAGTTTGGTTTAACAACAGTGTACTCGATCGTATGCTATGAGGCCTTGTAGGTTGCTCGTCGGGTTGATGTACTGCACTTTTTTGTTTAATGTACGACTTTTTTGGGATTGATCCTCGTTCTGTTGATAAAACACTCCTTCTTGCATGCCCGACTTTCGGGAGTTCTCGCCCGAACAAACTTGCAGTTTTCTTAGATGCTCGACTTTTTTTTGGTCATGAATGTTCCACTCCCTCAAGTGTGGGATCTCAAAAAAGTAAAGTTTACGCGCTTCTCTTGTCGTAGTTCGGCAGGAAATCAAAATGATATCCATTATCCATTTTTGTTTCTTTTTTGGGGGGGGACCAGAAACGGTCCCCTTAAGGTCGTACCTCATCAGGGTTGTGCAGGCGCTTGGTACTTGCTCTACGTACCCTTGGGCTCGATTATGTTGTTGGTATCGAATCTTGGGCCCATTTCGCTTGTAAGCAAACCCCAAGACAAAGAGGAATAGGGGAAACTAAATGATACTTCTTTTTTTGTTTTGTCGGGAACCAGAAACGATCTCAAGGACCTCATACTTCGTCAGGGTTGTAAGGACGCTTGGCGCTTGTTCTATCTACCCTTGGCCTCGGCTGTATTAGTCGTACCGAACCTTGGTCCCACTTCAGCTGCAATAGGCGCTGATTGCGCCTCAGACGAGACTCACACGAGAAGACGAACAAAAGCCACGCTAAGGGCAGGCCAAGATGTCACGATGTCCATCGCCATCGCTGTCACCTAGGAATGGCCCACCAGACGACGACAGCAGTGTCGTACGTCGGGGCATGCGGGCTCGCGTCGCGCTTCAGCCGATAAAATGTCTGTAAGCGTCGAAACAGACGCCGGGGATCAAGTTTATCATGGTTGATTTGGGGGGAGAATCTAGGCGCCTGCTTCGACTTGCCTCATTCCCCCCATCCTTGGAAAACAATCTTGAATACTAACACCCCCCCCCCCCCCCCTCATCATACACGCGGCCCGCTGAAAAATCGGTATCCTCGTCTCGTGTTGCTACCATTCTTGTTTGGTACAGTATTTTGCATGACACTCATGGGGTTTGTATATTCGTTGGGGTGCATGTACCAAAACATTTCTCGAAGTCGTGAGGCGCAGAAGATTTGCGCGTGCGGAGTCTCCTCATAAACGTTTATTGGGTGTGCCGCTAACTTGACGAACGTCACCCGTCCCCCTATTCATACCGGGCACGCCGACGTGACACCCCCCTCTCCCTCGTCCCCCCATCGACACGCGCGCCGCTGCGAAAACCGTTTCCCTGTCTTGCTGTCGACCAACACACCGTATCTGTGTGCATATATGTAGGCTGCTTTAGGGAAAGAGGAAACAACTTCCACGACGGTGGTGATACTCTAGACAAATTGGGCTCTGCCCTTCTACCTTGTAGCGTGTGACCACAACCTCAACCGCTCCTACCACACCGGGTGATATCGTCCCCCTCGGAGATGTTGAATTTTATCTAAAAAAAGTCTCGATTTTACAAACATGCTTCGAAGGATGTAGTACGGCTCTGAATTCCATGAAGACTATTGGTGATATTAACACCCCACCCCGCGGACCCTCAAATAAACACAACATCCTCACATGCTTCCCAACACCTGTCAAATGAAACGTCCGTCAAATTCCAACATCTTAGCCAGCTTTGGGGGGGGAGGCAACAACCGCCGCGATGACAGGCCCAGGCTCGGGAGGACCTTCAAAGAGCTACCACCAGCTTTCCACCCGACCGCCGTGAACCCGCTGCACGCGCACCTTGCGGCTCTAGCCGCGGTCCCTCCTGGGCGGACCATGGCCGTGGGGGGGGAGGAGGCGCCGCCAGATTTCCGGCTTTCGGCCATGTCGTACCAGATAGCCTCGCTGGAGAAGAATCTGCGGGAGCAGGTGCGCAAGCGGGGGCGGGGACACACACCGTATATATATAGCCGTTGAGGCCGCGCAGGGGTGCTATCAATTGTTCAAGCACCTAATACTGTTTCGGGAACGGAACGATTGCCGAAAAGCGAATAAATCAGGCGTTTTCGGAAGATCTGGTCGAGCGAGAGGCCTCCCGAAAATGTGATGTTCGACTTTGTGAGCACTCTTTCCGTTGTGGAGAAAAGCGAGCGCTTACAAACGTTTACCCCTCACCTTTGCGCGAGCTTATTGTTCTCTACTGTATATATATAGGTAGAAAAATGAACCAGTCACGAGGGGGGGTTGGTCAGGCGCGACTGATGACGGAAGCCAGTCACGATGGCCCAGGCACCGAGCGCTGCCCCTTCTACGATGCAAGTATATGCACCCGTGTCACGGTTTGAACGTCAGAGGTCTGTACCTCTCGGCCTTTTTGTTTTTCGTTTTTTGTTTTTGTTTTTCCCCTGCCATCTATCTTATGACACATGTTATGTATGGTATGCAGGGGCGTACCCTGCAAGTCTTTCTTAACGCTCTTCACTTCAGAAAGCTCTTAAAGCATCTACTTCATGATGCCGACGTTTTTTTTTTTGAGTGGGAACAGAGTACGCTTCAACCCGATAGACCATTCCTCCCGTTATGACCTACTAGATTTTCGTCGAACGATGTCGCCAGAGAGACAAACGACATTGGGCATGCTTAGTTAAACACAGTAGATCCCTCAAGTGAGGACTGTTGTTAGTCAGTCAAAAATATTTTTTTGCCTCATAAGCCCACACTTTGACACCCCCCCTAATAAGCCAGAACGAATTACTCCCTATCGTAAAATACCACGCATCTTTCCCCCTGATGGCTTGGATTATCCCCCACCCCCCTGTAAGCATGCCCCCCCCCCCCCCCCCCCCCCCCCCCCCCCCCCCCCCCCCCCCCCCCCCCCCCCCCCCCCCTGTGAGGATGCGAGCGTCTGTGGTCATATGACTACGGCCATGCATGATATCGAGTGCACCTGCCCCCCCCCAAAACAAAAATAGTACGCCTAAAACCAAAACATATTTTTTATGTGTTCTTCTCGAAGGAGGCGAGGGGGGAGGCATGGAACGTGCCGGTGTTTTCGGCGGCGGGGAAGAAATCCAGTCCCGGGCGTTGTTCTCCTGACCCCCTGGCACAGGTCTCCGTCGGCGAGGTGAGAAAGGTAGACAGCCATGTCACGTAGGGTATCTGAGGTTGCATCGTTGATTGACCCCAAGCGTTTGTCGCTGGACGCGGGCGCCTGAACTGAAGTAGCAGCCCACCATCTTTCGACTCCGATGTTTCATGTTGATCTTAAGTTAGTATGGTATTGTTTTAGCAGTACTTGGTATTTTCAGGGCTGTTCACGGGCCATGACCCGGTCCGTGTGGTCGGGTCTGAAGGTCTTCAAAATATCACGGGTCAGGTCGTGTGGGGTCGTGCTTGGTCGTGCCGGATCGGGTCGGGTCGGGTCGGGTCGCTTCAAGCGATCGTCAAAATCTTACGCATTGGGTCGGGGTCGGGTTAAGTGACTCGGCCTAACTTGACCCGACCCGACCCGACCCGCGAATATTGACCCAACCCGTGAACAGCCCTGTATATTTCCTAACCTACGCGATTGGGCAACCGACTGAGCTTAGAATGTATCTCCAAGGCTGTTGTTAAGTGATAAATGGACCTTCCCTCAAGTGACTAGCCTCAGAAAAATAGTCGCTATCCCTATACCATACGGATACCACGGCTGGGAACAGAGGGAGCAGGTCGAAATCGTTGGAACCGGATGGGCATTTTTTTCACAAGAGTATCATACCAGGCAGTCGATATTTCGTCTGTAGCCCGTGGGATTGTGTAATGGGCTGTCATTACAATACGGTACAATACGCAAAACCACGCCCATGCGTCCTGCAGCTGCCCGATTTGTTTTCCCCTCAATGAGGACTATACATCCTTCATGAGGCCTTGTATATAGCGAGCATATATATTAGTTTCAAGTGCTCGAAGTATCATAATCAGCTTGGGCGTGAAGTTAAGCTTTCAATTTTGCATGTCAAAGTTCTGTTCTTCGGGTCACAAGCACGGGGTAAGGGGTTCCTCAGCCGAGCAGCCTCCTTAAAAATACCGTAAATTAAACAGCTTTGAGTTCGTCAAAGGGGTCTGCGAGCGTTTTGTTCAGCGCTCGATTCCTCGACGACGAACGGCAAGGGCTCTACTGTGATAAAGTCGAACGATACGAACATATCCGGGAGGCTCTCGAGCTAGATCTTTTCCGCAAACACCTTGATCTTCGTCAGTGGGTTCTGTTGTTTACCGTTGTCCAGGAAACCGAGATCTAAAAAACGGTCGCGCCCCTCTGCAAAGTCGGCACTCCATAAGGCAATGGTTACCCCTGCTATAGAATGTTTCGGGCTGATACGTACGTACGGGCATAGGCGCAGGCACAGATACAGTGGGCCGCGGTAGATCAGAGGCAGTTTAGCCAGAGTCGCCGCCATAAATTCACCGAAAAAAGAGGGTTTTTTAGGTTTAGCGCAGGAGACTCGTGCAATCGCCGGAAAACCACCCCAGAGCTTTCGCGGAAGGTTCTCCGGGGAGGCTGGCCGAACTAAACCACTGCTGCTCATTTTGTCAAGTGTTTGTAATATTCGGGAGCTTTCGCAACTACAGTACATGCTGCAGTGTTTGGTAACCGTTTTTTCGTGATCGTCTGCATGTCTCTTGGCAGAAGGAAGATGCCATCGAGGGTAGCTTGAAACCGCCCGCCTTATTAGACGGAGGAAAAAAGGAGGAGGAGGAGGAGGAGGAGGAGGAGGAGGAGGAGGAGGAGGAGGAGGAGGAGGAGGAGGGGGAGGAGGGGGGGGAGGAGGGGGAGGTGCAGCAGCTGCACCATCATTTCCCTCGCGGCTAGAGCTGCGCACGGTTGTCGAAAACATTTCAACCCTCCGCATGCGACAGGTAAGCTTTACCGAGTGAATGCTTCATCACACCGCACAACAGCGGGAGGGAGAATAATCTTACACAGCAGTTCTTCAACGTGGCCTTGCTAATGAGAGAATGATCTAGCCGGCAGTTCTCGAGGCGGCAGAACATGCACTGGGGCATTTGGCCTACGTGCGTGGTCGGTCTCCGAGTCGTCTTGGCCAAGGCGTGGTCCTGCCCCCCAGCGAATCTTTTATCAGAGCTATGCACAGATCGGGTCAAAGCTCGCGGGTCAGGTTGGGGTTGAGACTGGTTAGGGCGGTCCGATCCGACCCCACCCGTGAGAGTTACAAAACATTCTCCTGACCCGACCCGACCCGACCCGACCGGACTCGACCCGACCCGACCCGACCCGACCCGATCCGACCCGACCCGACCCGACCCGACCCGATCCGACCCGATTCGACCCGACCCGACCGGACCCGACGCGACCCGATCCGACCCGATCCGACCCGATCCGACCCGATCCGACCCGATCCGACCCGATCCGACCCGACCCGACCCGATCCGACCCGACCCGACCCGACCCGACCCGACTCGACCCGACCCGACCTGACCCGACCCGACCCGACCAGACCCGACCCGGGATATTTCAATATCTTCCTGACCCGACCCGCGGGTCGGGTCATGACTAGTAAAATTCCCTGCTTTCTATAAGGGTGCCATCTCTGTGCCCAGGATATATCCGTGAGGGGAGCGACCTTGCAGCGTCTTGGTGCGTCTGGAATCTTCCTGGAGCCGCCCTATGGTGTGTCTTGCAGCAGTACTCTAAACGTTGTTTTTCAATTTTTCCCTCCGGTGTACGGGCTAACAAAAACATGCAGCTTCACGCATCGGACTGGTAATCGATTTTGACTTGATCATGATCTAGGCTGGTCAGGGAAGATATATATACAGTACGGCGTAGCTTCTGTGTACTGTAGCTCATGCCGCAGGGTGTGGGCGGATCGGAGAACAGTTTGGATAATCTAGGAAGACATTATTTCTGGTGTGGATCTGCACTGCTGTGCTGATCCTTCACACGACAGATCAAGACGGCAGGTTAGAATCCAAGTAACCTACTGCCGTAAACTACGACCCGTCCATTAGTCTCAGGGCGGTTCACACGGGTCGAGACAAACCTCGCGGGTCGGGTCGGTTGAGATCACCTACAACTCGAACCGAACCGACGAAACCCGGTCAATGACATTCCGTATACCTTCTGACTGGGCACGACCCGACCCGCTAGCTTTTGTAGGCATCCTGACCTGACCCGACCCAACCCGACCCGACCCGCGGGTCAGGTCTGGTCATGAACCGTGAACAGACCTGATTTATCTCGGTTATGGAAGGCGGCGTAGGTTGCATAACATCCAAGTCTTCCCCGCCGTCTTCGAGCAGCGTAGCCCCCCCCCCCCGCCTTTGAGGGTGTAATGAGGGTCATGTCGCGCAAGGTGCCTTATTTCGATCCCTTGCATAGTGCAACTCGGGACGACCGGCTCCTTGTGTTCATCCCTCCAATCACGCGGTGATCTATTCGTTGCTGCGCTGTACTGTAGAGTACAGCATATTTATCGTCGCGTTAGCAAGGTCAACCCCCCCGCCCCCCCCATATGTTATATATGGGTTGGGTTGGCGTCGGTTGGCAACGACACTGTAAAACATGCCGCCTGAGCTAGACATCCAGGGTACCGTTTTTTTTTTTTTTTTTTTTTTGGCGGTCGCCCACAACTGGTCGTCTAGTTAGATTGTTCGTGCGAAGTAAAGAACCTTTACTCTACACAAGGGAATTGATCGTATAACGTAGTGTTCAAGGTACGGCACCCAAGAGGCAGTTACATTGTACTCCCATTGCTGTCTCTGGAAGTGGCCACACCGGAAATTAAACTAACTCACTGAAGCTGTCATCCATATGCAAGTCCGCCTCACAAGCGGTTCTTAGTAGGATGCAGCTCACCCTTCATGCGACTCGCCGGACACCTCACGGCGCTTCGCGCTTGGTGCAAGCAATGCCTGCCTGGTCGGTGAAAACCCGACATGCTCCGTCCCGGCATTGTAGGGATGCGGGGGTCTATGGTCTTACGACTACGGCCATGCATGAGACCGAGTACATCTCTCCTATCGAGTACACCCCCCCCCCCCCCCCTGCAAACTCTGGAGAAGGATAACAGACACGTGGTATAGTATGCCTGCCCCACTGAAATTGGAGGGTTGTGTGTATCGAGAAGGGCAACCCAAAATTAACCTCATTAGGCCTCTCACAAAACCCAAACACTCGCACGAAGTATACGACAATAACGTTGAGAGCGATTCCAGTCTCGACGTTTTACACCCACCGACCTTATTAGAACACAGTCCCCGTGTTGAGAGGTGGGTCAAGCCGGAAACAAGTATACGTAATGCTGAAAAAGAAGGAAATCCACGGCGTCCCACCGAAACTCTCCGATTTCCTTTTTTTAATCTAATCCGCACACGCAGTTGATGGCAGTTGGGTGGCTATTACTGCTTTAGCATCCATTCTCGCTAGCTAACCCTGCCTACTATACTGTAGGTACAATACCGGGGGTACATTTCAGACTTCCTGAGAGGAACGGCGTTTTGTTCTTGAATGCCTGCGGACGGTGCCATCCGGCTGAAGGTAGCGCTCCCTTAGGACGGGGCGGGGTGTTGTACCCGAGGCTATGTCCTGTTCCACTGACCAACAATTGAGAGGCATACCAGATAGTCGATGAAGGACATGCCCCACGCAGCAAATCCGCAAGACACGAGCACACTCCAGTATACGCAACGCGCTACACGATGACGCTTTTCGTGCGTTTTTGTACACCTGCGGACCGGGTCCATCGGTCGGTGGGGCGACTGATGTACGCGCTTCAGGTGGCGCTGGTCCGGCTGTGCTATGGGGAAGCGTCGCTGGAAATGGTGCAGGCGCTGTGCGACCTCGCCGAGGGATACGCGAAGGAGGGCCTCTGGCCACAGGTATGGCCCACACACGGTACGTGATGAGTCGATCCAGCGGAGAGGGGCAATTTTCACCCCCTGCTCCCCCCCCCCGCCCCCCCAGGTGCCCTCCCAGGACGGGGCTCCTCAGCCGATTGCGACTACCCAATACCGTTCTGAATGGCATGCGTGTTCTACAGTGATGTTCGGTTTGTGTGTAGTTTCTCGGGTTAAAGCGTACAGGATGCCCCGCGAAGTGAGTTAATAGAAGAAGGTGGTGAGACATGCTACGATCGGGATCGGTATCACTTGAATTTTCTGAAGTCCCTCACTGCAGAAGCTGCTCTGTATCCCACCCAAAAACGGTTTTTGAGAAGAGCCAAAAGTGCAGGTTGATACAAGGTGCCAAAGCCTACGCAGGTGTATTTACGGGCGATAAAGTTAACACTAGTGTCATTCCGTTATCAGGCTAAGAAGCTTGGATAGTACGAACTATATCTGTCCTAAGAACAGTGCTGCCTCTGTCTTAGGACGCGTCTGGTGTGTCGGGGGTGAGGGTTTCTTCAACCGAGCAGCCCGAGACGGTCTGTGCGGTACTACATCTACCTCAGTATGTGTCACCTCACTTGCGTACACAACAGTACAAATCAAAAACAAAATCACTCACTTGTTTTTGTAGAATGGTGCGTGTCGAGGTCGCCGTGTGTCTCCTTCTTGTTCTTGTTCTTGTTATTCTTGTTGTTCTTGTTGTTGTTCTTCTCCTTCGTCATTAGTGAAAAATATTTTGCAAAGAGGTAGCGCACGCACCAATATCCTATAGGGCTCGCTGTGAAGATGGATACGCTCGTGGTTGATGGCGACGGTGATCAGACTGTGTTCGTGTGGCCAAGATGTCAAAACCATCTACCGTTTTCCGATGTCCCGCCCGATAGCCAAACCACCCGTCGTTGCCCGAACATATGACAGGTGTCCAATCATATGGCTAGGGCGGCTAGCATACTTGCACTTGACAGTGGCCCTGGCGTGGAGCTTGGTGGTGGTGGTGGTGATCGTTTCGCGGGAAGCCTTGCCTGGCAACAGAGAGGAGGTAGCCTACACTCTCGCTCACGTCGAAGAAGACGCGACGTAGCAGCGGCAGCAGGGGAAGGAGCAGGTGGAGGAGGAGGAGGAGGAGGAAGAGGGGAAGGAGAAGGAGGGGTGGCCGGGGTGGGGCGAGGCCTGACCTACCCCACTGACGATAGGTGGGGCGCGTATTGTCAACTAATGCTCATGAATGTAACTTAATTGTACATCCCTTGCTGTCTCTCAAAACGTGGTCACGCCAGAAAACAGAATCAGTTCACGTGACTTCGTCACCCATACGCACGAAAGTCCGCCTCCCAAGCGATTCATAGTAGGATGTCACCCTTTGTGCGACTCTCCGAACACGTCACGGTGCTTCACGCTGGGTGCAAACACATGTCTGCCTGACCGGCGAAAACACGGTGTACTCCGTCTCAATATTGAAGGGACTCGAGGGTCCAAGGCCACACTATTACCGCAATGCATGGCATGAGTACCCGCCCCCCCCCCCCCCCCCCCCCCGCTCCCACTATGCAACGTACCCGCCTGCTCCCCTCAATTCCCCTCAACATTTCCCGGCGTAGATACGTCGATCCTTCCTTTGGTAGGTCGCCCCCCCCTCCCCCCGTTGCGACACGCCTACCTTCTCCCTCGTAACTCCCCTCAATATTTCCACGCAACTACACCCGATCCCGACGTTTTCACCCCCCGCCTGCATCCCCGTTGCGACACGCCTGTCCTCTCTCGTCTAGCCCCCCTCAGTCTTTTACCATGCCGGTTCATCGATGCCGCCTTTAGCAAGTCGATCATCCCCTGTTGTGACACGCCTGCCTGCCCCCACCAACCCCTCCTAAACAAAAACGCTTTGCCCGAGCAGATATACCGATCCCGTCTTCTGCAGGTCGCTTGGCCCGGGTGGCTGCCCACGACTGGTGTTGGAAATATTTCGTGGGCTTCGCGCTGTCGCCGCAGAGGATGAGGGTGGCCAGGTAAGCCAGACCCGGGCACTGCACTTGACTCTAGCGAAAACATCAGGGTTTGTTCACTTTTTGCCACGTACAGCAACGAAAAAAGCCATGACGGCGGTGCAGCGTATTTCGAATTGAACTATTTCCGAAGAGTTGCGAAGAAACAAGGCAGTCGTCCTTTCGCGCGGAGTGGTCCTGCCTCGCTGACACGTAATTCCCTAGACGTGCCCCGTACTGCCTTATAAATGTGCAGCCTTGGCCGCGTGCGTGCCTCCTTCCCCCTGCTGGCATTTCTCAGCTGCTGTGGCGTCTAAACCGGCTGAAATTTTGGTATGTGGATTAGATTGTCGTCGTCGCGGATAACAGGAACCAGGGGATGCCGGTGTATCGAGGGATTTGTTTCAGTTCAATACAACACTTTTTGCCGTAAAGGCACGGCTAGTACGTATAGAGAACGTTTTTGCAAGGCTAACTAAAGCACACCCGACATACTAAATCACAGTAGAACGTACATATCACACGCACCGTTTTAGTGGCGTCTGAAAATTCTGTACAACCCTCCAGGGAGCACCGGTGTTCACGATTATCTGAATCACCTGTACATGCTCCCGCAGAGTAATTGTCTACAAGGTACGGTCATCGATGGTATCATGCGTTGTGCCCAGGTTTGTTGTAAGAGCACGGTGCATATTTTCTGGCCGGGTACGATCTGTGTGACACGCATACATTTACGCCCGAGGATCTGTAGTGTATCCATGGTTCTATATGCAGGTATCCCAGTTCACTGATCTTTACGATCTCGGCGAAACAGATCATGATTTGCCTGACGTGTGAAGCCTTGCACCAACCGCGATCGGGATGAACGTACGCCCCCAACCGATATCGCGCCCGTACATGTGCCCCCCAACCCCTCCCGACCCCTTGGAAAAACAAGCGAGGAAACTTCACGCGATTCTTCTCCAAACCGGGTGTGATGTTGGGACTCGCCACAACTTATCACAGCCACGTCCACGAAGTACATATCTACTTTTGATATCCCCAAGCATTTCGCAAGCGACCCACTACCTTCGGGCAGTCCTTTCTACTGTAGACACGACCGGAACGCTGTTCACATCCCCAACCCGGTTATCTACAGCCACCTTGCGCCTCATCCCCTCGCTCCCCGACGAGTGCAACGGTCGGGCTATGACATCCGAATTATCTGAAGTGCTCACTTTAGGAGAATCGTATGCTTAGCCCGATAGACAATCGCACGACCTAGATTAGGCATACGTATGTGTAATCGAAACAAAACATCGAAAAATACATTTCGACTGAGTCCAAAGCAACTGAATGCACGCACGCATTATGACTCCCTCAGTTCAGGAGCGCTCTCACAACTGTGATCACTGGTTCGGGGGTGAAACCCGTACAAGATTTTCTACCGGAGCACGGAGCCTTCACATACCTTACTTCTCATGCCCCCACGAAACAATGAACCGGCGAGAGTATACTGTATGGAGGCGTTTCGGCTTCACTCGCGCCACGCCAGTAGCTTCGTTCCATGTGTCTTATCCCAGTTCCCTACTAGGCACGATCGGATGGCTATACGTCCGAAATAATGTCACAACCATCTCATGTATCACGCCTCTTGCCTCATGCCTCACGCCTCAAGCTCTCACGCCTTACGCCTCATGAACAGACCGATATGCCGAAATGATAAGCTGCGTCCCATGTTGGTTATCGCAGTGCCTATTTGACACGACTGCAACGCAGCTACTACGATTTCGGAATCAACTCCCGCTTCACCCCCCTTTTCACGCCTCATACATCACACGCCTCATCCTAACATAAAACGTAGGGGGATACCCCAAACAACTTGCAGCGTCTCATAGGCCTATCACAGCGCTCACTCGACAGGACCGTAACGCTGTACCCGTATACATCCCCACCCCGCCGCGACCAACCCACGCCCCACCCCTCACGCAGCACCCTTTCCGCCCATCCCCCCCCCCCCCCCCCCCCCCGTCACGCCGGATGCGCTGACGGAAAGGTGCGCCGCGAAAATATGGAGGCATTTTTGTTAACCCATACCGACGAGGGCCTGAGGTCCGCAATCCCTGGGCTACTAGGCCTGGACATGCCGAGGTGCTGCAGCTGGGGCGCGGCCTTAGGTCACATACGGGAGCGGTCGAGCTCGTTCGCCGACCTAAACCTCAAGGCAAGAAAAAGGGGGTTGACATTGCAAGCGGGCGGGATCAGGTCGAGAGTCGGACACATATACAGAGAGTCGGACTCATATACAGTGGCACACAGGAGACATATTGCGTTATCTTTCTGACATTTGTTTGATCGTAGATATCAGCGCATACCTTAATATACAGCCCACCACGCAGACTGGACACATGTACATGTCGGACAGACTGCACCAGACCAGTTACCATGCGCTTAAAAACCTTGGCGTATATATACGAAAGGTAACATGACCAACAGCCTTTAGACCCCTACACGCCGTGGAGACGTGTCCAGGTCCTTCAGGTCCCGTAGACCAGCCCCGCCGGGTCCGGACAATCTTGCGCGGGTGAACACAATATTCACGTCCTGTGGATCAGCTCCGACGGGCGCAGAGTTTCTTGTACAGATGATGCAGATCCGTGAATAATACGATCTGTGTGATCTGTAAGGCGATTTGATACGATATGACCTGTTCGACGAGTATGTGCAATTTTGCGACACGGGGGTACGACTGCTACTGGTTCATGTTGAATCCCTCATTTTCGCCAATCCATGCCGGGGGTGACTTGTACAGCATCGTCTCTGGCAGAGCATGTTGGGTGGCATGATCCGGCGTGCTCTGGATATCGGTGACGCAACTGATTGCATATATTGACTCTTCCATAGTGCCGGCGTCCCCGGTGGCTTGGTAGATGACCAATTCCCGTAGCCTACCGAGATCAATTTCATGGGCTCATTGATCACCGAGTGCTCATACTCGCAGGGATTTCTCTTGCAACTAAGACGATTACTAATTGCGGAAAAGCGCGGGAGCGTGAGCTGGCAACATTCGATCATAACAGACGAGCAGTGGGAATGCCAAACGAACCCTACGCGCGACAAAAACGAAGGCACGTACGGCGGGGGAGGAGGGACGACAACCGTGACCACGGCTTTTGTCCAAAAGTCGGAACGTAAATGTTGATGGTATAAGGAACGAAACAAACGTGAGATTGCCGTCAACTCCAACGTGAGATAGGTGTATCTCGGCTTTGGCCTAGGTCTGCAGCAAGCTTCCCTTCTTGTAGGATGTAGCGTGTAGTACACGCCAGGTATCGGTTATGCTCGGCACGGAAAGCCGAGCAGAAGTAATCATGAGACAGGACACAAGTCATCTCACATCGACGATTATTTCAGCTGTCGTCAGCAGTGACTTAGTGACGGAGGCTGGGAGTTCCCCACCTCAACCATGATCAGATCTACTAACATCTGTGGCCCCTCAGGTACAAGAATCGATATCCACGATAGCGGACGAGCATCTTCTGTTCATGCACGATCTTGGATGACAGATATAGTCAACTGACAGTAGAGCTACGACCCGAGACTCACACAAAACAAGAATGATAGCCCCTCCCTCTACCGTAGCTCATAATAACCACGTCCACCACATGCACGTGCGCGCTTCAACGCACTGTCTTCTCGCTCACTTGCTCCTCACGTCAGGTGCTGGAGCGTGTGCAGCCGAAACAAGTAGCGCAGGCTCGACTCGCCTTTGAAGCGGCTGACTCGAAGGGCAGCGGGTGCGCAGATGGCGAGGTAGGGAGGGGGGGGCAGTACATCGTGAGGTGTTCGCCCCGGAGACAATGCCCAGACTGAGCCGAACTCAATAATCATATGCATTTGTTTGGTCAGAAGGGATAGCCTGTACTAGATTCTCATCGAGTCCACCGCTGACTCGGTCGTCTACTGTAGTACGTTACGGCTTCTTACCAAATAGCGCGTGCTCATGTCCTGGATGGTCCTACTCGCCTGGCAGCCGACTCGATGATCTCGTGGCTTACCCTTTCTGACCAAATAGGGTGTACCCATATCCTGTATGTCCGTACTCGTATGACCATATATGCCCTCTACAATGCCGGGATACGTTGGGTTTTCATCAACCAGGGAATCATTACTTGGGGGCGGGGTGAGGGTGTCCCTAATCCCGCGCCACTAAGTATTTCGACGGGTTGAGATTTTACACGGCAGCCGGCCAGTCTTGATGTCGGCCATGTGCATGCATGGGCAAGAGGTTTGGTGCGCCAGAGATGCGCATTTTCGATGTCCGATGATCCTGGAACCGCTCCACCTCGCGGCGTTGTCTCGTCAGCAGAAAACACACCTTATCCTACTACGGAGGACCATAGTAAACAGGACCTACGGTACACACGAAAAACTATATATTTCCCTATTTTTCACAACAAAATTTGGTCCCATTTACTACGACCCTCCGTCATAGTGGGTGGTACTTTTATACCTGATACAGGCAATAACCATTGTAGGTGTGGGAAGAAACACCCGGTGATACTTGTTGATCGATCTTGGAAGCAAAGTGGTTAGACAAGTGATGCTATTTTACGTTTTCGAAGGAAACGGTCGCACTATTTTCATACATATCGAAGTCCGATACCGCTCTGTGAGGTCGATATCGTTCTTGCCCTTGAATTCATGGTGTTTATATCACAAAGTCCAGATGAATAACTAGGAAGCTACGGTACCTACCGTCTAGGGTGGCCTCTTGCATCGAATATGTGAGTGCGTTTTTCTTCCTTGCACACTCTATGGTGGGAGCTCCTGACTGTTTTAGTTTTTTACCTTTTTTTTTTTTCCCCGTCCCATTTGTTATGCTTGTCCTCCTTTTTGTTTTTGCTCTCCTTCTTGTTGATAGCATAAACTCAGATCCGGGGTCACAAATCGGGCCCTTCTCCCTCCTCCCCACTACGTACGGTTTTTGCCTTGCATGTTCATGGCGAGACGACTTCGGCCCTCCTTGTTCCCTCGTCGTCGACTCGCGTCGAATTGATTTGAGAAGCTCCGTCCTCACCCAAAAACCTTCTACTGGCCGCAGAGAAACGTCGTATATGCAGAGATCCCATGGCGGAGGCATATTACGACCAACAGACATTCAAAACACATTGAAAAAACACCGCTTAGACGCGATTCCGCCGGAATTCCACGAGCGTGGGTAGCCACTCAGTGCTCTTAAAGAGCACCGTCAGTTCCAGTGACAAACAAAAGGGTCAAGCAGTGCTGTAAGGCGTTCCCTATCGTAGCACGCGTCTTCTACGCACCCTGGCATACCCGCGCGCCTAATGCTTAAATTCCGCAGTAAGGGGACATAAATATGGCGTCTCCCTCCCCACCAATCGCGCGATTCGCCGAACACCTCACGGTGCTTCGCGCTCTCTGCAAGCAAGCAATGTCTCCCTGGTCGGTGAAAACCCAACGTGCTGCGTCCTGGCATTGTAAGCATGCGAGTGTCTATCGTCACACGACTACGGTCAGGCCTAATGTCGAGTTCCCCTCCGCCCCCCCCCGCAATCGCAGCTGACATATTTATGCAAGAAAGTCCACCACACAAGCGGTTCTTAGTAGGATGGGCGCACTCACCCTTTCATACTCGCTGAAAGACCTCACGGGCGCTTGCGCTTGGTAGAAGCAAATCAATAACTGCCTTCCTGGTCGGTGAAACCCCGACGTTTGCTCCGTCCCGGTACTGTAGGGACGCGAGGGTCTATATATTCGTACGACTACGACTCCATGCATGCCATGAGTACCCCCGTCTCGAAAGAGATGCGTGGCTAATGGTCAAATGAATATGGCAAGCAACAAATGAGTACCTCTTCTCTCCCTCCGCCTCTTGACTGGCACCTCCGCCGGCTCGTGCCTAAATGACGACTTTCTACCGATATCACCGGGGGGGGGGGGGGGGAGTGCAGCATTTTCTGCAAAAATTGGAATCCAGCTTCAGCGGGAAAGAAGGAAGCCTGGCAGAGGCCTGGTGGTGTCCTGGCCTTGTCGGAGCTGTCGAAGATCTCGTTCGAGGACGGTCCTGGCGAAACGGTGACACGGCGGCGGACGAGCCGTCGAGCGACAGCAGTAGTCGAAGGCTCGAAGCTAACCCTTTGACGTGGGAGGAGGTGCGTTGTTGTTGTTGTTGTTGTTATTGTTTATTTGTTGTTGGTGCGATTGCTGCTACTATAGATGTTGTTGGTGTTGTTTTTTGCTGTTGCTGTCACCTCAGCGCTCATTGCCAAATAGATAGTCTGCGCTCATACGGTGGTGATGCGTGCTACCGTGCATCTGACGTACTGCAAGAGCACTACAGTACGTCATATCGGGGGTACACACAACGACACGCCATCGATGGAAAGTGACTTTTTTCAGGCAACCTTGCCCACTCCAGGAGCGCTGCAGTTGCACAAGGCGCGCTTGCCTTGTAGGGGTCCAACCTCTAATTTTTATGAGAGGCTTTTCTCAATCTCACCCGGCAAAACGGGCATCGAACAACGAAACATGAATGACCCCATTTTCTAATGTAGCTATGCAACGAGCCATATGGCGAAAACAGCAATGGCACTTTGACGATGTCGGTTATCTCCTGCGTTTACCCTTTTGAGGACTAAAGTGCAATCCCGTTCTGGGAACAAATCACTTATAATTAGAGTGTTTTGTCCCCCAAAGGGGACTGCAATCCTAAAAAGGTTCAGAAGGCCTCCCCCCCCCCCGCCCCCGCTCGTCAGCCAAAACTGTTTTTGGCAACAAAAAAACAAGATACAACGGATTATTTGTTTCGATGAAATGGCGTAAGCTTTCAGCGATTCACAACCCCATTAATCTATGCGGATATAACTATACCGTAGCGCCAGATGAAAAGTACTGAACAGTACACGTTGGCCCCGAGTACCGTAAGCAGCGTTGCGTTCGCACACAGGGCTTGCGATCGTTTTTCAGCGCTCGTGTACGGGTTCTAAAGCCGTGAAGCACTACACAATAACTTTGGAAGGCTCTTTGACCAGATCTTCCCGAGAACACCTCGTTCGGTATCGACAAGCTTTTCGTATGAGGAAAAGAAAAAGCACGGAGAGAGCTGCAAAACGATCGTACCTACCCCTCTGTGCGAATCCATACATAGCTCTTTACCGGTATATTGTTGGGTGGTGGGCGATTTTTGCCTCGAAACGGCCCCTTATTACAGTAGTGATTTTTTTAAAATATGGATACTGTACGCGGCAGCGGCTAACTATCTCCGTTTTTGTCTACGAGGCCCGCGGCTTATTGTGGGGTCAACGTAGAGCATATATATGAATGATTGAAGGCTATTTACTCTACTCGTTTAAGAAATGGCATTCCTCGCAGAGCACAAAATGCCTTTCACTGCAATTTCTTAAATATATATATCCCAGTAATACTGGTATATATACATAAAAAATACTATTAAAATAATAGTCTGTTTTTTTTTTTTTCAACTTCCAAATTCTTACCAGCACACACGCCGCGTACTGCCGTACGGGGCGCGTGCTGCGGCAAGGGTAGTAGCAGTTGCTTTTGGCAAGAAAAACGCCTGAAACACTACGGTACTCCACGTGCACCACTGGCGTCAGAAGCAGAGCCATCCCACGGTAGCAATTGACTTCCTCACACGAGAGATCTCAGTGCCCCACCTGAAACATGAAAATCGAAGAAGTCGGTTCGCGCGATCCGATCAAGCATTTCTGAGACAAACACAACAGTGAAAATAGTATACCAGGTACTAACCGATATGGGCACTCGGTCATTTTTGGGAGCTCAACCGGTCAGAACGTTCGGCCTCAGAAGGCAAAAAACGCAAACTTCTACCGCCGTGGGGATTGCTGAACACTATTTGTTTTTCGGTGATGTTGCTACTGTACAGTACGCGATTCCTAATAAACCTGGACCATCGGCGGGACACTTTCGTTTTTTTCCCAAGGTCGGTTTGCCTTTGAGATACAGACCTCCTCAAGCCAGGAACCTTCCATAAACATAACGTATCGGTTGCATATACCGGTACGTACCAGGGATAGTTTGGCCTGGCCGGGAGGGGGGGGAAGGGATCGCCGTGGGATGCTACCCACTCTTCGTGTTGGAGGAGGTAATGTGGAAAGGTATACTCGTGTATTACGTAAACGGGATGGCAAAGACGACAACATATTTTGAGCTTTACGCGATTGAATACCTGAACCCGAACTAGGTGCTGGCTCTATTGGCGGTACTGGACGAGGGAGGTGGCGAGGAAGAAAGGCCGAGTGGACGCCAGATGAGGCGTTCTTTGCTCGGGGTGCGCGTCAAGCTCCTGACAGGAAGGTGCTACATACTTTCATCTTGTAGCAGGTTATATCCTCAGCGATCTTCTAGACAAGCCGTGGTCGCAGGTGTCGTCCCTTCTCTCCCCCGGCACGTGCCTTCATTTTATCGTGCATAGGGTTCAGCATTCCCACTCTTAGTCAATTATCAGCGATTTTCATCGAACGTTGATGTTGCTGTACCACGCTCTCGTGCTTTCCGATCATCGACTTTCATGCAAGAAAACGTCCCTACGAGTTTGCGCACTCAGTAATGTTGGAACCTATAGACACGAAGACAACCCAACTAGCCACCGGGGACGTCAGCTTAAGAGCGATTGTTGCTTTTATGTTTTTGTGCGGCTTCGCCAGGTTAGCCCCATCCAAAAGCCATTTTTTAAAAAAATTGGGGTCGTGGGCTTGCCAACGAGCGCTGCTTACAAAACGCCAACTCCACGACTGGACACTTGCAAACTGCGTATTAACGCATCCATCCCTGCATCTTCCTGCTTCATTGATTGACCTTAAACGCATTCTCCTAGGTTGGGGGTTGGACGGTTTGGCTCATTGTGTTCTCACTGGCCTTGGTCCTCTCAAGTGGTCATCTACCGGCTAGTGCTTACCATAAAGGATAATTGTTCACTGCTGTAGTATATGTTTCTTTGGACTGTTATTAGCGCATAGAAATCGTAGTCGGGTCACGCGAACAAACTTCTTTCGAGATCGTGTTTGGGGGGAGATGTGGAGCTCCTCATCCTGCGAAAAGCTCAGAGAATAAGCCGCCACCCCTGAAAGGCATTGCTCCCCATGCGAATGTTGGGGAGCCGCCCCCCTGGTTCCCCTTCCCCGTATCACCTACTGCCTTGTTGTGGGCACCGACCGAGCGATTAGCCAGGCAGAAAGTGTGCAGTTGGCATTGGCACAGGGCTAGTATCAGTGCACAGATACCCGCACCTCGATGTTTGTATCGAAAAGTACATGTTGGTACACCGGCACCGGCTTGAGAATATCGCATTTAGGTCCACACCAGTGCCAATGTTTGTTCCCATTGCTAAACACTCCCTCGCCCGGTGACAGCCATGACTTCGGTACCTGTGCCTTTCTTGGAAGCAAGCCCCGTGATCTACGGTAATTTTCGGCACATGTTCAGCCGCGTACCCACGCCTACGCCTCAATATGTGTACCGAAACGTATACACATAGTTTGGCGCCGTCAGCAGGTCCACAACACAGCAGTACTACTGTAATGCAGCTCTTTCCAAACAACTTCGATGCTTTTCGGCTATGACTGCTGTAGTCGTGTACACGCAAGATATCGCACACACTCATTGGCTGATGATCGACCCAACCGTCACTGTAACTGCCACCGCCGCATCGACCGATCGGTTGAACCATCGCTGTATCCGGCCACCGACACACCCAGGTGTCAGACCCACACAAACAGCCTCGCGATGGCGTGCGGAAACCTGTCGGAGGCCTTGGCCGAGGTAGAAAGGTGCGGGGATCGGGGGTGGGGGGGTGTACTCGTTATTGTAGGATTGGGGAGGGATGGGGGGTTACAGGTTGCATGAACCCTTGTGTTTCAACTATGCATGTGCTAGATTAGGACCAACATATATAGTACTACAGTATACCAGGTATTTACGAGGTAGTGCTCAATAGCGTTTGAGCAGAAAGATCGGGATGTTTTGTGTCATTCCCGACATTGAGTTGAAATGTTTCGTCTGCTCAACCTGGTTGCAATGTCGCGAGGAGCTATTACGGTGGTCCATAGTTAATAGGACCTACGGTACACACAAAACCCTATATATTTACCGATTTTTAATAACAATATTTGGTCCTGTTACCTATGGTCCCCCGTAATAGCTGTCTACCCAACCACTCATGTACAGTATTCCCCAACGGGTGTCCCGCCGGACCGTTGTGTCTGAATGCCATAAGTAAGAGCATCGTCGTACCCCCTGCCCCCCCCCCCCCCCCCCCCCCCCCCCCTCTCCAGAGAGGACAGCAGTGGACGTCCGTCGCCATGAGCGATCACACGTGGACACACACCACAACAAAATTGCTTTGCGATACAGGGGTACTTGTAACACAGTTAGGGCTAAAGTGTACGTTCCGACTGGCGGGGAGGGCGCCTCGCCTCGACGGAAGAAACCCACAACCATTCTCTGTACACGCATAGATTTTCTCTTTTTACGCGCACTGGTTTTTCGATATCATCTCCTGAAAAATTAAACAATTAGTCTAGCACTACTACTGTAGTACCTCGAGTAGTAATTAATTCACTGTAATTTCAACCGCACCCTTACCCGTGTAGTTCGATCGTGTGCCTCGAAAGGTGGAAACTTGCCGCGGGTGAATAGGTACACGGTGACGCGTGCTCCAGTAGAGGTAGCACCTTCGAGAAATGTGTCGGCTTGGTTTGATGAATCGCCCCGTGGCCTATGCGTATGGGTGAAAAGTGGACGACGTCGCAACGAAAATGGGACAGTTTCGTCAAATATTTAGGTCTGATTCGGCAACTGCCGTGACTGAAGTCATTGGATTCTGGATTCTCTTTTTTACATGTGGACGGTGCGATGGGAACAAGCACGATTACGGGGGACCAAAGTAAATACGACCAAACCTTGTTAGTAAAAATAGGTAAACATATAGGTTTGTGTGTGTACCGTAGGTCTTATTTTTCTATGGTCCCCCGGAATACCACATTGTCACATGGCAGCTAGAAAAATAATCGTTATAGTGGGACACCGGGCAGATAGTTCCTAAAGCTGACGAGCTCCGTAAATCAGAAAAGGCTCAGCCAGAACGTACTACTTGTAGATATCGCAGGAGGGAAACACACACCTGCTGTAAAAATTTACTGCTTATACGTATGTAGGCCCACGGGTAAGAGGAACCTAATCCACGCCCATACAATGCGGTATAAATACAAGCCCACCAGTAAGAAGGGTCTAAGCCACGCCTCTACAGCGCAGTACAAAGTATTTAGGCCCACAAATACGAAGGAGCTTGATCCATACCTCTACAGTGCGGTATAAATATCGGCCCACAAATAAGTAGGAGCCTGATCTATAGCTCTACAATGCGGCATCAATATATGCCCAAAAATGAAGGGACCGAATCCGTGCCTCTACAGTGCCGTACGAAGTATATGCATACGCCCACGAATAAGAAAGGGCCTGATATATACTGACACTATTAAGGAGCACGTTTTGGGTTGACGCAAACATATGCTTTGGGACCGATGAACCGTGCTCAGCGGCGAGCGCTGCACTATCTCTCATGTTCCAGGTATGCGGTAGTCTACGCTCGAGGTTGTAGAAGAGTGGTGTGACAAGACCCTTCCAAGGACTGTTCAGGCTGGCCATTTCTTATGTGCGGGCCCGTGCTGTAGAGGGAGGGGGGGGGGGTACTCATGCCATGCATGGCCGTAGTCGTATGACCCTAGACCCTCGTATCCCTACAATACCGGCGGGACGGAGTAGACGCGTCTGGTTTCCCCCGACCAGGGATACCTTGATTGCTTGTACCAAGCGCGAAACGGAACGTGAGGTGTTGGGGCGAGTCACATGAAGCGTGAGTAGCATCCATCACAATAAGCAATAAGAACCGCTTGCGAGGCGGACGTGCAAATGGACGGCAGCTTCGAATTATTAATGTAATGTAGAGGGGGAGGGCATACGGTGACTTTCGTTGCGTCAACTGACGGTGGCGGTTTCATCGCCCTCGTCAGAGGAACTCCCGTGAAGGCATTGGTTTAATCCACCTCAATTGCAACCGCTAATATTGCGTTAGGCCATCCCCAACAATGTGCGGGAAGCGTAAGTTTCAACGTTGATCGCACATAGTCCTTCACTATCATTCCCCTGAACAACAAGAAGAAAAAACAAATATTTGTCAAATTGGCCCCCTTGCGGTATGCCCAGTCACAGTAGCTAACCATCGGGATCACTGCTCATCGAGTGGCGGCCACCGCACGTCTTGCTTCTCAAGATTGACCAACGCCACGGTGTGTAGGGGTGCTGGTCCCTTACTATTTGAGCTACGTATGTGCCCGGAAATCATCGGGCTTAGAAAGTTCTTTTGTTCGCGCGCAACTCGGCTCCCATCTCGATGCGCTAGCATTCCCGAAATATAGCCGGCAGCTTCACTATCATACAGTAGTCCGCATGTAAATCTACTACCTGGTACGTAGTAAAACTATAATGCAAACCGGTAGTTTGCTCACGTTCGAGGACACCTTCATCCATCGATTGAGGAAGAAGTACCCCAGCAGTGGCACAGAAACAATCGCGACCAAAAGTGCTGGCTGTGCACAACAGGTGCGGCACGTTTTGGTCGAAGTTACTACTTCTGACAGACGGATTTCGTTTCAAGCGAGAAATTACGACCCGGTATATAGGTATCCCATTTTTGTGTTGCACAGCATGTTTAACTTCACCACGTTCTATAAGACCATGGGAGTGTTACCATTTTTTTTTTTTTATCCCATGCATTCTCTCAGAAGGCAGGTTCGGTTGGGGTGAAGGTGTGGGGGTGGAGCCCTCTCGCTTCAGAGCGACGGGGTTTCCCGAACAATTGTAGCAACTTAAACATTTCCGAGGCCCGTTGCCTCCCGTCAAGAAACAACAAGTTTTTAGAAACGCCAATGCGTTCTGACCTTCCTCACTTGAGGATCTTTGTGCTATCCGCAGATAACTGTTACGGGGGACTACAGCAAATCGGACCTGCGGCAACTCGCAAAAAAACTATGTATTTACCAATTTTTACTATTAATAACAATATTCGGTCCTACTTACTACGGTCCCCCGTAGTAGTAAGTCACTCGAAAATTGCCACTGCGAAAAGTGGAAAAAAGCGGCAGTCCCGAAGCGTAACTCTAGCAGGCATATCACGAACACAATGCTGAAAAAAAAAGGGGGGGGGGGGGGGGCATAGTAATCAAGACACCGTCGTACACACAAAAAAAAACTACGTTTTACAATACTTTCACAGAGAACAGGTTTGGTCCTGATTGGTTACTACTAGATTCCCCCGTAATAGTGGCATTCGAACGAAACTGGGTTAAGCAGCCCGATCCAGTCAGAAAATATGTTTTCAGTGAAAATTTATACGTTGTCCTATCGTATCACGCCTCGCCGCCACTCCCGTGCTATGGCACGCGTCTCACGCCGAGAGAACCTGAGAGGGTGCCTCCGCAGCGGAAGAACCCTGGCTTTCTTGGCCCAAGAAGAATAGGTGGCAAAATACTCTGTCTGGGATGTTCCTCTTCGCCCTCTCTCGGTCGAGGGGTTCCGTTAGTCAGGAGGGATCCAGTCAAAAGAGGTGCTATTAACAACCCTGCCGTGCGGTAAAGTAGCAGACCTTTATTACAGTCCAAATAAGTTGCCCTCAACTCGTGTCTGGATGCAGCTCGAAACATTGTTGAGGGGGTGTAACAAGCCCAACCCGTGTTGTGCCTCCACCCCCCCCCCAACAACTCCGGCCTCACCATCTTCGCTGTATCAACGTACGTAACCCCGCCAATCCCTGTGCACAACGTTGCTTTCTTTTTCCGGCACCAGGCTGGGTCTTGGGGAAACGTCGAGCTGTGTTCCAGTCTTGAACGCGCTAGCTGATTGCATGGCTCTCACGCACAGGTGGCAACTCGAGGTACGTAGGTCGATGTCCCAACATCGAACGTGTGCACCGTGTCCTTCCGTGACTTTAAACTCGACAAGCTCTAACGAGAGGCTTATCGAACGGGGGGGGAGCTAGGTTTGTTATGAGTCCCTAGAGTGCGCACGGGACCCCCGCCCCCCTCCTTTTAATTTCGACGTCTGGCTGGAAGGAGGAAACAAGGGAGGCGTTCTGAGCACCTTTTCGAACGTCACACAAAAAACGCATACAAGTCCACAGAACGTCAGCAGATCCAACTGAGAGGCATTCTTAAGCAACTCCTTCGGGACACGAAAGTAGAAGGACGCAACGCCGACAGAACGTGGACTTGCGCAAACCACCGCAGAACGTGGACGTATCCTCAAACTAACCTCTCCAGGCGTTTCGTCTTAACACGACGGTTTCGCAGCGCGGAGTGGGGATAACTTCAGAAGTAAACCATTTTTCCTACGCCGGCTAGAGACATCAACGATGATCGTTGAGATCGCACTCTAGACTTCTTACCCCACGAGTAGTGGTCCACTCTACCCACCGCCCGCACCCCCCGCTCCGGGCACGAAATGAAGTGGCCAGTTCGTACGCGAAGATGTACCAGAGATGATTATTTGGGCGCTATTGATAGTAAACCCCTGATCTGCGCATAGCATCATGCACGCTTCCCTCCTCCGTGCGCTTACCGAGCTGGGCAGTGTGTCACGCGTACAGAGCCGTAGACGCCCTGCTCTGCGAGTAGAAAATCCCTTGCGATCGGATCGAGCAGTTTGTTTGTGTGCTAGCCCGACTCAGACTAACGACGATTGGAAGCAAACTGTCTGGACTCCCAGCTCCGATAGCGTAGCCGAACGAACCTCGCCACGAAACTAAGGTGGTATTTCTTGTCGCTTGCGGCAGAGATCGACGACGAAGGCCAAGAAGCTGGCGGAAGCGTGGATTCGAGAAAAGGAAGGGCAGGAGATATGGAAACAGGTCAGCGTTCCTTTCTGACTCAACCGCAGCGAGCAGTTAGAGCAGGGGTCCAGCAGCCCTTCGATCGGGGGGTTCATTTGACCGATGATATGCATGCCGCACCACTTTGACGGTTGTTGTGCTCCTCAAACTTTGCTGGAAGTTGATGGGTGGTCAAGTGCCGTGTGTGGAAGGGAGGATGGGGTGGATGGATGGGTGGGTGGGTGGCGATGGTGCGACACACCGCCTGTGGCGATGTGTCGCTTTACGGTAAGGTTTTTGTTGACTCTTTTCGTGAGGCGGGCCGTGCATGGCACCGTAAAAAACATGTGTTCTCATAATGTACAGGTGAACTACAGAGGCATACCTGGTACGAATACCTTGCTACTATGCGTTGTGTGCAATGTACGTTCAACCCGAGCGTGTGCGTGAGTCTGGAAAAATTAAAATTCCAACGTACATGACACTCGCTTCGAATATTAGAGGTGCACCCGCGATCTTCCTGAGCAGGCGCCTCACTTCAGGGAACGCATGCCACGTTATTATTGGACTAGTACGGGGGTATATAGTTAATAGTATCTATGGTATTCATAACGACCTATATATATTTACCTATTTTTACTAACAAAATTTGGTCCCGTTAACTATGGACCCCCGTAATAGCAACTTACCTCTTGCTTGGGTTCTTCACTTGAGGAGCTCCATAGACCCGTGCTGCGATGTACGTAGGATATATTCAGCGGAACAATATCTGACAAACGTGTTGGATCATCCAGGTGCATGGGTGCTTGGCGTGTCGCCTCGCTCAGTACGAGCGGTGGGGGAGATGCAGAAAGCCATGAGGCTAGTAGAAAGAGATAGAAAAATCACAATATAAATAATTGTGGAATCCAATGCGAGAAAGGGTGGTTCGCATCTCCGTACCTGGGACCCCAAGGAGGCCCCCCACATAATAGTTTTTTTATTTCTATCCGGAGAACAGTATTGCCACCCTAATCTCCGTAGATGAGTCGCAGCTGCATTGATCACACCGATCAGCCTATCAAACTACACGAGAAAAATGACGCGACTACTACCAACGGTCACCTGGCATTTCCTACATGACGAGAATTTTCGAATAATTCTGCAGTATGCAGCAAGCAGTAGTAGTGCGCCCCTTCTGCTGCTGCTGTTGTATCCTTTCCTTCGCGGCCTCCTCTTGCCCTTTCCGACCTCTCGCGTTTGTAAAAAATACCCTTCGGAAACCGTGCGAGACGGAGCCCGCGCGCTGTCAATATAATATTTTTGCCTAAAGAGCAACACAATAAGTGGACAGTTCCTCAGTCCGGGAACCCCGTTTCCATCACATGTTACTGATATGGGCCAAGCGTCCTGCAGCAGTAGTATACCTGTACACCTATCTTAGTAGCAACCGTGAGTATCGATCGTGTACGTTGTCGTGCTGTTGTTTGCTTCAATTGTGCGGCGGCTGCTGCTTCTGCTGCAGGAGTGCAAGCGGCTTTTGCTGGAGTGCCGCAGCCGGTTGGAGGTCGTGCCCCGCGCAGAGGTAAGAAACGGGCGAAAACAAACCGAGATATAGACGTATCAGGTACGCCTCCCGAGTACTACAAATACGATCCGAACACCTCTTGCCGGGCAATTTGCCGGCCTTTCTGCATCATTCAAAGCAGTACTATCACATGTAGGTGCGGATTACTCCTCTTTCTTCTTCAATGTGTACAGTATAAATATGATACAGCAGTCCAGGCGAATCACGGTTAGTATGTATTAATCATGTGGGCTATGATTGATATTATTGAAGTTTCTGGTCAATTGGCCACATGTGATGAAACCGCAAGCGGGTACTGTAGCATCCGCTCCATTCAGCCGTGCGACACGCGACTAAGGGGTACCACGTTCTGGGGCAAGATTTTCTGACCGGTTGAGCGCCGCAAGTGACCAACTACCGATTCGGGATTCATTTACGCTGCCGCCGATCATTGAACATTTGAATTATTGGATATAATGAGGCCCGTCGCAATATTGATCTCATACACCATGCCTAGCCTTCGCTCAGACACTTCCGCTTATCGCATGGCGGCTTTCTTGGTTCAGTGGTATTCAGTGTGTTTAGGACCAGGTAAGCTGTTTAGTGGTGGAATTCAACTTTCAGTCGACCTCCGATCGGACCGGCGCGCGAGCTCGACGCCGTGAGCGTGGGCGTCGGGCCCAGCGCTAGGGCGCTGCTAGGCGTGGACCCGGTCAATGGGCCAGACCTGGTGCAACTCCTCCGTGTTTTTCCCTTTTCCTGCCCTGTTCTCCTAGGGCAGGTCGAACTTTACGGAGTAATCGCTTCGTGCCTACCTTTTCTTACTATTACGAATCCGATTGTGATTTTTGGCTTGGGACCAAAACTCTGGTCATCTGATTGGTTACGAATTTGCTAATGTATAGTATATGAAGTGGAAACGTTGGTCGGGTTGCGCGAGTATTAGTTTTAGTAAAACTTTATGTTTTCGCGTGAATTATTGAGCTTCTCATATGAGACGTTCATTTGATAAGGCGCCAGTCCAAAGAGGGCAATGCGCGCGCGTGCGTGCGTTTGTGGTTGGGTAGATGGGCAGAGGTAGCGTTGCCACCGACACGTATATTGATATGCGCGGATTGATCCATAACCGGAATTATCGATGGTTTTTATTCCCCGCGTGATATATGGTACGTGGACTGGAACGTTCTCGATCCTCTTGGCCGAAACACACGCTCCGTCTGGCCGTTGTTTGTGATATCTCACACGAAACTCTGGACATCGCAGGCTCTTGTGGTTCACCATTCGCATTCGGACCGACTGTGTGTTTTCGACCTGCTTGACTGCGGAAAACACATTGCCCGCTCGACCCGTGTGTTTGTGAAAACAGATCGAGATGAGGACCTGGCAGGCTCTTGTGGTGTACCGCTCGAGGGCTCTTGCGAAGGAGCTGGGAGGGAAGGGGAAAGAGCTAGAAGCCGCCGAAGACTACCTAGTAAGGTGCGCAGGAGATTCCGCCACCGTTAGGTGCCTCGAGTGCAGCAACTTGTAGCAGGGACAATTTTCTGCGTTCTGCGGGCCTTGGTCTCAAGGACAGAAGAAAAATTACATACCCGCCGGGAGAAACATGAGAGCATACTGATCCCAGCCAGCAGCGGGCCGCAACGATTAGATGTCCCGGCCTAACGTGGGAGCGGTGTCGCCAGACATTTAGAACGGGGGGGGGGGGGGGGGGGGGGGGGGGGGTCGGGTTTGAGCGGGAATAGGGTCACATGTAGAGGCCCAATGAGCACCAACGGACGCATATAGCACACATGACCATATTCTCCTCGCCCTTGAGTAGAGTGGGTACTCCAATTTAAGAGCACTCACGGAAAGAGCATTCGGGATTAACGAGCGGTGTCCCGCGGGATACAAAAGCTCTATTGCCCACTACAGTTAAGAGCGCTGTGTAGTTAAGGACGTGTGTTTTAGCGTGTCACGTGGCGCTCGAGGTACCCACTTGCATATCTATGATGTATACGATTGTGTTTATTTGTGGTACGCGCCAGCCCTCTCCGTTGCGACGCAAACAACGTCGAAGCAACGCCGGCTGCTGAACTACCGTAAAGGCGAACAAAGGAAGGCACTTGCAACGGTCTGGCATTCGAGATGGTCCCCACCCCTACCACAAACCATCCTTTTTTTTTTTAAATAGAACAGCAGTCCCGTTTAGGAGACGAAAACCTTACTTGCACTTGGAGTCAAGTATATGTTTCTTAATGCATTGCTGCACTATTACGGGGGTCCATAGTTAACGGGACCAAATTTTGTGAGTAAAAATAGGTAAATATATAGGTTTTTATGTATACCATAGGTCCTGTTAACTATGGACCCGCTCGTGAGACCGCCCAATGGCATTGGGTTTCGGATCTGCATATATACTCTACTGTCGAAATCGAGATGGCGTGACATGGTGTATTCGAAAACGACCACCGATGAACGTGTTCAGACAACTGCCGGAGGCTATAGCAAACAGAGCCCACGGTGGACCGAAAACCCTGGCACCCTCCTATGCTCAAGCACCATATTTACTTCTAATTGTCAAAACAGTATGTTCCATGGCAATGGTTCAAGACGCTAGTTAACGAGTTTCACCCGTTCACCCGCCCTTGAAACATTTTCCCACCCTCCTTCGTCCTTGATTGATTTTCATAATTCATACTGTAACCCAACTATTACGGGGGTCCATAGTTAATAGGACCTATGGTGTACATAAAAATCTATATATTTACCATTTTTTACTAACAATATTTGGTCTTATTTTCTATGGTCCCCCGTAATAAGTAATTGACGACAATGTTGAGTCAATTTAATCATACCCCCCTCCCCCCCATCAAACACACTGGATTGCCTCATGGTTTGCACCAGCAGCGCTCTCAGCCAAAATCTTAGAGCTTTTTAGTACATCAGAGCGTCCCCAAAAATACAACAGATTTCGTGTCATCTCTTCGTCGCGGAAAGCGCGAGAGCATGAGTAAGCGAAAACAAATTCGATGAAAATCGACGAGCAGCGGACGTGTTGAGCCCAATGCGCGGTAAACACGGATGAAAGCACCGGAGGGAAGAAGGGAAGACACCTGTGATGCAGCACGGCTTGTCCAGAGAGCTCTTCAATACGTGTGAGTGATCGACCGAAACCAAATAGGACGAGCTTGAAGAAGTGCCATACGTTTTGAAAAGGGAGAGGCTGCGTACGCCTTGGACCACCTTACTCAAAACGGGCTGCAACATACTGCTCATGGCCCGAAGTACAATCCCCGTTGAGTTTGTATTAACACCCCCGACCGCTGCAGAGTTTTCTCGAGGAAAAACGGAGATGTGTAATCTGGGAAGCTAGTGCGGAATGCCAACCAGGAATTAGGGTGGGCGGCGATGTGAACCAAATGTTGTCGACGCTGGGACGAAGTCGTAAAAAACTACTGGCAAAGAGATCCACACCATTGATTGAAAGATCACCTGTTCCCACGTTTTTTCGTCTAGGTATTTCAGGGCAGAGATGTATCCTACGTACTATGCGAGCTGTCTCTATGATTCTCATCGCAAAATCCGAACCTACACAATACTTTGCTAGGACGTAGCATGCACTGCCCTGATGTGTACATGATCTAGAGCTTGCCCATGTTGCTCGATGGGAGCTGTAGAATGTACATGGTGTCGTGCATATTTCTGGGGTGGGATATGTACCATACAGACCCTGCACATCCTCTCACAAAGGCAGGCGAGGAACTAGATGATCTACTGTAGACAGATGAGATAAATCGTGATCTATCTGTACGGGCTGTCTGACGTTTGAAATGATCCACAAACCAGTACTACAACAGCAGTAAAGTACCACCGATCTGTTTGCTGCCCTTAAATGTGCTGAACATCTGGCCGTTGCTTACGAAATGCCCCATGCTCGGAACTACCATACGCGCGGTAACAACATTGCATCCGAGAACCATGCGAGCTCGTGAAGGATTCCCGCCTCTCTGCCTGCTCTCGTATCCCTTTTTTTCTTTGCATGGTCCCTTTTCCAGGGCATGGGAAATTCTTGAGAGCAACCTCCGAAGGGCGAACCCCGACGTTGGCGCCGCTTGCATATCTCTAAAAAACCTCTGCCTGCTCACGGCTCCCTTTTTCTTTTCGTGGCCCCTTTGCCAGGGCATGGGAAATCCTAGAGAGCAATCTCGGAAGGGCGAACCCCGACGTCGGTGCGGCTTGTATATCTCTAGGAAACCTTGCCATCATCCGCCATAGGCCTGTCGAGGCGACGGACTGGTTTCGGAGGGCGTTGTCAACACTTGAGGTGGGCCGAGGCGAGAATGTCCGCGCAACCATGCCTTGACGTAGTGGCAAGGTTGGAAAGTTCCGACAGACTGGAAATCCAGAAGCCTCTTTTCATACGTACGCATGAAGAGAGCCAGGCGTAATATGGTGTGCGTGGTTCATTGCGACCGACGACAGTACACAGAGCAACATTTCGGGGGAACGAAACAATCAGAACCTAAACATGGCTGTGAAAAGAAAGGGGGAAACGATGGCGTTTCGGTTCCATCGTGGGTTCTGATTATTAACCCCCCCCCCCGAAATATTACGGGGGACCATAATAAATAGGACCTACGGTATACACAAAAACCTATATACTTATCTATTTTTACAAACAATATTCGGTCCTATTTACTATGGTCCCTCTAATAGTAGCTTGGATGATCTTCACGAAGATGCATGGGGATGGTAGGTTTCGCTAGTCCTTGTCGAGATTGCCCTGCGGAAGATGGTCCGGATGTAGCTTCAGAGAAAACCTTGTCTCATGTCATTGGCATACCACATGGTTGTGGACAATAGTAGACTCCGGCGTTTCTAGTACGATGCATCGTGCCCATTCAAATTTCACCGTCCGCACGCGCTTGTCTGCACGCATCAGGAATGTTTCCCTGACGGCTACACGCCTATCACGGCTAGCACCGCGGTGGCCCTTGGAAACCTCTTGGCCAAGCAGGGCGCCAAAGCTGGAAGCGGAGGGTTGGTCGAGCTTCACGCCGATAGCAGTCCCACAAGAAAGGTGATTGGCCGGAGACACTCCTCGAGAAAGTGCGTGCAGCACAGGTAGCGCCTACCCAGGGAGTGTCCAATCGGCTCCCGCGGGGGCGTTGATATTCTGGCACATGGCCGCTGCCGCTGCAGAAGTAATCGACCAATGTCACATGGCGAGCTCAACGTCTCAGCCGAAGAATGAACTTCCTAAGGCGTTTGTTTGCGCGACCTGACCAAAATTTCGAGCAGTACCCGCTAGTCATGAAAAAGCAAATGTGCTATACTGTTCTGAAAATATTGTACACTAACCGGCAGGTGCCTAACTCTAGGAGTTAACAGGTCAGAATGAATTGAAGCAAGACTTAGAAACCCTACGGCGGGGTGAGTCAGTCGCGGGGAAAGGGGGGGTGTCGACGGGACGAGGGGTTGACTGTGGGGGACGCACCGTCGAAGATGCGTTAGTTCGCCTAGGACGGCGTGATCTACATCGTGTTAGTTCGACGACCGCTTGTCGCACTCCCTGGAAGCCCCGCTTTTTTTAGGGTCGCCGAGAATATCCTCCAACGTGCCGCATCAAATCCGACCGGAAGCGGCGTGCGATACGTGCTGCCGTCTTCATGCACAGTAGTAACAATTCCACAGCTTGACTGCAAAAGTACATAAGAACAAATGCCTGGTACTACTGTATCACGGGGGACCATAGTAAACAGGACCTACGGTACACACAAAAACCTACATGGTTTACTACTATTTTTACTAACAATATTTTGAATGCCTTGATCGTCAGTGATGTGGAGTAATTTCCTTTTGCTTGCTTGAAAGAGACAAGCTAACTTACAAGGGGTTTATAAAAAAAAAAAAAAATAGTGACTTGAGCTGCGGTGCTGTAAGTGGTGTGGATTCCAGTAGTTAATCTTGCCAAACAAGGGACACGACCTGGCCGGCCCTTTTTGGCGGGACCGCTCCAGACTTATTTTAACAATCCAGCCCTCTTCCCCGCATTCGCGACCCCACGAACACTTGCAGCGCTCTCCCGACACGTTGCTCTGATGGGGGTGATAGCACCTACGAGTATCACGGGGGAACATGGTAATCAGGACCAAATTCGCTTCATAAAAAAACTGGAATATATAGGTTTTTGTTTATATATATATATATATATATATTTTTTTTTCATCATCACTTTTACTTTCCAGCCCACTCGTAGGAGGTTTTACCCTCGACGTTCTTCTGGACAAGCCGTGGTCACAGGTGTCGTCCCTTCTCCCCCCCGGTACGTGCCTTTAGTTTTTATCGTGCATAGGGTTCAGCATTCCCACTGCTCGTCGACTTGCATCGAATGTACAGCTAACTCACGCTCTCGCGCTTTCCGCTAATCAATTTTATGCAAGAAAAAGTCCCTACGAGCATGCACTCGGTGAGACTCGAACTCACGAAATTGATCTTGTATGGTGGGTCCTGACTACTCTGGTCCTCCGTATTATTTTTTTCTGAGTCTCCTCGCTTGACTGTTGTACAGGAGCTCCACACTATTACAAGTACGGCTGATAAGTAAGTCACCAGACAAAAAAACGTGTAGGCTTACCGGAGAAACAATCCCATAAACGGCCTATTAATAGACGTATCACGAATGGCATTCGGCGACACAAACGGGATGCCGCAAGTGTACGTAAAAGCAACTTCCTCAGCTGACGAGTGTGTTAGCCTTTTCAGGACGGCCTGCGGTCCCCTTTAGGGAACAAACTACATATTACGGGGGGACCGTAGTAAATAGGACCAGATATTGTCAGTAAAAATAGCGAAATATATAGTTTTTTGTGTGTACCGTAGGTCCTATTTAATATGGTCCCCCATGATATATTTTTAAGTGGCTTGTTCCCGAAACGGGACCGCAGTCCTGAAAGGGTCACGAGTAAGTCATAACGCTTCCGGCTTAAAATGTGCTATGTAGACCCATCGTGGCATGCGATACCCTTCATAATTGACGCATTCCACACAAATCGGACCCGCACCGCATTAATAGGCAACACCAACTAAAACCCCTGTACGATATGTAGGAGGACCAACAGGGATCGATACATCCGGGGGGGGATCCTCGGGATGCCTGGCGCGTCCGAGCGTTGTCCGAGGCCGAGGGACTGCTGTGCAACGCGGCTGAGTTTTACTCCGGGCGAGTGGAGGAAGCTATCGGACGTCGAGGGGGGGCAACTACTACGACTCGCGGTGAATCGGACTTACCGTGCGATGAGGTAGGAGTGGTGTGGCGGCTATCACCGTGCTCCGCGCTTCGGACTCATCATGATCTATAGAAAGATCGTGATCCAGATCAAGCTCTGCAGTAGATCATCTGCATCACACTTTGCCGCTGAGATATACGATACACAAGAGCCGCAAGGCACACAGACTCCACCCCTGGCCGGCGAATCATGTGCGAAACGTTCGAGTGCCATACCTAGGCCCCAATCGGTACAATATGGTATAAGGTCGTGCATACAGCAGAAACCGGGGATTTAATAATACCCCGAACTACTGTATGTACTATGTATCACGGCGACGATATGATTTATCCGATAGCTGCAGTGTCCTCATTGATCCGATATATATATATGCAGTGCTCATTCCGAGGCGACGCACACTTGCTGCTTTTTTTTTTTTAATGCCCCGGAGAGCGAGAGGAAACCCCTGTCCACACTTATTTCTCAAGTTTTCGTGCACCGGTTCGAACCCGGTTCGTTTCTTCCACCTTGGTCGGGCCTGTCTCTGACCGTCATTAAAGTGTGGTGTACTCCGAGGATGTAGGCACCTAAGTCTAGATTTTATCTCTCCTGACTCAGGTAGTGTAGGAGTTGAACCCACTAAAACCTCTCAATAGCCTCTCCAGCTTGACTCAGTACACGAGTCACCCTACCCATCTGGGCGTTGGTCCGCACATACTTGCTGCTTCCGCGAAATTTACGAACTAAACGCAGATAGCATACCTGATACTGCATTGTGTATTTAAATCCCCACCCTCCTTAATATCTCACCGGATCGCACAGTTAATTCCTCACAGTCCTTCCACGGCTTTCGTTCGTCCTGGGTCGTACATAGGACGATGCGTTTGCTTGGAGCGACCCCGACGTAGCCGTGTCGAGGCTCGACCCACAAGTGACAGACTTTGCCCGGCGGGCCGCTGAGCTCTGGACGCAAGTTGTAGAAATGAGAGAACTTTGCGCAGAATCACGGGGAGAACAAGCGCAAGACGCAGCGGCAGCGGAAGTGGGGCCTACCCACACAGGAGACCTTGCAAGGGTGGTGGAGCAGGTGATTTAACGGGAAATACCGTACCCCACTTCGACACAAACATGCCAGTAAAACCCCGGCTTGAACCCTTGGCTAACCGGTCCCCTGCACAAACGTGCACGTGGAATAGAATGTGCAAGCCACCAGAGGCCTTTTTGTGCAAACTCAACTCTCTTTACGGTGGTACTTGGGATTCGTGTGGGACCCTTTCTTGTCAGTAGCTTAGCGGTCATCGCGCCCGGACTGACCGATCTCCTCTGCTCGTAGAGCATCATTTTCTTAGGCACATATTCATGCGATGGGGCCAAAGTACGTCCACATCTCTTTGCCAAACACAACAAATGCTGATATATCATGTTCCTCCCGCCCAACGTGCTGGGCACACTCTCTCAGGGGCACACGAAAAGACACAATTTACGATACCCCACTAAGATACTCAGATCTAAATAGATTGTGAGATACTGCTGTACCTACAAACAAGCACACCACTAAATAAGACAAGTATCACTATTACGGGAGACCATAGTAAATAGGAACAAATATTGTCAGCAAAATAGGGAAATATATAGGTTTTTGTGTGTACTGTAGGTCCTATTTACTATGGTCCCCCGTAATAAACATGTTGTACATAAATCCTACCCCACTGGCTTGTTGTTTGGTTCTGAATTAAATATCGTGTTTTCCTGCTGCACCTCGTGCATAGAAACAGTTTTTGTTTGTCCCCTGCTATGCGGAGCGTGGCGTTCGATGTTTCATGTGGTCGCGTCATGGTGCCTCTTTTGGCTGTCTGTCCCGCGTGCAGGCTACGCGCGCGACCGAACTCTCTCGGGGACCTTGCAGCGTGGCGCTTGGTCGTCTCTGCCTAAAACTCGGAAAGGCTCGGCAGGTGATCCTTTTTTCCGCCAATGTTGTTTGCGGGATGAACACACGTACAGCAGTAAGTCTAACAGCTATTAATACATGCATAACGCGCATTAAATCGGAAAATAAAATCTACGCAGAGTCGTTGGTGGTTTGAGCTGACGGCAAACCCAGTACCGGAAAGGAGACCACAACAGAAGCTAGTGCAAATAATATTTTGGAACACAAGTTGGGGACCCATCTGCTGTCTGGGCGTGTGCGACAGCAGTTTCACCTGATGCACGGCATACAAAACTATAGGGAGGCAAACATGTAGTGCTACCGGTATTTGTCCATGTGAGGTGATGTTATGGTTCAGGTTGAGTTGACGCAACGATATTTTTAGTATATTACGACAAAGGTTCTCCGACAATAGTAGTAGGTAGCCTTTGCTGTCTCCCCGTCTAAGTACAGGCTGTTTTTCAAGGTCCCTGACATACCGCGCTAAACATCAACCCCTTTGGAGCACCACCTAAAATATTTGGGGCAAACCTAAGACTTTATTAGGTGTACTTCTGTAGATGTAAAGACGTGTCTCAGTACTATACTGACGTGTGGAGGTATGCAGCCACCACTACCTTGGCTGCGCCACTGAGGCATGTACTTACCGCGGTACGACTCTATAAGGTTTATAGCACAACTCCCTCTCGGGCAAAGAAAGTAGTGTGGTATGGCATCAATGGAAATAAATGTTACTTTGCCTCGCGTACAGTAGTTTAGTTTGGCTCCACACAATCTAAACGGCCTGATAAACAGATCGATTTAAAATACCGACTCGCGACCTAATTTTCGGCGCCGCCTAGTTCCACGTCCTTCACGCAAGTACCCATAAACTTCGACTATATAATTAAGTCAACATACGTTTCAGTCGGAGTAGTTTTCGTGCTAGTAACTGGAGGTGAGTGAATCCTTGTGACTGTCGCCGAGTGTATGCGCTGGTGGATAAGATTCCAAACCCAATTGTTTAGATTTCAGTTACCCGGCTCGAACGTATGGCATGAGTTATGGTGTTTTGCGGGCGTGAACCTCAGCAACCGTTGCTTCGCTCGTAACCAATATGATTTTTTTCCGTCGGATGATATGTATCACAAACTCGAACAGTGTTCTAGATCAAAATCAGCTACACCAACAAGAGAAAATAGACCGTACATTACGTAGGGAGACCTGATAGTAAAGACGCGAGTCTGCCCATCTAAATATATGTTTGGACCGTATACTCAATAGTCACATTTCGTTGCCGTTTCTCCTCCTGTCAGGAGGACGGCGACCACCCCGGAGCACGAGACGCATTCGATCGAGCGCGAGCTGTATTCACCGACCGTTACGGAAGAAATGACTCCCGTGCAAGAAACGCCGCGGTTGCCGCCGCCGCCGCTACAGCTTCCGCTACCGCTGCTCACAGAAGAGCGCCCCCCCCCAACTCCGGTGGCAGGTCGCGCGTTCAACGCGTCAAGACATAAATAGGCACCGCGGCATGCTACGATAGGCTGTGTTCTGTAGATCCCACGAGAGTCTGAGGCATGAAAGTTTTCTCCCTACGCAATGCTTTTGCGAATACCATTTGCGTGTGTACGGCAAAACGTGTATTTATGCCCAGCCCGTAGAGTCCTCTTGCCTTAGTGGGTCGGGTTTCATCGTTGTAGTTGCCAATCGCGTTGCACGCTTGTCGTTTGTTTTGTCAATTATGCGTTTCCGGTGAGATGCCTGGAGCGCCTCGTGTCAGGAGCCTCAGAAGAAATCGGAGCGCTCTTACCGCGGCATGCGTCTATCCCTGGTAGACATTAAACAATATGGGGTTGTCGAGGAATGGGAAGATTAGTGTGGAGAGGGAGCGCTGGAGAAATATGTATGGGGCGTGTCTGTTGAACACGCGGGAATCAGCGCAGACAGGTGGCGGGCCGTACGTGAGTTTGCGAGCGCCGAAGGACGGCGGTTGCTGAACAGGTTATCCAGCTCAAGAGTGCCCTACCCTATTGACGCAGTGCCCTGCTAGCCCAAGTTCCCAACGTCGGCCCCCTCCATTGCGCACGAATGAATACATATAGATATACCGAGTGTAGTATGTAGCAACCAGGAATGTGGATCTTGGAACACGACTTTCAGAAAATGTTCCTGGATATCTCGGTACGCAATACTATAATGGCTGCACAGTCAGTGGAGGTGCGGCCGTACAAGCATGAGGTCGTTCCGTGATATCGAACAAAGAAGCAGTGAGTGGTGGATACCCGTGCCCCACTCCCGTTGTGATACTGGTTTTGATATCACGGTACTGCTGTAGTTTCAGGCCTGAAGTCGAGAGCGTTGGTGTTGGCGCTGCAGAACCTCCTTCGAAACCCCCGCCCCCATTCCGAGAGTCGGGTCAATCTGACGGCGGGAATGAACCATATTCTCGTATTATGATTGTAGTGGTATGGATGGCTTTGTTCACGGGACGGAGGGGGGGGCGAAACATGGCCGGCTAGGATTTACTCGGGGGCGTAGATGGTTCATCGGTCGAGCAGGTACCAGCGTCCCAACACATTTCCAAATTACCTGCAGGAGCAGCAGCTTCGCCAAGGCCTTGACCGTAGATATTGATATGCGATGTGTTCCTCTGTGCACATATCAGAAACCCACCCGACACGTTGCCAGCGGCCATAAGCTTGAGACTTCAACGCACATTCGGAGCCAACGAAATGTCAAAAGGGCTGATTGTTACCTGATACAGTTACGCGCTTTGGCGTTGAAGCACTCGCTGTGCCAAAACCAAAGTGAGCGATATGTGCGCGCGCAACCAAGTAGGAGGAGAAGCCGTACTCTCCCTGAATTTTTCAATCAGATCCCGGCCGGCGGTCCGTTTCAGCTCTTCCGGTGCCGATTTTTTGTCCATCATCTCGTGCGCAAACATTCTATCGTGCAGAAGGCCGCCGTTTGACCGTGTCATTGGTCGCCTCGCTGAACTAAACATGTTAGGTCAAGACCAAAGGAGTCCTTGACGCGGCCAAATCGGCCGGTCTACGAACACTGCAAACATATTGGAACGAGAAGATGAGTGCGCAAGAAGTGTGTCCTCGGGGTTTGGAGGAGACCTCCGGGTTATACGTACGGAGAAAGAAGAGACGCCACCACGTCTGTCGTGATCGAGCCGGCAACAGCACGGGAACATGGGGAGCGGCTAGAGAAATACACCTCCCCACAATTTACGAATAAAGGCGACCAAAGAATGCCACGGCAGCAGAAAAAATGTTTGCTCACATGTGATTGTGAGTGAGCGAGACTGCCGCCAACTAAATGCAAGAACAACAACCAAAACACACACCCCACACAAGGAAACTCAAATCATGTGCTCTTCCGCCAAAACCTTGTAGTCTCTTGTTCAACCCCCGTTCGCCGAGCATTTTCATGAGGCCGTTCTGCCGCGTACCCTTTTCAGAGGAGGATTTTGTCCTCGGCTCGCCCGAATAGCGCGGGCCAACGGATGAGATGCATCCATTCGCGCTAGAATGGATATAGTGCTCCTCCCTGTCCCGACTCACTCTACGATTGAGGCGACACCCGCAATGTGTGAAGATCCTTGAATGGGCCCCGCTATACACCACACCCACGGTATAGCGGGTTGCACGTTTTTTTCGCTCAGTGATTTCTGACCGCGGATGAGCTCTTTTCGCGTGAGCACACTACCGGTGAATTATGATAATTATACTACGCACAGCATATTTGTCTAGTCCGGACTTCGACATCTTGGCCGGGCCAGGCTGGGCTTGTGCGAACGAACCTCTTCGAATGCCGTGTTTTTCGGGTGAGATGCTGAGCTTTCTTCATGTGACGAGCTCTTAAAGTATGGCGCCACTACCTTAGCTACCGTGCGCGGCATTTCTCGTTCTAGGGGAAACCTTGCAAGCTCAACCCGATACACAAATCCCAACTCGACGGAACTCCGTCACACCTCGGACAGCTCCTTGATTCCTACTTCACGATCTAGAGCTTTCAGGTCAAATGCAGTCCCGTGATCCGCATGGTCTACGGTACTTCATGGTGTCGGTCGAGAACCGTACAAAACCTGCACGATCTACTGTAGTGAATGGTTCCTGGGTCGGATATGTAGCACCATGCAGATCCGGCACGACAGCTTCCCACAACGACAGACAATCTGAGTTATGACCCTCTGGAGATTTGAATTCTATACAGCGGTAACCGAGGGATCCCTGTTTGGTGAAATACCTGGGCGCACGTCGGGCCCATAGACACAACTGTTGTGTAGTGCTTCAGTTGAAATGGATGGCTGTTACAATGGTTTAGGAAACCCCCGTTGGCGAGACCTTTTTCCGGCTGAAAAGTGCAATTTTAACCGTAGCGTGAGGCTGCGGATCCACGGGCGAAAACGTGCGCGCGCGCGGGCGGGGGGGGGTGCCAGAGCTCATCGAATCAGCCGCTACTAACGGCAAGCTTGCACAGTGTGTCCACCGCGGCCAGGAGTGATTCGACAGCATGGTCAGATGCGTCTTGCCAGGATGTCTCGTCCTTCGGGCTCAGAAATTGTCGTAGCGCGTCTTGAACCTGCGCCGTCATGATTTCGGTTCGAGTCGAGAGGTTTAGGAACGGAACGAGAAAAAAAACGTGCCTCGGCACATTGCATGCCTTTTCGGCCCGACCCTTATCTTAACTATGCGACCACTTCGGGCTAAAGTAACATTTTGGTCCCTTTGTTTATGAAATAAATATAGCTGGTATTGCCCGCACCCAACATACCTTCTACCAGGACGAAACGCACGGACAATCTGCCTAAAAGAGCGATGTTTTCTTGCAGAAACATCCTTTGAATTCACATGGGAGTTTCCGGCAGGAGGTTCGAACATTTTAGCTTGCGATGCGCCGGGACCGCCAGTTCGACTCAACGCCCGTGGCGCTTTATCGAAATTGTCTTGATTTCGTAATTTTCGGGTGGGAAACGTAAACAAAACAAACTAAAAACGATATTTAGTACCAGGATTAACATCGCAGTAACCGATTACAGCAGCACGACCCACCATTGGAGACGACAACGCCGATGGCCCTTCCGATCGGCCCCCCGCTATCGTCCTCGCCTGGATCGGCTCGCCCCTGTCCTCAAGCCTGACGACCTCCCTCGCGCGGGAAAGCACGCTGTGCGGGATACCTTTTTCGAAGAGAGGATAGACCGCGAGCGGATTGGCAATGAGACCGAAAGAAAAAAGAGTACCCATGTGTGTTTCAATATGGCTCTCGTTAGCTCTGGTGCGCTGGCCTGTTCCTGCGGCTTATCCGAGGTGAACGAACTCGAGTTCAGATGGCTCTGCCAAGAAAGCAACTTACGGCGGGAAAGCTGTACACTAACGAAGTGGCAATAAAAAAAAAAAAATTCGAACGAAGGCTTCAACAAAAATAAATCGCGTGCTGGAACCGTTACACCGGGCGGCCGCATCTACTCTTCGTGGCGAATCCGGATACTGCCACCGTTGGCACTGCCTGTTTCGGATCCTCGTATTGAGCAGCTGTGATCCTTGATGATCAATCCACAACCTTAGCAATGTAATGCAGCATTTTCCGGCCAGGGGGACCACCGACCTGATACCCTTCACGACGTTATGTATGACCTTGCGTAGTACGCGCGACCGAGGTATTACGCGCGGCCTCTTTTTTCAAAACGATGGGTTTCTGCTGCCGCTGATGCATCTCACGGGAAGGGTTTACACTATTTTGGCTCAGTGTAGCTGACCGGCTGAACTCGTCAAGTGAGCACAACCGGTCAGTATAATATTTGTTTTCCACTGAAGATTATCGGTTTTTGGATAAGCGCATGGGAACGTTAGTCGGGTTGCATGAACGAAGGCATTCGCAGTGACTATTACGGGGGAACATAGTAAATAGGACCTTCGGTACACTAAAAAAAACTATATATTTGACCACTTTCACTACCATTGTTTGGTCCTATGTACTATGGTCCCCCGTAATAGTCGTGTTTCGGGTGACATATTGAGCCCCTCGCGTTATAGGAGCTCAGAAAATAGGCCACCATCCCTCCCTGCCGTGTCAATGCTCCGATATATATTCAAGGTGACATGCGATTTGATGTCCTTTGTAGAACAGAAGCAAATACGGTTTGGCATGCTGAATGTAGAGATGTGGGGGACGTATTCCGCTCTCACCCGCAACCTCAGCGCAGGCAATTCCGTGAGAGCTTGCGGTCACCCCAGGCGTGAGCTTGAAGAGGGGGATGGGCGAACCGGTCGTCGTCAGATCGGTTTCGTTGCCGTCAATGCTCATGCCACCGTCTTCCCCCTGGCGGTCCCGCGCGTCGTTCAGTGTATTCGGGATGACATTTTTTCAAACCGTGTTTCACAGAAAGAAGAAACATTTTGAACGCTGTCTGATAGCCAGGTAGCCACGGAATTTGCTATTGCTCTTGAAGTGCAGTGCATCACGTACATACAACATTTAGATGAGTTGCAATAAATCTCTCCCTTTACTTCGTAAAAACCAACTCGACGTACACACAGGCGTTCGTTTTCCACAATTCTCGTTGTGCCCCTAAAGAGGGTGAAATATATACCACCACGCACAATGAGCTCCAAAGCACCGGACGCCTTCTACGACAGGGCTAGCGTTTTTCGGACGGTCATGTTCCTGATCGAGGAGGCTTCTGAAATGAAAAACTCCCCAACAAGGCATGTGCCTTAGGTTGGGCATGCTTTACAAGGCATGCCTTATACGGCACATGCCTTGCAGGGTATCCCTTTTCTGTTTATTTTTCCGAAGTATTTCCGTTTCAGACGTAGGCTTAGGCACATGCTTCGTAAGGCATGCCTTATCGTTTTTTTTGCAAATATTTTCGTTACAAATCTAGGCAACGGGCATTGATTGAGTGCGGATTGGGTTAACGAGTGCGCAGGGTTTTGTTTAAACCCATGTTTTTGGGTGAGAGACACAAAGCTCTTTAGGTAAGGGGCGCTAGAAGACCGCGAAGGTGTATACTTCCACCGTGGCCATGTGTCCGCATCAAGTCGACATTACAAAAAGACGCGAAAAATGAATCGCGATTTGGTAGGCCGCTCTCTATACGTGCTTCTCCGGAGTCCCCCGAAACTTCAACGCTGGGCTTCGATAGGACTGTTGTTCTTGAAAGACGACAGAATCTTACGATGGCCGGGTCCTCCCCTCAGCTGGGATAATGACGACCATTGATTAACGAGGGAAAGGAGAAGCGGGCCGGCTGTTTTTTTTGTCTGCCCTCCGTAACAAAAATGTTCAGCCGGCCGGTTGAAACGTTCGGCGAGCTTCGCACAACTGGCAACATAATTATTGTGCATTGCAAGACGACGCTCGAGGGACAGCTTGAAGCCTTGCCTGCGGCACCTCGGGCATGTGCACTTCCATTCTGAACACACTGACGTCCTTCAGCTCGGTGCGCATGTCATCGGGACCGTATGTCTTCACCAGGCCTTGGCTGCGTAGTCGTCGGCAAGGTTTGGCGTGAGTTGGTAGGGGGTTTGTAAGGAAGGAGACCTGGATTGATACATAGCAACTCCGAAACTCCACAATGAATGGGTGTTTCGTACTTGCAAAAAAACGAGTTGCATTCGTCGTGTTGGAGCGGGCGGGCGGGCGGGGGGGTCGGTCCATTTGTTTGCAGGGAATCCTTGTTTGACTTTATTCTACAGTACATATGTAGTGGTCCTGCTGGCGTTTTTTTAGTAGAATGTTTGCCCGGTGTACGCTGCATTCCATGCATCCCGTGCCAGCTATAACGGTACTCGCGCGCAATGTCAAACCGAGGCAATTTTTAAAAAGATCGAAACCAGTCACGCGAGTTTTTGAAACAATCCAGAACACCGACCGAAAGGTTAGGCGTATGTGCTGCGCGAACCTGAAAATCTCGTGAAAGTGCAGCGTGAAGAGACACTTGCGGCCTGTCCGTGATAGGTGGCGCAGAAGGGCCGTCACCAAACCGATCCCGTCCGCCGGCGCCGTCCCTTTCCCGAACTCATCGATGAGCAGGAGGGACCTCGGAGTGCTGCTGCGTACCATTTGAGCCACCTGCAGGAAGGCGATCGAGCAATGGTCTCGCCGACTTTACAAAGTCCGCCTCAGCAATAAAGCGCTATTCTGCAAGGCTGCGTGTAGTATATGATACTATATACTCTTGGGTACCGAGTAATGCCCCTTTGGGGGTGGTGCGTTATTCTCTGAGCTTCTCGAGCGAGGAACTCAATATCTTACGCGAAACCTGACTTGAAATATATTTGTTTTTCACGCAACCCGACCAAGCATTTCTATGACCCATATGGTCCCAAAACAAGTACAAGCTACACTATTACGGGGGACCATAGTAATAGAACCTACGGTACACACAAAAAACTATATATTTCCCAATATTTAGTAAACACTGTTTGGCCCTATGTACTGTGGTCCCCCGTAATAGTAAAGGTATAAAACTAGAGTAACCAGGACTTGTTCACTTGTGGGGCTCAATCCGTGAGCGTCTGACGCGTGCCACGAAAGAGGTAGTATTTTTTTTGTCTAATATGTTTCTGACCAACGGGAACCCTGAACAAAGGAACTACCAACGAATTGTTTCTTTCTTGAACGAAATATTTTGGAACGAACCTACGGTCACACGGCTTGTCGTGTTGGCCTTGTAAATGTGCGATCAAAAATCGGTTTCGGGCGGAGCGGGGAGCTTTCCAAGCGAGGCAGTTCAGAAGAATCCCGGTGTACCCCTTTACTGTGGAATACATCAGCTATCGAGCTTAAAATGTGGTACAGCTCCCGTGGCATTGTACCCTGCACTCTATTCCCGGCGGCGAAACCTGGTCGTTCAGGTCACACTCGGGTATCTACCCTGGGTGCCCCCTCCCCAGTATGTGTCTTACTGCTCCCACCCTACAGATTTCACATGGAGTTAATCGGTTGGCGGAGGGCAAAGGAGTGCCGTGATGGCGGCGGTCGGTTTCCGGTACGGAGTCCGCGAGAGGGTGATACGAAGCAATTGCTGCTTAGCCGTTTGGTATACGCGTTTGTGCGACTGCCGCGGACCACGCACGTACGACGTTTCACGGCGATTCCATTCCGACGCACGGGGTGCAAAACGACCGATACAAGGATAGGCACTATCTCGTCGGGCTCACACGAACTCCGGGGGAAGAAACACGCTTCCTAATACCCTGGTAGAAATCACTACCCCGCGCAAAAAACAACAGCGAACTGGCATCATGGGGTTTCACTCACCGGGCAACTGTCAACGGTCAAAGTCGGGGGTTACTCCCCTGGCAATTGCAAACTGTATTCGTGGAGGTTATCAACAAAAGTGCACGCAAAAGCAAAACACGACACGCCACTGATTTTTCTTGTTGAAATCCCAGACAGGGAGAGGAGGGGGGGGGTATACCACGACCAAGTAAGCATAACTCTGAACACAAGCGTGATATTTTTGTTCGCCTACAAAACGTCAGCATTCTCGTTGTTTTACACATTCCATTCTGACTCTGGGGAGAAGTCTAGGTCGTTGTCGTTCATTTTTTTTCGTGCTCTCCTGGGCTTAATGACCTGGCACTGACCTGGTTGACGTCGATAGTGAAGGAGCTCTGAGGCAGAGCGGAAGTCTCGACTGTAGATATTCGGGTGAAGATGCGGTCGGTGAGGCCTATTATGGCTCTCTCTGCGGGCACGAAGGACCCCACATGCGCGAGAAAAACAGCCACTCCGACCTCCGCACGGCGAACGAGTGAAAGCGACGAACGAATGAACGAACGGAGGAACGAACGGAGGAACGAACGGAGGAACGAACGGAGGAACGCGCACACAAAAAATGCCACAGGCAAACGTGGGCGGAAACAATGGGCAAAGAAAGCATGCGCAACGAAAACACGATGGACAGATAAAACGTCACATGTCATACAACGAACCAACGCTAAAAATAACGGTTCGTATCATTTAACTAAAAGCGTACTTTACATAGCAGTGTCGCGATTGGTTTTCAGTGTGTGTCACGATTTTGGTGTTTGTACGGTTCGTGTCATTTGGTTTGCCCGCTAGCATCGACCCATATAGGGGCGTTTCCTACTATAGCAACACCATGACACCCGAACTCCGTTCTGTTCGCCGTCCCTGTGGTGCGTCGCCGATATTCTACGTACCTGTTTGAGATACACGCTCTTCCCTGAGCAGTTGGCTCCGGTGATGAGCGCCACGCGGCCACCGTCGGCAATGTAAGTGTCGTTCGGGATGAAGTGGTCTACCGTGAGCTCCTGCTCCAAGTTGATACGTGCGTGTGTGCGCAGACTGGTTCGGTGAGCGGTGGGACCAAACTATCTCAATACCTATTATATATATTATTCGCTTACGCTCCACCTCGCACACGCGGCGGTTTTAAAGTTCCATCTACATGACGGGGTGACGATTTTCTAAGCGCTTGTACCATTTTCGCTGTCAATCCCTCCTCCTCGAACCTTGTCCCCGTAAAACTGAAGGCTTGACCAGTTAGCGACAGAAGGGGTGGAGACCGCCTCTTGTGTTAGGTATATCGTGCTCAGCACGATACCACACGCTACAATACCCACTCGTGAGGGGCAAACACGTGGCGCACAGAGGTCGGCAGAGGCGCGAACGCAGCGCCGCAATAATCGACAACCGTTTCACCATGCAGGAGGTGAGCTAAGCTGTAATCACACCACGGCAGGTGCGCGTCGAGAGATAAGATATTGTAAGTACAACTCGAGATATTGCCATGACCTGCAAGACACCACCACCGACGCCGTCTATTACCTGGAGGGGGTGCCGGCCATTCTTGATCATGATGACATTATCCTCCACCACCTGGAATACGGTTGTTGATGCTCCGGGGGCGACCGGAGGTTAGAGAGACCCAATCAGTTCTTGTTTAGCCTCGATCACCGCCTCTACTCGGAACTGGCTTATTACTTCTAAAACGGCCGTGTTCGTAAATTTGTTTTCAGCAGTGGTCGGGGTTTTTCCTTAACTAAATCGCGCGGCGGGTGGTTAGGCGATCGTTTTTAAGTTAGAGTGTCGGCAGAGGCGTGTTGCGAGAGAGGTAGCATGCAGCCTGTTCGATAGAATGCGCTCGTTGGCTGAGAGCTACCAAAAATCGCTCGAATACAGTGTGTTTCTTTTTCAAGACTGTTTTCCCTGTGTACCTCATCCATGTTTTTTTCGGGTTTGCTTTTTAGGGAAAACTGCAGCCCCGTTTTCGGGATAAATCACGCAAATTTCTACGTAGTTTGTTCCCAAAAGGAGACAGCTCTCCTAAAAGAGTGAAGGCTTCGATGTGTAAACAAAACACAATTTCTGGGGCGAAGTACAAACGCTCCCTGAGGCAGACGAGTCTGTGGTGTCTGGGGACTAACTGTCCTCTCGCGTCCACGGGTTTGCCTTAGTACTGTGGTAAGCGTAGGCATGTAGTTTCTTAACGTGCACCGTGACCTGTAGCTGATACTTCGGAGCGTCATCGAGTGTGGGAGTGTGGCACAATAACGATACCGTGTGTCTTATAAACAGCCAAATGTAATGACGCTGTCGCACGCGTCGGCTGCCCCTGTCCAACATCGTGGTTGAGCATGAGCTATTACGGGGGGCCATAGTAAATATGATCTACGGTACACACAAAAACCTATATATTTCCCTTTCTTTACTAACAATATTTGGTCCTATTTACTATGGCCCCCCGTAGTAGTTTGCCGGTCTAGACGCACCTCAGGTCGTACGAAGCCGAAGTCGGAGGCGACAGACGCGAGGGACATGGCCGCATCCAGTTCCGCCATAGATGCCGCCGCCGCGTGGAGGACTACTTCTTGCTCCAGCAGAGCCTCCTCAAGCTCACGCATGATCTTAGCCTTACACAAGTCAACACCGCATCAAGAAAGTGACTTCTATTTCGTGCATGTTTAGGTGTTGCTTTCTCGTATTATTTCCATTGGTTATCTTGTTGTAAAAATGGTGGGTTTAAAGTCGTGCATACGTATATTTGATTTCTTGTGTTTTCCCTCCGGTTATCTTCTTGTACCAATGCGAGCTTGACTTCGCGCGTACGTAGATTTCCTTCTTTAGATCTTCCCTTGGTTCCTTCTTCTTTCCGGGAATGTTTGTGTGTGCACAGCGTTGAAGCCCATGTGCTACACAGCGCGGGAGGGCGAAGCAAACTTTCCGAACATCAACACTTTTGTATCACGCTCGATACGGAGAGAGTCGCAGCACCCAGAACCGCAACACACTCGTTGAGAGTGAACAGTTTATGCGCGGCCGTTTTCCGTCGGCGTTGGTTTATCCCTGTGTACTCTCACCTTGCCCGTGGCCCGCCGCACGTCGCCTCACGTGGGAACGCTTGACCATACGGCACCCCTGCACTGCCTACCGAAGTCCACGAATAACGGCTTCTGCCCTGTCGCTGTGTAGTCTGCAATTCTTTCACACCTTAGACAGATAATCTACAGATCATCTACACATCATCTACAAATTATCTACAGATCATTTCCACCTGATGATCTAGTTCTTTCAGGACAGAGAGACAGATCCCTGATCTGTATGATTTTTCGCACGAACAAGGGTGGGGGGCGTGTGCCCTGCATGGTTCAGGGCCTGTTCGCTGGGTTGGATGTTTTACTACCCGCACACAGATCCTGCACGAGTCCTCACAGCGGCAGGTTAGGATGTACCTGGTATGTCATCTGTCTGATCTGCCGGCAGATCACGATCTGTCAAACATTTTTCTCACGCTTGGGTTTGCGTGCGCTTAGTACCTGCTTGTCCGTGATTTGGGCTTGGATGTCCCCAATTCCGTCATCCATCTCGTGCATGCGCGGATTCTTGAAGTATACTGTGTCAACCTGCCCCGTGGACAAACACACAAACAGCAACACAGGCCCACGAATAACACATAACCGAAGCTCTTCTTTGTTTAAGAGGATGCTAAGAAAAATGGATCAAGAAATCGTGCTCTGGGGCGAGCACTACACGATATCCTGCAACTCTGACCAAACGTACAACCTCCGTTTGATGTTGGTATTAGAGGCTTAACGATGACCACGTTCCTGGTCAGATTGGTAGACATTTAGCCGGGGCTCAACGGTCTTCAAAGGAAGGGGGTGAGGTTTTTCGCACGGCTTGATCAGATTAGTTGTTTCTCGTGGGTGGGTCCATTGTGTCGTCAAGTACGTTTTGGTGTGTAAAATGGCGCTAAAACAGCATGCGAAGTTGGACGTAGACCGTACGTGGGTTTGTTTAGGAATGCTCGCTTCTGTCTTTTGCAGGTGCATCCTTTCGTTTTCTGTTGTTATGATGGGAAATTGATGTATTTTCGAAACAAAAGTACGACGTTTCGCTCGAAACACCGGAGGTCTCGACAACGCTTAGAGCATTCGTTTGAATCGCGACGTTGCGCAGCGCTGTTGTATATAGCATATGGTGGAACCTTTGGACCCACGCTCATTCCAAGCGAGAAAAAGATGCTACAGCTACCAGAAACGGGTTTGAAAATAACCTATTAATAGCAGTACGATACCTCGTGAGCGTTCCGTCAAACCGAGCGAAGCAAGTGGCGGTACGTCTATCAGGCGGAGCAAGTGGCGGTACGTCTATCAGGCGTAACTATGCTCCGTCGTAAGTGGTCATTACTATAACTATGGCATACCCGCAAGAACCTTGTCGGGAACGAAAAGATTGTAGGGCACGTCTTGATCCGTTTGCCTTGATGCGCGCGTTCAGTTGAACCTTAACTACACATCAGCAGTCGATGTACTTCTGGAGAAACTGTCGTTGGTGTTGTTGCTGTTCGTCACCGTAACCCTTCCGACATCCAAGATACAAAACGTATATAGGCGAAACAAAACGATACTTGTGGCTTTATTAACTTTCTCAGGGCAACAGCTTGCAACAACACAATGGGTACTTGGTGACCATATTCTTCGCTCCATGTGGCACGGCTCCTTATACTGTATTGCCTTCAGAGACACACTACCCAGGTCGATGCGGACGTAGTCGTCGGTTCGTTTCGACATCGTCTCCTGAACAAGAAACAGTTACTTTATTAATTCATTAAACTAACGGTATTTATCTCAGGGCTGTTCACGGGTCGCGCTAAACCTATCGCGTCAGGTCATGGCGGGTCTGGTTCGATCGAGCAACGGTGCCCCGAGCAGTCCAGTGAGAGCTGAAAACAACTTCATGATCCGACCTGACCTGACCTGACCCGACCCGACCCTTGAGATGAAACAAAAACGTGCTCCGACCCGTGGGTCGGGTCATGACCCGTCAAGAGCCCTGGTTTATTTCGTGTCCCTGAATCCAGAAAATATATTCCCACTCGTCCCGTCATCGTCTCCTGAAAAAACACAAGAAGTGTTTAGTTCGTTCACACTACGATTATTTATTTAGTGCCGCCGAATACAGAAAACGAAGAAGATACCCACCCGTCTTCAAAGGAAGAAATGCCGGTACTAAATAAGGGCACTTGACACTACTAATTCAAGGCATCAGACGCTACGTAGTGCGAAAAAACAAACAACTGCTCCCTCTGAATTCCCAAAGGGGGTTACCTTATCGACAATATATTTATTCCATGGTGGCAACATAGGCTCGTGCACCCACCTGGGCAAATGCAAAGCTGAAGTCGGGCGGAGCGAGGTCGCTATATCGCCTGTGCAAGGCGGTGAGGAAGCCGATCTGGGGGACATACTCCACGCTGAGCTCGTCCAGCACCGGGTTCTCGTCGAGGACGATCTGAGGTATACAGAACACATAAAAAAATGTCCGCGAAAAGCACCAACGGAGAACCATTTGGTGAAATGTATTTCGTGGTAAACGCAGACCCGAGGGCGGGCGGGCTGGCGGGAAGGAGCGAACGATTGGGAGCCGAAAAAGAGAAAGCCAGGCTGTCACGTGATGTAATTCTTTGAGGGGTCGAGTACGCCGACAAAGTTGATTATGGGCGCCTACGATAGCGTTTGGTGTTTGTCTCGTGCGGAGACCTTCAAGAGGAGCTTACAAGCATAGCAACATAGCCTCTTCAGACAAACTAATGTCTAATTCACGCCACGCATCTAACGTTTTTCGTGATTAAACTCCTTGCCTCTCTCCTAACCTGTATATCTGTGCTCGACTAGAGAATATGCGTCCTCCCCTCGACCCGGCGGAGAGGGGCAAACCGAATGACGTTTTCAGGTATCAGGTATCAGCGACATCGAACAAAATGAACGTCTGGTTGGGAGGGTATGGCGCCACACACTGATGCTATCGTACACGCAACAGAACACACGGAGCTTCAACGCCAGGCGCTAGATGCTCCGGTAGCAGAGTACGCAATACAATGCACCTTGCCGACGGCCTGAAGAATGTCGGGGAGGTTGGCTAGGACGCTCTTCAAGCGATCCAGCTCTTCGTCACAGCCTGTGCGAAGCTGACGTTCGGCAGCAACAGGTACGGGCAATCATCCGGGGAGCGGGCGCACTCATTTGTTGCTTGCCTTAGTCATTTGACCATTGACCATGCACCCCTTTTGAGACGGAGCACCGTTCCTACTCCGAATAGAGACACCTCCAAAATCAGGGGGGGTTAAATGCGCAAATGTCTGCGGCGAATACATAGTTGCTGCTCCCGCGTGCATTCTAGCACATAAGTTGAAAAAAAAAACTTTAAACAGACTGGTGACGTTTGAGCGGGTCCATAGGGTCGGTTTACGAACAAAATGGTGGTGACCCGGCACGATGGGGGTACGTCAATACGACCTACTGTAAGCGTAAACCAGCTCTACGTGTTCTTCCAAGGCGGCGAGTAGGGCCCTCATATGATCAGACCGCAACGTGTGTGCAATACTGCCGCAGGCCTCGATCTCTTTTGCTTGATTGATTGAGTGGTCTGTTGACCCTTCCGATGTGATTTTCTACCGGAGCGTGGACCGTAACCTGCGGCAAGACCTGCATTGTGTATTTATCGCTCGTTGTTTCGTCTACGATTGGTTGATGTGAGAGAGGCTGCAGCACACAGCACCTGCGGGCGCATAGCCCACTCAAGCATGATGTCTCGTCGTGAACGTGCACGAGAGAGATTACTGCTGCACTACTGCCTCATCAGGGGATACTCCATTCAACACTCGGACCGGAACACATACCGTACATTATTGGAGCGAAACATAAGGTCTTGAGGCGTTCTACGATAGAGGTTCACCCTAAATCTTTTGAGGAGGCTCCCCACTTACGGAGCTCCACATCCCTCCCGAAAACTGACTTCAGACAAGGTCAAATTGCACCCCGATGAACAATCCCATGGCCCGAGCATACAACATCGTCGTTTTTCGAAACAAGATTGGCTTTCCGACGTTTTCGGGTTAAGGGGACCCGTCATCCAGAAAGTATTTTAGCGGAAATGTGCCACATCTACCGTAGAACGCATCTCTTCTTTCCGCGCAAAAACACTGATGTTTGTGTGGAATCTTCGGGGGAATTATTCCGAATTTTCGGATGTTAGCGTACAGGTAGAGAAGTCCTTTCGCATGGGTATACTCGTGCTCGAGTGCGATCATGAGTTGCGGGCGGCCATATCGCTTCCTCCGGAGGCTGCTCCTGAGGAAGACACCTGTATACTCACGACGACGTCTCTGTCTTCCATGCTGGCGGGTGCGTGGACAACTTCGGACAGGCCTTCCAAGCAGCGCCGTAGGACAACTGCGTCGATGCCCTCTGAGGAAGATCGTCGTGGCAGGCAGTGAGGCGGTCACGCCGCATTAGAGATGTGCGTATCACGGGAGGGCTAGGGTTGGCCCCTCCGCCCCACTGCCGGAGGATCCTCATGAGGCAGATAACTCTGGTATGCTCAAGGGGGAATATGGGATTGGGGAACTAGTTGACTTCGGGTAGGATCCGTCTCAGCGTGCGGGAAGTAGTAAGATTGTGGTGGGTCGGGGGGAATTTCTATCAAAACACAGTCGTTCGAATGGCAAACCTTTGCAAACTGTTTCGAAGATCCGTCCGTCCTACAGTAGTAGTCGTGCGCAGCGAAGACGAAGCACTTCCAACAGGTTCAACAAGTAAGAATAGCTTGTGCTATCAAAGTGGGTTCATTGTTTGCCCTGGGCGAGCCATTTCCCACATGGCCGCGCACCAATACAGGCCTTCTGTTACCCTCCAGTGCTTCGCACGTACAAGGTGCTGCCAGTGGCGTGCAGGGGAGTCAGTCCCTCGCGAGATTAAATGTTTCTTATTCAGATAGTCATATCTATCCGTACCCCTGACACACATAATATTGGCGTATACCCTGGGGAGCTATATCTGGACACGTTACGCACCGTATTGGATCCACAGTGCGGTTACGTTTGAACTTGACTCTACGGTATGAGCCAGCCTCCACGCGCCAAAAACAGTACTTACAAGGCCCTTGGAAGCCGGTTTTCCGATCGTGGCAGATGCACCTCGATCTGACGTGTTTACTTCGAGGAAGCTGTGACTCGTTTTGCTCTATTAAATGTAGGTTGTGCAACAACTTCCGTACTGCTATAGAGGGCCGAAATAAGTGGTATTCCATCTCCAACGCAAGGCTTCATCTTCTATGCCATCTCCAACAAAATGAAATTCCCCTCAGCCGTCATGATGGGTACCTCGCATCTTTTAGGCTCGCGGGTGGGGCGGAGGGTGGGCTCACCGAGAAGGCGCGCCAGCATTGTCTGACTCGCGAAGCTTTCGTCCACCATCCCGCCGTCGACCACCATTGCCGCATCGGCCCTCGTCTTCAGGATCGCCAGCCCGTCTCGGACGTCAAGGGCGGATTCGATGGATTGGATGAGCTTGCACCAGTCCATGAAGGTCGACGCCACCTAGCAGTCCGATTGATGAAAGACGGGAGCGACGGGGAAGGGGCGACAGCAACACTATATCTGATTCTTCCTCCTCACTTGAAGAGAGCTCTACTCCCCCCACAAAAAGCCGCAACCCCGACGTTCAGCAAACCCCTGTAGCCTATGAGCCCCGACAGAATGTTCCACGAGCTGGGGTTTTAAAGGAGACTTATGCTGCGAATTGGGGGGGGGGGGGGGGGGGGGGGGGGGGGGGGGGGGGGGGGGGGGTTACCATGAGCTTTATCACCGCGTTTCCACCATTCTGACGAGTGGCTCTGTGCTCCGATGCGTGCCACAGTAGAGGTAGCAACGAAATTTTCCTGCGGCTTCTCACCTCAGGAGCTCGATACTTTGCCCAAATACATCTTTGGAGCAAAACATGTTGGCTCAAACCTGCCTAGGGGCAAACAGGAAAACATTATAACACAAATGGGATACCGGGTACGTCCCCATCGGAGGGGAGCTAGCCGTAAATCAGAAAAATATTCGTCCAGGAAGACGCATTCTACGATAGAGGGAGCACATTTTCGCATAAAAGGTTTTTCTGATGCCGCGGCTCCTTGACTAGAAATCGTCGCAATGACAATCTTGTTTCGAAATATGACATTTTTGTATACTTGGGCCGTGGGACTATTCATCGGAATGCCATTTGGATTTTCGCCGGAGTCCGTTTTTTTGGGGTGAGGTATGGAGCTCCTCAAGTGAGGATCCTCAAGGTGTTTTCGGGTGAACCTCTATCGTAGAACGCCTTGAAAGCACTATCGCCGTCGTCGCACGAGGTCTTCCCTCAAAACATTGACTGACACGAAAAAATTGTTGGCGTAGCGTAATCACCAATCCCGAATGAGGTAGCGCATATCTCGAAATCAAGATTTCAAAGAAACACTTAAAGCGTTTCAACTCCGCCGAGTGGTCCTAAACTGCTAACACATGCGTGTTAGAACACAAAGGCGATTGCTCGACGGAAGGAGGACCCGCTAACGTTATTGGCAGGGAGGGCGTCGGAGAACCATTTGTTTATGCGCGTCGAGCACGAACTGGCGAGAGGAGGGGGGGGAATCCCGCGAAGAAGGTGTACGGTGGTACACTTGACGTTTGGGTTCGTTCCGCTGCAATCTCGAGGCCGTCAAAGCAAGAGTTGGTTCAAACGCGCCGGACTGGCTGGCACATGTAGGATGCACTGTCGGAGGGCATAGCAATAAGTGGTATTAGACGGATTGTCAGGTTGTTCATTCTGAGTGAATAGTGCCCCTGTACATTATCAGAATGTATACTAAGCCAGAGTAGTAAGTTATATGTCCTAGTAGTATGCCTTCGTTCAAGTTTGACCCTTCGTCCACCCTCCGCCAAGCCTGCTTGCCGTTCTGAGGCCATGTTGTCTGTCTACATCTTGAAGCTTCGCTTCCTTCTGTGTTTTCTTCTCGCCCCGTCCCCCCACACCGTCGAATGTTTCTCCTGTATTTTTACTGCATTTCTTTTCAACCCTTCTTGTTTGCCCCGTGCGACCCTCATTCTCTCTCGCTCGCCTTGTTTCCTTACGAGTTTCTACCCTCAAAGGTTTCTCCTCTGCCCCCCCCCGCCCCCTCCGCGACGCCCCGACATCGTCCAATAATCTGTCCCTTGCCTTCTTGATGCGCAGCAGAGTTCTGGTGGTGTCGTGTGACTTTCCAAGCTGGGACCGTAACCGTCGGGAGATCTCCGCGTTCTCCGTCTGCATCAAAAGCTCCACGCAATCCTGTTCGAGATACCCGTGAACAATTTCGTGAGATCGTGATTTTGAGGATCTGTTCCGAACGTTAACGTTCGGGGCGGTACTCGTGACCCCCGCTCCCCCACATCTTAGCCGTCCAGTCAGAGTTTATCGCCGGGTAGGATCTGTATGGTCCAGATCTTACGCACAACGTTTCTATATCGGCCAGGAAGGATCTCGATGATATACCGAAGTCTGTCCGAGATGTGGCACGTTTGGGACGGGTCCCCCCTCCCGTCTCCCGTCCCCGTCCCATCTTGGCCCTTTTTCTAGAGGTTTCTTTTCATTTCTGTATATTGACAAAATAGTGGAATTCTAACTGTGTGGTGGTGAAGCGTGTTGTGTGCATGGGTGGTACATCGTCCTCGCGTCGTGTTTCACCCTGCGACATGCAGAGGCAGCAAACGAGCTAAGGCCGAACGTGTTCCCGACATGGACAGATAGCAAATAGAAAGGAACGATCTCGGGTTTGTTTTGGAGATGATGGATGAGGCGTCAAAAGGTGGGCAACCTCTGCAAGGGGTTGAGTCGCATCTCGGCACCTGCCGAACCCTGATGGCGTCGATATCGTTCAAGGGCTTGAGCATCCACTCTTTCAGGCAGCGCCTGCCGGAGGCGGACCGGGTGCGATCGAAGAGGCCGAAAATGCTGAATCCCTCTTTGCTCCTTCCCTGTCATCATCATCATCATCGTCATCATTGCCATGATCATCAACACGTTCACATCGATTGTTCAGGGGGGGAAACAAAGCGAGTCCGGAGATAAAACATGCGCTTGGAGTGTGATATCGTAGAGGCTGTCTCCAGAACAGAACTAACTGCAGATGTGACACCGAGTGAGTGAGCCGTGGAGTACTCTAGTGTTGTTCAAGAGATCAGAAGAGAGGGAGGTCCCGTGCGATAGTGTTCGGGATGCACGTAGCGGTGGAGATGACCATCAGACAGGCGAAGGAGCACCCGAGAGCGTTTCTCGCATAGAGTAACACCGTGGACCAAGGCAACTGTATCGCCCCTTCAGAGACAATGCCGAGTCGATTGTGCGAGGTTGGTAGTTCCGAAGGCAAACCATTGCAAGGACTGGTTCACCGGGAGCCGTATTTGCAGACTATCTATATACGTACCTGGTATATATTTGTTAAAAAGCAATAGCAAGCACACGGGGAGGGATTTCGTGTATGGTGCACGCGGCCGACGCGGAGCAAAGTTGTCTTGTTGTCCACCAATGGGAGTGTCACATTTTATTTCATTTGCCTTCCGTGAATGTGCAGGGAAGCAATACTATTTTTACACAATGAAAAGGCTGACACAATTCATCGAATACCACCAGTCCCATCCAGTCAATTCTAGTTCCCTGCGTGTACTCAAGTTGCCACTATACGTATAAGGGATGTTGATGCCTGCGTAGTTGATCGGTCACAGCACTTCCCACCTTGCCGCTGAGAACGTTGGGGTGAAACTCTTCGGCCATTATCCCCAGGCTCCTGGGTGGAGCACAACAACAGCGAGGCATGCGTACAGACGCTGTGTCGTATCATACTGCTATTTTTCGTTATTATTTAACAAGGGCACGGTGGGCACGCGGGCAGACTTCGTACCTGCCGTTGTCCGTATATATATACATATATTTTCAAGTATGGGACGGGACCAAAGGCTGAAACGGACGCCACGAAATATGTTTTTGCGTTTCGAGACGGACGGTGACACACACCATAGCACAGGGGGTCGACGCGTGCTGCGTTATAAGGGGAGCTTTTGTTTTGGCCCAAAATAATTTTGACTGCCCGTGATGGCTCCTCGACTAAGGATCTAACTACACTATTATGGTTTTTCCCCGGAAAAACGCCCATCATTCAGCGTATTTACCAAATATTGTTTCCGGGAAAAAACGCCATCATTCATTGTATTTACTCGATATTTTTGCCGGAGAAACGCCATTAATCATAGTATTTTCCCAATAGTTTCACCGGCGAGACGCCATCATTCATTGTATTCACCCACTACTTTTACCTTAAAAAAAAAACACATATCATTGTATTTACATGAACGTGTCCCGTGTCCTCCGCTGTATGTCAGCCAGGGCTACAGGGTTGCCCTGTTCATGCACCATCTAACGGCGACTCTTGCGTCAAGAAACAAAGTTCCTCAAGTAAGGATGGGCAGAAAAATGCAGGGGCAAATCGGGCGTAGCCCGTGTCAGAAAAAAAAAACAAAGTTATTTAGGTTCCTCTGCTGTCTACTTACCTCGCGTCCGCAGGAAAAATCGTGAAATATATCGTAGTCATTGCCCAACTGGTACTTTCAGGTATGCTTCGCGTTGTAGTACGTACGTGTACGTAGCTTGTTATTACGGCAGCAGTTGCTCGTTCTTGCCTTGTAGGCCATGCTATTATTGTAAAGAGTCTTCTCGAAACACCGGTACCACGGGTAAGGTGGCAGAACGACCCCTGGAATATTAGAAGCCGATGAGCTTGTGCTCGCGTACAAACAATATTCCCAGACGAGAAACGATGGCGCTGGACACACGTTTTCACCGGCCGAATGCGGCAGAGCCCAGGCGACGCGAGAACCCTCCCACGTTCATTGCTTGGTACTTACAGTAGCTACCGTGGAGTAATAGCATGCACGCACCGCAGGGTCATAAGGTCGATTCTCATGCTTCCAGCAACGTCGAGCTGTCTGACAAAGTTGACCGCTACGGACCCGGAACCCTCGAGAGCAAACACGGTCGTCTGAAGGTGCGCAAGCAGGGCGCCAAGTGCCCGAACCTGTCGGTGGGAAAGTTAGTACATGAATCGCCAGACGCGTGCGAGCGAGAGGCAGAGGGCTGAGGTGGATAGCGGAACAGCGACGAAAACACGACATAACTGATGGTACGCCATGGGATGGTGGGGGGGGGGGGCACCTTTATCTCCAAGTGTTGTTAGACTCGGCTGACCAACCTGAAGAACTACCCAACACCTTTCGAATCCAACATTTGACATTTGATAGGCTATTTTATGTTCGGAATACACATCTAGCCCAGGGTATTGTTCGTGGGGTTCTACATTTTTTCTCGTAGTTAATTTTCCGATGCGGTAGCTCGTATTTTTTACGAGAATAGAAGTGACTATACGAGGACCTTCTAGAACATTCCGATGCACTCCCTGACACTCAACCGCCTCGCTGTTGTTGCACTCTGCTCAGAACTCCGAGGCTTGTCGGTCACCTGCTGATGTGCTTGGAAGTCGATGATGGAACCCAGGCGGTTGAAAGCCTCCCTCAGGGGATCGCCACCCCCATTTACGTCCTCCCCCTCCCCCCTTCCTCTTTCCCGTTTGGTGCCACCAACGCCAGCCCCGCCTGGAGCCGGCCGTTCAAGACTTCGTACCTGAACATTCCTCGAGTCAAGAACACATGGAACCGCAAGTGAGTCATCATATACTAAGGAGCACGTGCTGCCAGATGAACAAAAAAAACAGAACAAATCGTCGATTGCGAAATACCGGACGCTTGGAGAGTCTTCCCGTTTTACGCACGGAAGAATATCATTCTTAAGCACCTTCTCTCACGCTGCAGCATCATCGCGGGCGAGACCAAGTGCAACCGTGCAACAAACAGGGAAAGTATCACAATGTGCCATGCATTACGTGTGATTTTCGTTCTTCAGGTGTGTTCTTCGCTCGTTTTACAGCCGATCCCTCCGTAACTTCAACAATGTCCCCAAGTGATGTTGTCTCGAAACTGAGGGTGCGATTCTGAAGGCGCTACGCGCGCCCCCTAAGGCTAGGGGATGCACATTCCGGTGTCCACGAACGTGAAGACGAAAAACAATTGAGCGTTCCGGCAGTGATTAAGCCCCCCCACTACCCAAATTATCCAATTCGAAACATTTTATGGTACGGGCAGCACTAACGTTTCCTGAGACTCCTCACCTGAGACCTGAGACCTGAGAACGCGCCTACACATAGTAAATACTTTGTACTATTGGTAAGTCAATAGAAAAATAGTTTGTACTAATGGTAAGTCATCCAAAAAACAGATTTGTACTATAGGTAATTACAATGCCATGAACAACTCCTATATAGCCAAAGATATAAAACAAAACCTTACAGTTAAATCAAAATTTCATTCTGACTATACTCATGTATGGAGACCGGTCAGTCAGAAATATTTTCGTCAAAAATCGTGCTTGCCGTATCAAAGCAACGCGTCATTCTAGTTCGAAGTAGTTTGAACGCGCATAGTTTCGAAGTGGGCTTACACCGTCTGGTTTACCTGTAGGTTGGCGCAGATGCCTCGCACCGCAGACTGGTAGTCCCAGCAGCTCCGCTTCACCAGTCTGAACGGTTGTGTTCGGAAAGCGCACAGCGCGAGCAGGAGTTCCAGCGTATACACCAGGCAGGAGCACGCGTGACAGGTTGGTTTGGACGGACAGCAGGAGGCTCCGTCAGTTTCTCATCGAGATCAAAATCAGCTACATATCGTATACACCATCTTGATGTGCATGGAGGTGGGGAGAGGGGGAGGCTGCGGGGGGGGGGGGGAAAGGTCGTGTAACGTTTAGCGGGGTAAAAGCTTTTTACTAACGGTACAGGGCGTAAACATTTGCTGCAGTTACGCATCGAGCTTTCCCCGTTCGTGATGTTTTGACAGCTGCTCTCACCTGAAGCTTATCGTATCCCCCCCTCGATGAGCGGGGCGACAATCATTTGGAACAGGGCTTGGTTGTTGGTCATGTTCAGGTCCGTCAGGACCAGGCGCGGACGAACCACCAGCTTGATTCCCTCCAAAGTGTCCGCCATGTCCGACGGAAACGCCTGTACACAACTCGGGGAAGAGGGGAAGGTTTACTGTCACCAGCGAGACGAGTTGAACATTTACACGGTCCGCCTGAACTTATAGGAACCCCCTTGCTGCTGAGTGATCCAAGAGGCTTCACAGAAGTCCTGGAGTCGGACAAACACGCCGCTTGGCCCAAAACGCTCTGTTTATTTTGTGTTTCGTTCGTTTATGCACCAGGGCACACAGGTAAAGAGAGTCACAAACATCCATCAGAGCGCAACGTCCTAGTAAAAACTCCGCTATATCTCGCGTTCCCCGATGTGGACAGCGACATGGACCATTTGTGAGCGACTCTCTACGCATGCACAAACAATTGCCTCAGAGTGCAGGAGGTACAGAAGTAGCAATGGTCGCAATCAACGCACGGTGCGTTGCATGCGACCGGGAGTCGATGTCTTACTCTGTCATGCTCGAAACGACCAATGCGTCAAAGGGTTTTCGAGAAGCCGCATCGTTAACTCACTAATACCTCTCTGCCGTTTCCGGGCCAGTTTACTACAGACAAGTTTGTTACGGACAGAGTTGTACCCAGAAACGGCGCCCGGGCGATGGTCAATGGCGCGTGGCGCACCCTGCATTGGGATTCTCATTATTGGTGGACGGGCCGTGGAGACAAGGTCGGGTCAAATGCGTTCTACGGTGGAGGTTCACTCTAGCTTTTATTAGGCTTCTATGCCCCCCCCCAAGTTATGACAATGCGGAAATCAACGGGAACGAACACATGAATACGACTGATGCTACACGCATCTCGTTCGTGTGCGTACGCATCACGCCCAACAATGTAGAGCACAAGTTACACACTTGATCCTTCCACTGACGCCCGGTAGGAACGCCGCGGTGGCTCAGAAAGTTGTTTCCCCAAACGTGATACCTCTATCGTAGAACGCCTCGCCACGAAAGTTTAACCGATCACGACTGTAGCCCAAACACGGCAGCATGTGTTCCACAGCCTTGAACAAAAACTCGGAGCGCGAGCGACGGAGATTTATCGATCGAATAAGAGGTACTATTGGGTCCAACGTTTATGTTTTTATTCCGCGGGTCCTTCAACTGATGACCTACTAGATGCCGTAGCAATCCATTCGTATCTCACAATATATTACCTTGTACAACTCGGTGGCTTAATGTACGGACCGTTTCATAGTTACATCAAAATGGTCGTTTTATACTTTGGGACAGAGTGGTAAAGTTGTGGTGATGCTGTACCTCGCCGTTGGGTTTGGTCTCCGGTTGCATCCCGTACATGAAATAAAAAGTCAAAACCGAGTTTCGGGGGGATGTCGAGCCGCCCGAGTGGAGAGACAACAGAAAAAGTCAAATGGTGCCCCTCCTCCTATATCGCAGCCTGTCCTATCAGGGAGGTTGCCTTAACACTGATTGCTTGGTTGATTGACGCGGTCTTACATGGATTTGCTGGATGTCGATGGTGTTGCCCGCTTCACGGTACTGTCGATGATTGACGAACGGAGGGACAAGAACGCAATGAGTAAGGGCGTGATTAATATAATACAGTTATACAATGGCGGTGACTGGTGAATGATACGATGGTGGTATGGAGTTCAGCACAACGCGGGCAGGATTGTTCTAATCCGGGTTTTGGAAACCTCATCAACTACCCTGGGACTCCCGCATGATCCATGCAGCGAGAGGCACACGGGATGGTAGTGATTCTTGCTTCCCCCTAATGGTCCGGAACGCCCGGATACCTATTTCGTCAGCCTCGCTGTTGCTCGTAGGGATGGATGCACACGTGTGGCGATGATTCTGGGTGTATCCGTGCCTAAACTCAAGGCACTGCTCGAACAAAATACTCTCCGAATAGACGCGTGCTACGACAGGCGCGACGCTTGTTGCCTGTATGAGGTCTCGTCACTCGGAGGAGCTCTATGGCACCCCCCGCAAAGACGCGTGCTGCGATAGAGGGAGCACATCGCGATGAAAATGTTTTTTGCGTGACGGGGATCCTCAACCCTATATTGTTTGAATCTCGTCTGTAGGTTCTGTAATTTTCATTTTTTTCATCCGGCTAAGCGTCCTGGTTTATTTTCTTTTAAGCAAGTCCGTTTTAGTTGACGGTTCATGGAGCTCTTCGAGCGACGAAGAGCCTTGTAAAATAGTATTAGGTACATCTCTACCGCAGCATGTATCAACGACCGACACTCGAACAGACTTTGCGCGAAGCCTGACACGCGATGCATTGGCCTGGATGTCTAGCGAATATTCTTCTCAAACAATCGAGCGGCGACGTGGCTACTCCTAAAATCGCTGGTGTCCCACTTGCCCCCGCCGCCCCCGCCTCAACGGGAATTTTTCTTGTGACACTTTCGCTGGTGACGACAAATGTCCTCTCTATTTAATCGCAAAGTATCAACCGCTCGGGGCAGGCTGGTGGCTGGTAGAATGCAGCTAAACAAGCAGGACCTTCTGCCACCTTTTGCAAAATGTGTGTGAGTAACAATCAAAATCAGGCACGGCACCATCGTTTAGCCGGCACCAACAAAAACGGCCGTATCACCACGGTTCCTAGAGACGTTTTTGGCGTTATAGTTTGCTCACCGCCGCAATACCCAGTGTATCTCCATGCCTACATACGGCAAGGATGTCCCTGGCTTCTTCGTCCTCGTCCTCTTCTTCTTGCCTTCCCACCTCTTTTTCCGGAGAACAGCTGGCGCCTCCCTCGCCGCCCCCATGCCCTCCCTGGACCGAAGCCCCTCTGCGAGACTGCTCAAAACCTTTCCCTTTGGATGTGGCGGTATTTACGACGGCATCCGGTCCTTGTTGCGACGACGTTGTGCTAGCCCCAGAAACATCAAGGTCTGACCACAAGAGTCTCGGCTCGGCCGCGGACCGGCGATCAACAGAGGCCCCGCTGCTAGCAGTGACGTCGCCTTTCTGATGCGGCCGACGCCCAGACAAGTCCGAGATAACACTCTCCGCTGATCTCGAACCTCGATGGTGCGCCTGTGACATGTTGTTGCCAGCGTTTCCCAAAGGGGACGCACTGAAGGCGCCGCTCAAGCACCTCTGGCTGGTACCCATGAACGCAGCGGGGGTGGTGTGATGTTCTCCCATGGCTACGGGGTTAGCGGGAGATTGAAACCTAGAGTGCAGATTACGGCTGCTGCCTCCTGACACACCGTGTGGCGTTGCTCTGAATGCGGCAGGGGTTTGCGTCAAGCCGATACTGGCGCAGGAAGGAGAATGGACCATGGCCTCTCCCGACTGGTCGGAGTCGAGGAGGTGGTAGCGGCCCTCTGCTGGACTGTGGGGCTCGCCACCCTGTCCCTTCATGTCATGGCGAGTTTATATGCGCGTAAGTGCCGGGGGGAGATATTGCCATCGCATATGGAACGAACCGCGATTTTTCCCAGCGCAACTTTGGCCAGACAAAGAAGTATGCGCTACGTGCACCCCCCTCTCCCTTTCGTAAGTAGATATTGCGCATAGCAAATGGAGAATCTGGAGTAGATGCTCGACTGCTCGACTACGTAGATCAAAATGCATCTACGCTACGTGGGGATCCACTTTTATTCAACGACAAGACGATATTCTCTCTCGCAACATCTACAAACCGAAACAGATACCCTCACCTGCGACACCTCTCGCCCAGACGGTCCATTGAACATCGCCAATATAAAGCTTCTCCTCTGCGAAAAAAGGGTCGATATGAAAGAACGTCGAAAAGACTTGTATATAGCTCCTCGCTCATTATCGCCCATGGATTGTAACTATCAACAGCTTAGACCCTAAACCTTGGCCTAACCGTAACTGAAACTGTTGTAGCCCGCACTAGAGGGCGACGGTTGTTGTTACACAGCAAAGTGGTAGCGTGGGGCACTGACAAAGCCGTCGGCCCATCTTCTGAAAGGCCTTCGACTACGGTAGGGGGGGGGGGGGGGGGGTAGGGGTTGCGTAGTTCTCCCACAGGCCGCGTGCCACGATAAAGGCGGCGGGTTTCGGACTAAATACTCAGGATTGACAGGACCCTCAACTGAGGAGGAACTACCCGACGTCGCTAAAGTAACATTTGTGTTTCACATTTCTGTATCCCGCACCCCAGACAAACCCGACATATCATGATCTATCTATATATCTACCTGTCTAGGTCATCTAGCTCCTCATTTGCTGTTGGGAGAGGTTGTGCAGGATGTGCATAGTACGCATACAACCCAGGAAAAATGTGTTACCTGTAGATCATGGGTATTATCCGGGTCCCACTAGTTGACGTGAGCTGGAGCATACAAGATCGAGAATAGATGATATATCTGCCTAGAAAGATCTAGATCATGAACTGTGGGAACCAATGGCCTGTCCGAGCTGTGTACTATGTTTCGACATATTCGTGGGCCCTGGCATGGTTCGCCGGGCTGCGCTTTCATTTTTGTCAAAAATCGAGTTGTTGGGCGGGGAGTGTAGAGCCTCTCTTTCCTCAAGTGGGGAAAGCCTCGCAAATTGCTACGTGCACCCTTACGTGCACCCTTATCGTAGTATGTATCTCATGAAGAATGCCCTACTTGACCCAGGGACTGGTGACAAGACTGGTGTTTCGGGTCCCAACGTGCGCATTGTTTCCGGGTAGGAGAAGCTAGGGGCTATAACGCCGGCGCTCACCAAAGAGCAATGTCACGATGCATCTTATTGTCGGAGCTACATACGTGAGGAGTTCGTTACCCCCATCCAAAGCATGCCTTCCACAAATTTTCTCGGGCATCCCAACCACTATGTATACCATATGCGCTAATCCTCCAAGACATATATTGCTTAATAGTAAGCGTATCGCACAAACCGGTAGTTGCTCGCTCGCATGAGGATCTCGACCGGCCAGACGATAGCGGAAAGAGGCAGAATCTTCTTTTTAAAAATCGTTTTTTTATACGCAGAGATAGCAGATCCACGTTACCACCTTATTTGCGTGAGGCTCATCCCTACCAGCCACCTTCACTCGCTACGCGATCACCACGGCTCTGCTGTGGTTAACTCTCATATTTTGACCTTGACCACACTGGTCGTTTCAACCAGATCACGACAATGTGACTGATGTTTCTTTCTTGGGCTGACTCTATTCATATGTGCGTACCATCAGCGCCGCATGGCAGGCCGGATCATTCTGCTCCCGTATTTCTTGCACGCTTCTTCATATCCGTTGGCACAGCAGTAGTGAAACGATGCCCTATTTGTGAGATCCTGGCGGGCGTAGGCGTTTGTTCTCTGCCACGAATGGGATGCGCTTTTTTTTTTCCCTTGCTTCCAAAGCCGACACACGAAACGAGAGCACCGCGTGCTGAGCCACCTCCAACCTACCGAATTCGCCTAAGTATATACCAGGTGCGCGTGTCTCAAAAGTGTGATGAGGCCCGCACTGCAAAAAATGTAGATACGACCTGTGGCGAGCTCTCGCCTTCTCTGGCGATGAAGGAAGCATGCGAGGCAGCGACATTCTAGAACTCAACGACTTCCACCGTTGCGGCACTCAATGCCCGAATCCCAACGGCTCACAGCGAAGGTTACGCGCCTCAAGCGCCTCAACTGAATACATGGTACATGTCAGCATGGAGAATGTGATCTTCGCAGGCCACCTTGGATCATCAGACACTTCCGAGAATGGGTACCCTGCTTGTGGGAAGGCAAACTGAAGGGTTTTACGCATCTATTGTTTCTTGCTGCGGTCGGGTATTGCGGTGACATCGAGGTGGCCATGCAACTAATAATAAGACATAAACAGGGGACCAAGGAATGCTGCACAGTATCGAGTTGATGTACGTATGGCTGAGAGACGACGGAGACGTGAGAATCGTGTAATCTTTTAGGTTGGTTGTGTCGGGCTTCGAGAGATATGCCTTCAGTTTTAAAAAGCCAGCCTCGAGGGAGGCTACAGAGGTGTGCAAGCGATAGCTTCCTGCATTACCATGGTACAGAAAATGAGCTTTGTCTGCTGAGACTGACCCCTCTGGAGTTGGCCCTTGATCGCTCGATGCCATACTGATACAAAATGCATGACCTAAGTATTAATAGTAACGGGGGAGGTTGTAATGGTGGGGATTATTTACAAGGTATGTGTCATTTGTCTCGAGAGGTCTTTCTTCAGTCAGCCTCGACAAAGACTTCGCCTACTGAGGCCAAGCCCTGTGAAGTTGACCCTTGATCGATCGACGCCATGCTGATACAATTGCGTACCTGGTTTGGCCTACAGATCCCGCAGGCGCGGCAGTCGTGGGGCATGTTATATTGCCACAAGCTTCGAGAGCTCTTCGACAATGTTTTAAAAAGCCGCCCTCGAGTAAAGGTTGAGAAATGTGCAACAGACAACTCTTACTCACTACAGCAGCTGGGCTTTGCCTACTGAGTCGAGCCCTGTGGACTTAGCCCTTGGCCGTTAGGTACCGTGCATATTAGATTTTCTCACTCTACTGCGGCTGCTGGATACATGCACAGCAAAGGTGCACGAGGGGGTAAAAACTCGAAACAATCATCGAGGGTCGAGAGGAGGATAGTCCATGCACTGTATGGTCGCGCAAGTCTGTATCCGCTCCGAGCGCGCAGAGCGGTGATATCTGGTGGTCTGGCATCACTCTGTGCATCGCTGCCAGCTCACCTGTGTCCTAATTCGGTAAATCTGGGTCGTCTTTGCTGCAGGCTCCAAACACAAAACACAATACCCACTGCTGCTCCCGTAAAATACTCGGGTTTTGCAATCCTTGTTATGGGATGTTTCGCATTCAAAATAAAACAAGCGAGACCGGTAAATTTGCCGCCATTTTGTGCTCGCCGAAAAATGGGAGGCGAAGCTTCCCGTGTTGATCATGCTCTGAGGCATGCTGTCGGTGGCAATCAGAAATAGGAACAAGCGGTTTACGCACAAAAACGTCTGTGCTTGACGCGTTGGTCGTATCAATCTCGGGTGGACGCTCTCTCAAGTGCTAGATCTGCTCTCCCCGGTTGTTGTCCTTCGGCGTTCCCCATACGATTGATTCCCCCCGATATCGGAACGCTCCTCCTCAAGGGCCTCCACTCGTCGCGCTAGCTCCTGGTTATCTCGCACGAGCAGGTCATTTTCCTGCAGGTGGATGGCATGCAGGTGACAGATCAATAAGCGTCGGGTATCAACATTGGGAAACACACAGCCGTACTGAAGAGAGATTCAAGCATCGCATCCTACACTCGAAGGGGAGATTTATGTGCGCGCGCGTTCGTGTGCAGTTTCCCAGCCTCTCAATTTGAATCGGTCCTTGTGGGCGTCGTAGAGAAGCACATGTCACCGCACGGGGAGCACGCCAACGCGCTGGGCGGCATGTACTTCGGTAGGGTGTTTGCGAAGAATTCGTTGGGTTGGGTTTCTGGTAGTCTGTTTTCTATCAATGACCGTTTGTAGATCAATATTGAATCTAAATCGTCCTTATTTTTCGAGACAGATTGGTATATACTAGCAATCCTAACGCGAGAAAAATGATTTTATGTGGGAAAATGTGACCAAAATGGCTTAACCTGTAGTATATTTGCAGTTAGTATAGGCAACTACAGTACCAAGAAACGCCTAGTCTGAGAGCAAGGCTTGCAATCTGAACGTAAAGCCATCCTATTGCTGTAGTTCAACCTTGAGCTTTGACTATCTTATGGACTTGTTGCAGCGCTCGCCGCCGAGCAATTTCTCTACATGCAGTTGTCATAGCGTCCATAAATGAGGGAGCCTACTGTCATGTTCTATCAGGCTCTTTCTTATTCATGGGTCTATACTGTACTACAGCAGTACTACTGTACAGCAGTACGTATAAATGACACTAATATAGTACTTGCACAGTACAAATAGTATGTTTGTTTTTCTTCATCCTATGTGTTATCTTTGCCCTTCGTTTCTCTCTCCCTCCAGTTAGTTGTCGTAACCCAGATCCGGGGTCACACAGCAGGCTCTCCTTCCCCCTCCCCGCTGTACCTCGTGTCTTGCGTTTTTGTTGCGAGAAGACCTCAGCCCTTTCTTTCCTTCGTCGACTCGCGTCGAATTGCGCCTACCCACGCTACGTGCTCTCAGGAGTTGATTACTCATCTTGTATGTTTTACGAATAAACAAGAACTTACGATGTCAACCTTATAATAGCAGTATTCGAGGGTACCAGTAATGTAGACCACGGGGCACCGAGACGGCCGTGTGCCAAGCTTAAGAATATAGCCCACCAGTACAACAGAATAGTAGCATTGTCTCGATACCTTGCCCACAGGTATGTACATCTATCCTATTGCGTCATCATAGCGGTGCCTGGCACACTCTTGCCTTGTCCTCCGTTCTAAATCTACCGTTGGCTACAGCAGTTCTCGCGACAGACACTACATCCGGCGCATATTACCGTTCAGCTTTGCTGGGTCAGTGGTGCTTCAGTTTAGTTTATGGGTCAAATATTGCAACCCCGAGTTTATACTCATAGAGCCAAGCCCTACCCCCAGCCATGGGCCTGCGCAGCTAAAGTAGGCACTGCGTGGGGGGAATGCAGCAATATATCTCAGTCTCGTGACACTCATGGCCGTAGGTTTTGTCACCTCCCGAAGTTGTGCAATCTGCTCCGCCTCGGCTGTCAGCGTGTTGACCTTGTCTGAAAGATTTCCAGCAAGGGTCACCCATTCTTGCGCCTCGTCCGCAAAATCTTGGCCCAGAGTTCGCTCCTCCTCACACCTTTCCAGAAGGCCTTGGGATTCCTTGTTAAGTCATGTGAGCAACACCACCACGTGCTATTCTTCAGATTCGATGTATTGGTAGTTAAAGGGGGTTACAATTATATTACCGCTCCAGTAGAATATACTGTACCACACAGCAACGTATAGAAATCACATGCACGTATTCGTTGCACCATGCCTGGCGCTGCCCCATGCTGCCCGTGATTGCCATACCCCGGGCTTTCGTCCTGTGCACGTACTACAGTACCACCCGCTATCGATATACTACAGTACCGCTACAATGTTTGCAAGGCAAGCAAGCAAATGCCTGGTTAGCTCATACGGCTATCGGTCAGCTGTTTGCCCTGTGGCGGCTGTTGACCCTCTGGCCAACGTGGGTCGGCAATTTGCCGCGAGGAAATATACGTCCTTGGAGTACAAGCCTAAATTTGAAATAAAGTGTGATGAAGAGGGACTCGCGATCGCTCTTGAGCATCCATACTCTACGGTAAGGCTCTCCTGGGACGCGCACGAGCACGGACTTGAAGTTGCGATTTCCTGATAATTCTTCTCACAAGAACAGCTCACCTGCATAGCCACCCAAAGCATGTGGTCCTTCACGCCCAGCGCGTGTTCGTAACGGTCTGCTCTCCGAAGGACTTCCAGCCTCTCCGCCGTCTCGTGCTGTTGCACGCGCAACAGGGAGGCAATCACTGTGGTGAGATATTGGCGACGCCGAGAACTGCCACCTCTTGACATATTTGTTTATGAGGGCCGCGTTATGAGTTGAAGGGACCCTACAAGTAGTGCGTTCGGGATTGGAGATCCCTTGTACACCGCAGTCTATTTGACATAGTTAGTACTGGTCCCTGACAGAGTGCCGATGGTGGGTGATGATCCATTTCCATAAGCACCGCCGTAGTACTGCTAAAGTGACGCAAGTGTACCTTGTTCACTCGAAGGAAAGGAACCGGGGCGGTGACTATTGTACGCGCTTTTTCGTTACGCCTGTTACTCTAAACGGCACCTTGCCGGGCGCGAGCATTCACTTGTCACTCTGTCCATGGATGTGCTACAAAACGGGTCCCTACGGTAGGTGCCTACAACTATTATTCAGAGCTCGGCACATATGCAGCACAATTCACGGCACAATACGCCGACTCTCACCGGAAAGTCGTCGGCTCGAACGTCGATGTTTGCTTCGAAAGGTCTGTTTGCCACGCGATCGATAGAGTTGCACAGCTCCGGGTAGGACTGGATGAGCTCCACCATCTTCTCCGTGCCGTCTAAGTTGTGGGGATACCTGAAGGCCAACGGGCATATCCATGTGAAACAGTCTAACACGGTGACCAGTTCAGTCAGGGGTCAGTCGCTCGGGTTCGCGGGATTAGGCTAGCAGGCTTAGCGCAAGACACCAAGCACTCATGCTTCGTATGCGAGCGCCTTGAGTATGTGGAGCTACCGTCCGTCAACAACTCCTGTAACATGTTGTCTCCTGGTGTGCCTAGGTGTTGTATATCTATGGGGCTGCGGGACGTTCATTCCATATCCCTCCGTGTCTACTGTACTTCCACGCCACAGTAGAGCTCGTCTGCAATCTACTACGAGCAGCATACATAGAGCAAGATTCACTTTCGTAACACAACCAAAGGGATGTGTAGACAAGCTACAGCACACGATACCTCCATCAGTAGCCAGTGCAGGTAGTATTGTCCCTCGTACAATATCTTGATTCAGTATTGAGTGCGAAGAACGTAACGTTAGACCTACTTCGTGCGCGTGATCCAGTGAGGCCTTGCATACCAGCAGCTGATCGACAGTGCATCGATGAAGGGTGTCAACGTCACAAATTCGAGACATTTGCTATCCCACTCCTAGACGTACTGGGTACAAGATCTGCCGTCGTTCTTGGTCGATGTGTGACGTCATAAGTACCTCTACAAATGGTTGAAATTGTGGCGAATCCGTGCCGAGGTGACGCCCCCCTGCCGTTGCTCCAATTAGAGCCTACAGTAGTAGCCGCCTTGCTGGGAAGTGTTTACTCGGGAAAATGTCATGTACGTACAGCTCGCAAGACAGAGCCAATGTGCACACGAACTTGGGAACTGGAAAGTCGGCTCTATTGTCAGATACCTCATACTTGACGATTATTTGTCCTGGTGGAACAAACGACGCATACAAGAAAGCGATAGGTGAGATGTCTCAAGGCAAACCGGATGAGACCGGCAGTCCGTGTCGGAATACGATATATTCCGGCATGCTCACGCTGAATTCGCATTCTCATGTGGTACGTTCTAGCGCGACATGTCCAAGTGATCCACCGTGCAGGGGTTTGGCAATTCTGACCTGGAGGCTGTACGTAGGAAAACTCATAAAATTATTACAAATATGCCAGCTGTAGGTTTGACCGAATGAGTGGTTAATACTCAGATTTTCAATCTACGCGATACATCGGGCGTGCTTGTTTGATAATCTACTATAAGAAGGTGTTCGTTTCATTATACACAGAGCCCAAAGCGTCCGCTGTAAAATAAACAAGTTCAATACGTCCCCTCGATGGAGGCCTATTCTTAACCCATTTAGGACTGCAGTCCCGTTTTGGAGACAAACCACTCAAACTCTGAGCAGTTTGTCCCTATAACGGGACTGCAGTACTACAAGGGGAAATGGCCACTTCAGCACGGCGAGAAGAAAGGCCCTTCGGGCGACGGTAAAAGCGACCACATGGAAAAGGCGGCAAGCAAAGTTGCACTCCAGCTTAAATTTATTCTAGAGCAGCATCTCCGTAAGTTCCATCAGCAGCTCCAACAGAGGCTACACGCCTAGGTGAGGCTACCACCTCAACGGGAGAACTACTGCGACCAACAGGATGAGCGGGAATGGCAACGGGCTGTGGCAAACGATGGCGAATTTCTCGACCGCAATGATACTGTGGTTTCCGTTGCCTCTTAAAACGATTGTGGGCCGGCAGTGTCTCGCAACGCCTGGCACGAAGTGCAGCATATTGTCGCAAACTTTCGTGAATATTTTACTGAATGTTGTTTCTCGAACGGAACGGTTGAATTGACGCGGGATTCGTGTTGCCCGTCAACTGCTCAGGTAGAAGCACTACAGTTACATCGACCAAACACATTGCGATCTCACCCTGCTGAAGGAGGCGCAAAAGCTGAGGTCGGGGATGCAGTGACCCCAATCACCTGCGGGTTACCCAAAATACGAGGAGGGTGACAACTCATCGGACACGGGACAAATGTATGGAAATTTCGAAGAAAGCTAGGCAGAGTAGAACACTGGATTGACGCGGCACCGCGTTTTTTCTGGAAAGCTATAGGTGCTCGCGTATCCCCGCCCTACCAGCAGCATGTGGTTCGATAGCTCCGATCTACCGAAGCCAGCAAACCCGCAGAGATTCCCGCAATGGCGTTCACACTACAAGGAAGATCGGCAACACGTACATTTTGACGACACCTGCAAACCAAAAACGCATTAAGTGGATTTAAATTTGCTTGGGAACGAAATATATTACGAGGACTTATGATTGAAGCGTTAGCAAATCCAACGGTGGATGAACCAAGAGCGCCCAAAGATTTCGCTTTTCAGCAGTAACATTTACAATATGCAGTTCACAAGAGGGCTATGCAAGGGCGGTACACAAGGGGGAGATGTACAGATTTCCAGAGAGTATTGATTCAAAGATGACACAGATACACAAGTGATGAGTACAGCCATGAATCGCTGCCATTCCCGTTCGTCACCTGCTCAGCTATTTTTTCGACCCCTTGCAGTTCGGCAGATACGCTGTTCACCCCCTGGGCCAGAGTCGCCTGTGTTAGCGTCGACACCCACAACCAAGTTGGTTGCACCAGAACGGGGACGGATTAAGCGAATGATAAAAAATCGTCTTGGGAGGGCCCTCCAATCGATTAATGGTTAACCCGATACCGTACCAGGTATGCTTCACGACACATCAGAAAAGAGTTTCATCGATTCCCTGCGAGTGCAAGCGCATATATACGTGGTTCGATGAACAAGACAGGTGGGTAACAAGGTAGGTGTTATGGCGAAACCTGAAGAGTACCAAACGGAGACGAGGGTGCACAACCAGTGAGGAGAATCTGTGTTGCGGGGAACACATTTTGCAGAGAAGGCCGGGCTGTCATTCACAGTAGTTGCTGAGGTGTGTGATGCACTACACCTACAAACACAAAGGTTCAAACAAATGTGATGTCGAACACGTGGTTTCCTTTCCCCCACAGTCCACCCCGCCCTCAAACCCAACGCACGCACCCACCCCTCGGCAGCTAAAACAAGGCAAGACACAAATAGGTATGAACGTGTTGCACGACCGATCTTTAACTAGGAAACCGGGGTTGATTTCTCCGTGTCAAACTGGTCGGTGAAAACCTGGAACGCAAGCACCCACCCCTCGGCAGCTAAAACAAGGCAAGACACAAACAGGTATGAACGTGTTGCACGATCGATCTTTAACTAGGAAACCGGGGTTGATTTCTCCGTGTCAAACTGGTCAGTGAAAACCTGATCATGCTCCGTCCTAGCATTTTAGGGATACGAGGGTCTATGGTCACACGACTACGGTCTTGGATCGCAGTGAGTACACCCCCCCTTCCCTTCGTTTCCACTCCTTGACGGCAAAGACCAAAGGCATGCCGAGCATATCTATTAATAGGAGGGCAGTGTTGTGGCATCGGCACAGCCGTATGATACCTGTTTGAGCGCCTCCACCGACCGCAGCCTTTCCACGATGGCGCCGGCATCGGCCAGCGTTTCCCTTTCCACGGCCGCCTTGGCCGCCTTGACCTCACCGGCTCGACCGTGAAACCGCCGCCTCAGCTGCAAGAGCTGCTCCCGTACCGGCATCAGCCTGCTCGATACCAGGGTCTGACAGAATGAGGTACCGACGTCATAGGAGTTGATGTAGGGAAAAAATTCATCGTGCGAGGTGTGAGAAGGGGGGAACGTGGGTAAATCGCTGGATGGTTGCATGGGTGGATGGGTGCATGGGTGGCTCGGTAGCTGGGTGGCGGGGTGGGTGATTGGTGGGTGGGTATGGGCAGGTGGATGGGTAGGTTGGGGATTTCACCGGGTGGGTGGGTGGGTGATTTGGTGAGTGAGTGGGCTGGTGGGTGGGTATGTGCATCGATGGGTGGGTAGGCGCGTAGATGGGTGGATGGATGGGGCTTTGCCACAGAAGAACCATGCGATACGGGCTTCTCCATACGTTCATGATTTTCCCTCTAGGTCAATGGTTCGGCCAAGTACTGGCGTCGGACAGGACCACGCAAGAACCGGGGGATTAAACGGCAGGGACCAGGAGAAGGCTGCAGTCAAACGCGGACTGTAAGGGCGAAAAAATTCGGTCGGCGCGGTTTTCGAACCATTATTTCTGTTGCCGGCGTGGCATACGCTGGAGATAAAAAGAGCAGTCGGTTATACCATTTTCACATATATTACCTGAAGTCGAGACAGTCGTCTGGTGTACGCCTCGCTCAGGGGCACCACCGTGTGTCCCAGGGACTGCTGCGATGCCACTGCTTCTCGAGTCAGCGGAACGCCCGTCGTCTCATCGTAGTGCGTGATCGAAGGCCCGCCTGATGCCGACGGTGGTGGCGGAAAATCTCTTAAGGCCGTCTGAGCTGCGTCCTTCGTCAGAGCCGGCGAGCGTTCCTGGGAACACGTGGTGTTAATGGGGGGGCCCGTGGCAAGAGTATCAAACGGTTACCGGAAAAACAGCAGAACTCACAAGCCCCCGATGTTCTGCAAGCAACGGGCACGAAAGGGCTTGATACTACTTGCTCAGTAGATGGTACGTCTTCTGTCGGGCTAAGGTCAACGCTCCCACTCGAAGTCGTCGACATCCGTCCAACCGACTCGTGAGCAATCTAGCGAGCTAAAGAGTGTGGACGCGAGAAGGACACCCCCCAACCACTTGCGCTCCCTTGTAGTAAGAATCTCAAAGCCGAAATTGCGAATAAATGATCTACTCCGACCGGCGGCCTCATGGTACCCGAAGCAGTTTGCTGCATCATCGTCTCTGGATCATTTAAATTCTTTAATTGACTACCAGTCTGATCGTAGGATCCAACCGGTACCCCCAAGAAGGCAAAAGCGAAAAAACATCGAGCGATTCGGCTGGATGGCTTAATCCAGTTTTCGGGGCACGTCGGCTCGCACCGTTTCGCTAGCATAAATAATGCGGAGAATTAAACCGGTCGCGGCACCAAAGGGCGGTACGGGTTCGTACTGTAAACGAGACTTGAGGAACCGCGGTGGCATAAAAAATAACAGACGAACGCGAGGAGGGGGGCGGTATCCTCCCCGACAATTTCGCCCGCGGGCATGAGCGTACACTGTAATGGCTACTCGATGTCGATCATTTAAAGGGATCCGGTCACTGGAGCTGGGAAGGAAGCACGTAAAAGCGCTAAATGGTCCTACCCGCATGCAACACGAGTGGCGCCGATGGCAAAGGGAAACACAAAATATAAACATCGCAGCAAACTGAATGAAACCGACGGTCAGATTTCAGGCTGATTTAACTGACCGAAGGGAAGGGGGCACCGGCTTTTCGAATCACGTAGCACGATACCATCAAAACCGAACATGTAAAGTCGTTCGAATACGATATTTCGTCTCCTCTGTACGCAAGCGTCATCCGCCGGTCGGGTTTCAGGCATAATCGCTTCGTTCAATCAGAACTGATCGAGTCCAAAACGCCAGAACGGGGACTCGTCAGCCCTCAATCGCGAACACACACTAGACCCGAAAACACACCATGACGAAGTAAGAAATATGGGGTCTGACATGCACTGCAGCAGCATCGCAGGGAACCACCTGTGCGGGAGATCGAAACGCCAATATTTCGTTATTTCCCCAATAAAGGCACACCCACTCCTTGAATCCTGCAGCTTCAGAAAATTTCTTCCTCATATACGGACTGTATTTCCTGCATGAGGCCTAATACATCCATAGTACGCGAGATCGAAGTACAACTAGTATGACACACCGCCTGCAAAGATGAGTTTCGACCAAATCCTCGATCTCACAGCTGTTGTTACCAATTTTATAATATATATGCTTTGCCGGGCGCGTCTTGCACACCAGCAGCTGCGTCAACCGTACATCAGGGTCTCACCCCTGCCGTAGCGTCAACAGCCCAGTCAGGCCTAGTTCCCCGAGCCACCGCCGCCTCCCTGCTGCTGCTCCCACCACCACCATTTTCGGCCCGCAACCCCTCCAGCATGCTTCTCATAATTCGGTCGAAATCTGCGCGACCAAGCCTTCCGTCCCCGTCCGTGTCGCACTTCTGGAATAGCTGCCCGAACTGCAGGTGAAAAAGGCACAAAACAGTTCGATGTTTATTCAAGGTGGAGCGTAGTTACAGGTGAGGGGCGGAGCGGCAAATCTCAGGGGTCAGCGGTGGCTGTTATTCGCTGTGGCGCTGTTGAGAGTAAAAGACAACACGTTTCAACATGGAAAAGGGTATTGAGGGTGCAACAGTTTACAGTCTTCTTTGTGCTTGACTACGTCAGCTATTTTTCTCGGGGGACGCCAAGGGGATCGTCCAGTCAGTCGCTAAAGCCCTGTCAGGTTGTCACACAGCGCGGAAGCTCAAGAGAGAACGGAATAAAGCGATACTTCTAGCGCAGGCGTCGACGGCAGGGACCGGCTATTCTGGTAGGCCCTAGTTGGTGGGAGTACTGCCAGACATGTCGACGGGACCCGGCGGTCCTGTGGCTCATGTAACTGGGATGGACACGACCTGCCAGCTTTTCGAAGTCGCGGGGGTCTCGATTTGCCGGAGCGATCTCCACCTTCGCTTCTTTCCGTGGATGTCAAAGAGCTGGCGTAGCCGAAATGCGTGACCCAAAAATCGCCAGCAATTACGTTTGCATGGGTACACGCCGGAACCACGATAACGATTTCCCGGCGGTGGAATTTGCACCCTAGCGGGAGCGCCGACGACCAAAGGCTCGAAATCGTGGCAACTGAACTCGGCAATGGTCTTACAACCATGATAAAGGTGAGGGGTGCACTTTTGTGTCTCAAAGGATCTGACTGACGGAGGTCCTTATTTGATGAATTACGCTGACACATAACCCATCGGCAATTTGCGAATGATTTCGTTGGAATATGCGCGTAAGCCCAATTGATTGTTCATCGGGCTCTCCAAGTCGTTTTTTCGAGTGAAGGAAAAAAAAAACACTCCTCTTGCTATGCGAGTTTAGGAACCTGAGCAAAACAAAATGTAATCTCTCTACCGTGACCTTGCCGGCTGCTGGCATCGCCTCGGTTCATTTTATACAAGCAAGGCTAACATTCCGAACCCATTTGCGGCTTGCGCTCCGCCGGTCGCGAGACCAAATGTCCTGATGTTGGTAAAGGTTATTTGTTGCACGAGCCCACAAACCTGCATCGTGGTACGTATTGCGTTTGAAAATACCTCGAAAACCTTGTCGTTCCCTATTCGTCCATCGGCGGCCTCTCTCCGTGACCCCTGTGGCCCTTCGTGCTCTCTCCCGCCTTCCGCTTCGAGGGTGGTGCTGTCTCTGTACGGTGTTGTGCTGGCCGGCGCCTTGTCCATCTCTCTCCACAAGCGCTGAAAATCTTTGGCGTCAACCCCACCGTTGCGCGCAAACCTTGCCGCCGGGGGAGAACGAGAGCCATCGAACGAGGAAGTCAGGAGTGAACAAAAGGCCGCAAAAGGCACCGGACGTATTCTTGTGGGTGAGTTGAGATGTGGAGGGATCGATTCGATGTGGTCGCCTCGTGCCTCGTGTAAGGTACGCCATCTCTTTACACACGCGCTGTTTTTTTTTTTTGTGTCAACCCCACCGTTGCGTGGAAACCTTGCCGCCGGGGGGGATCGAGAATCACCCGAACGAGAGCGTACGTGGGAAAAGGCACAGTGGCCGCGAAATGTAGGGCACGTTTTCGCGCGGGTGAGTTGGGGGGGGGGGGGTTCGATGTGGCCGCCTTTCGTCGCGCGCAAGGTACGCCCTGAAGCCGTTTTCTTTTGAAGTTTTTGTTGGTGTTCGGGCGCTACGCACACAGATGTACTCCACTTGAACACCCCTTTTCTTTGCGGCGTGATACCGTTGTATAGCTTCCGTTTTGCACTGACCCTTTTTTTAAACGATAGGGCCATAAGTCGTTGGGGTAGATGTACCAACGTTCGATTGCCTAAATTCCCCGCTAAAAGGGTGAGCAGTTGCTCTGTTGGGCGCCTGCAGCTTTGTGTTTCCACGCTATCGCGTCCATTCTTCGCCATGTTCCGTTCAAGTCCGCGAAGAGCATTGATTTCCTCACCGCGCAACCCATACCCGGCACTCGTACGTTCTGTCGTGCGTCGAGATCGGATGATTTCCCTCGTCGGCTTTCTCTCGTAAAATATACTTGCATCATGCGGTAAGGCCCTACTGTACGCACTGCTCATAGAAAGGTGTGACGCAGCTACGCAATGCACCAGGCATCGACCAGACTATTCTACCCCTTTGGGGACGCTGACCTCTCGACGCCGGAGTTAACCTCCAGATGTGTGCGCAGCTTTTCCCGGTCGTTTGTACGGTGTTCACGGCGTGGTTTGTGGTTGACATTTGAGATGTTGCGGCGGCGACCCGGGCTCATATATCGCATCCCCGCGTTCGTCCTTGTTTTTGAGTGACTCCATTGGTGGTTGTGTATCGCATCGTTCCTTCGGTCTAAGGCCATACCGGTCGTCGCCTAGCAGTTGGAAGGTACATGCTACGTACTTCAAAACAACAAATAGCGCTCCGTAACATAGACGAGGGACCAATTGAAGCTCTACAGCGGTGGAGCTCTCTTACACAGCAGCTGGCAACGCGAGCGTAGTTTTTTTCTTGGGTCAATTACATGCAGTACTCCGTGCTGCCGTACCGTGCTGCAGCGCATACCCCCGTACCAGTATCGATTCGCCGTGATTCATCAACATGATAGGGCATGTGGCATACGGTTTCAGTACAGCACAGCGTCCGGACCAAGGTCAATGATTGGGGTCAAGAAAAATTCGTTGTTGGTGATTTAATGGCGACAGCAAACCTCACAGTCAACTCTTGCAGGGTACGTAGGAAATACAAGGTGCCTAGCAATAGGCTAGTCCCGATGTGGTTATCTTGAAGTTGATGTAGAATGCACCCTTCCTCAAATAAATAGTCCAGCCTCGGGGCCATCCTGTTTCTTCTGAATATTATTATTGAAATATATACTGAAGTAAAATTATTAGTACGCAATTACTGCTGTGTACTGATATAGAGTACTTGAAAGCGCTGTGTACAGACGTACTGTAATGCTTTAGGGCTATGACTACTTTCTTAGTTAGAGCTCTACAACAGCAGTATTGACTACACATTACCTCTGAAACAGGAGACCGGCCTCGAAATCTGAGCTAGCCTTGGGGCCGTGATCAAATGGCAGCGGCGGGCGTGCTTCTGGCGCGGGGGCCTTCGGGCTGGCCGTCTCTTCTTTGTCAGCACTCCTCTTCGTCCTCCTCGGGCTCTTGCTCCTGTGTTCTCGCTTGCTGCTGCTGCTGCTCGAGCTCTTTTTTTTCTTCGGCTTACTCGAGGACCCCTCTTTTTTGGGAGAAGACGGCTCTGTCTTGCTCGTCTTCTTCCTGTCTTTCGTAGGCATCACTACGAGCTGCAAAAAACTGTTTTCCTGCGCACTAATTCCAAGTACTTTGTCTCCCCAAGAGGTGAATGCAGCTTCGATGCGGCCCGGTTGGTGCCTTGGGCGCAGTTCGCACTAATGTGCAACTCCCCGTATAGTGTTTTCGTGTACCCCAGGGTAGCAGCAGCAGCGGCAGCAGAGTCTACGCAGCAGTTACGGCGAAGGCAGCGGCAGCACCCCAGAGCTCTCGTCAATTCCAGCCGTTTCCCTTACCCGTAAGATACCAGAACTAGGAATCCCATATATTTCCTGGCTTGAACCTTGCGTAATACAAGCCTAACTCGACCACTGGGGAACCACTATGCAGGTACTGTAGAGCGTACTGTAGAGCGACCGAATTTCTGCAGATCTCTAGCCTCTCTTCTTTTACACTTTTGCTCTCGCCCTGCTACTGTGGCCCGCGTCGTCGTTTGGGCTGTGTTCGTACCGAACCCCCCCCGGTAGTATTCACGCTGCCCGACAACGTGGAAACCCCGCATATGCTGTATGCTGAGGAAGCCCTAGACCTGTAGAACATCATCATAACAATATGGATCGCCCGGTGGTGGCGAGGGCCACCTCTAGCGATGACTCTCCGACGCCGGGGTACCTCTACGGAGAAATCGCGCAGATGACGCACGCGAACTTCGAGGGCTGTCGGCAGCTGACTGTCTACCTTCTCGAGAGAATCAAGAAGCCCAATCACAACATAAAGTTCAAATGCCTCCAGATAATCAAGGTGATTCATTCCCCCTCGACCAGCGGGGATGGGGGTTGCCAGATTCGCTTATGGCGGAGAGGCATGCATGCCCGGCAGTGCGGGGGGTTCTACGTGCGGAGTAGGGCGAGGTTCCGTGAGGGTCAGGTCGTAGCACGGCGTGCGCTAGCCGCGAAAGAGCGTTTGGTTTTGGACAGTTGCGGAGGAATGGAAGCAGGCACCCCCTCTCCCATGGCTCCAAGCAGTGCACACGTACAAGCAGTACATAATTCTGTCGGTACTGCGTTTCATACTATACATACACCTGGCAGACCCATCGAAAAGCGAGCCGGGAAGCAACCAGACTGATCACATCTCCTACGGCTTCTTCTGTATCATTCGTAGACTATAAAGTCCTGTAGTAGACGTGCGTACCGCTCCTCGTAGCCTATTGTGCGGAATATGCTGCTGCTTTGTGTACTATTAGTATGACTACTGCTGTACCCCTACAGCAGCAGCAGCAGCAGCAGCAGCAGCAGTACCGCATTCTGCGTTTTCCTGCCTGTTGCATGTAGATTGTCTTCAGCTCGAGGAGGAAAAGGGCGATGTATGTAAAGCGTGCAAGGATGCCCAGGGCCGGCTCGATCGGCGATACGTGCGTGGGGCTTTCGCCTCTCTGTCTCATCTGTCGTGCTAGCGTACTACTGCTTGTGGGTGTGCTGGTGCTGGTGTGACCTGCTCTGGTACCTGGTGTGTCTCACTCCGAAGACTGCTCAATTCTGCAATTTGTACATGCACGGGCAGGGCACGTGGTATTACATTACTTAAAAAAAAAAAAAAAAAAAAAAAGGCCGGTCGAGTATTTTGGCAGGAGATGCACGGCTCTATGATGGTGCTCGTGCTCGCCTGTTTCGTTTCTTGTTGACGCAGTGCACCCAGGAACCCCACAGCCCCCTACGTACGTCCATACCCCAGCGTGTTACCCTACCTTTGTTGCCCTGCACACATGTACAGCAGTACCTTACACCACGAGTACCGTACTCACTCGCCTGCCCGCACGTATGATACATGACAGCAGCGTATTAGTCACCGCTGTGTAATATTACACCCCCCCACGGTGATAATAATATGGATTTTGGATTTCCATCACCCGTGGTGATATACTGCTGTGGGAGTGTGGTGTACAGCAGTACCTCTGTGGGTGCCCCGGTACCTCGTAGTGGCCTGGGATTCCACATTAGTCACCACCCCCGGGTGTTATACTGTAGGGGTGTGATGACAAGGGAGAGTGATACGAAGCAGTGTTTACAAACGACAATAAACATTCATTCAACGACAACATCCTACAAAGGCGATGAGACAGAACCAACGGCTCCCACCGTATATCGTCCACCAACGCACACAAGTTATCGGCAGTCACAAACATCCTGCTGCACGAGTGAGTTCCCAGCGAGTGTTACTTCTAATATTACGGGGGTCCATAGTAAGTAGGACCTATAGTACACACAAAAACCTATATATTCAAATATTTTTACTAACAAAATTTGGTCCTATTTACTATGGTCCCCCGTAATATGAACAGCTTCTTGGGCGTCCGAAAAGGATAATTCGCGTCGCGGCGACTGTTTTTAACCCGTGTTTGACATTGCGACCTTCGGTATTTTTGAGAGCCAGATTTGTTCGAGGAGGCCCCATGTAAGCATGGGTTGAGCGGAAACCCTGTCTGGGATGCCTGGGATGGGATTATTTACAAAACACACCACGCCGGCGGCGATAGACTATCCTCACAGGAACCGGGCTGGCTGATCATTAGATATTACCACAGGGGGTGCGGTATCTACCCCCGGTGATCACTCATTACCGGGTAGTCGTCTAGACTTTTGGAAGAACGGCCACCCGGGTGGTATACTGGGGGCGTGTGGTATACAAGACGGGGTGTCTGTACGTGATACGGTGTACCTGCTACTGGTGCGTATCATGTGTCTGACACGTACTTGTTCTTCCTACAGCAGCAGCAATAGTATTAGTATATGCGCAGGTGGGAGCGCGACGGTGGTCTGATATATACGGCAGCAGTAACAGTGTCTGAACTGCAAAGCCGCGAACCAGGCGCCGCTGTATATTACCACCGTAGCATTGTTATCCCAAGGTATAATACCTGGTATTAGTAGCGTGCGTACATACCGGTATACCAGTCTGATCGTGAATATAAGGGAAGTTCCGATGGCAACAAAATGTCGAAAAGTACCCTATATTTATGGTTAGACTGGTATAAATTAACTAGGACCTCAATCAGTCCGCGGCCAGGGAAATGAGCTGTGTGCCAAGAGAGGACATAAAACCATCCACTAACGCACGAGAGATCACAGCAGCGGCACGCTATACAGAGCTGACGCGCGATATGGCGACACTTTTTTTTTTTGTTGGTCGATAGCTTCCTTCGATGAATACCGCCTAATATGCCAAGTAATACAAGCACGTTTAAAACCCTGTTAAGACCGCACTCTTGTTTTGGAGACGAAATGCTTGGAATTTGAGTGGTTTGTCTCCGTTGACAGGACTGCAGTCTTGAAGGGGTTAAGGTTCTCGTACTGCGGCCAAGTCTACAGGCAGTGGTACTATGACGGGGGACCACAGCAGTAAATGGGACCTACGGAACACACTAAAACCTATATATATTTCCCCCTTTTTACGAACAATATTTGGTCATATTCACTACTGTGTTCCCCCGTAATACCAGTACCATTGTACTGCTGGTGCCTGGTAACAGCTCTGGCCTGCAGGATTGAACGTGTACATCCCAAGAAGCACGCGCCCGCACAGGCACGAGGTGTACACCAGATATGAAACGAGATGGAAAGACACCACACGCCAACCAGCTTCGGCGGCAGCACTGCTTCGTGCCATGGTGTATTAACACTACTACGTGGGACCATATTAAATAGGACCTACGGCACACACGCACAAAAACCCAGTTATTTCACTTTTTTTACTATTAATAACGATATTTGGTCCTAGATAGTATGGTCCCCCCCGTAATACCACTGCTGTTGTTGTCTGCCGCTGCTGCTGCACATGCTGCACTGACTGCTGTTGGTATGTGTTGTACATATCTCACTGCTGTTGTGTAGATGGGAGACTTGTGAGTTCGACCAATGAAGTGTTCTGTATCACGGGCTGTCCACCGTACCGCTCTCTTCGCTCTTGTTCAGGATCAACCGTTTTTTGTGTTCAGATTCCGTTTCCGATCGTTCCTTACGATCACTTACACAAAGTGGCGGGTTTTCGGTGTGAAGAGACATACTCCTTTCCTGACCACGGATCGGCTTGTTCCGTCGCGCTTTGCTTGGGGGTCTCTACGTAGAGCACTACTGCTCTAAAGGCATTTTTTGCTTTTTTTGGAGCATGACAGGGAAGAAGCGCGACGGAACCAATGGATATTTCCTTTTTTTTTTTTTGTCTGTCCGTTCCTTTTATTTTTCTTCGCTCCTGGCCGTGCCCGTATCTCACATCCGGGGTCACATAGCAGCCCCCCCCCCTCCCCGCAACGGCTCTTTTTTTATCTTATCGCGAGGGGAATTCAGCCCTTTGTTCCCTCGTCGAATCAGCGTCGAATTGGGGTTAATCCTTTGACCCTTTCAGTACTGCTGTCCCGATTTGGGGACAAGCCAGTCTAATTCCAAGTGGTTTGTCCCCAAATCGGAACTGCAGCACTAAAAGGGTTAAGAGCAAACAGCAGTCCAGTCGTGGGGACAAAGCACTCTAATTACAAGTACCACGGAGGGCCATAGTAAATAGGACGTACGGTACACACCAACACCAATATATTTACGTAATTTTTTCTAACAATATTTGGTCCCGTTTACTATTACGGGGGTACATAGTTAATAGGACCTATGGTATACATCAAAACCTATATATTTACCTATTTTTACTAACAAAATTTGGTCCCGTTAACTATGGACCCCCGTAATAGGGTCTCCCGTATTAGTCTGTCCTCAACACGGGACTGCTGTGCTCCTAAAAGGGCCCACCCATTAACAGCAGCATTAATAGTACTGCAGTGTACGTGCACCCAAATTTGACTCTAATTCCAAGTGTTTTGTCGCCACGATGGGAGCGCACTCGTATTAAACGGGTTGAAACTACCGCGGCACCGGCCGAACGAAGCACCCCGGGGGGACTGCTGCTTGCTGCGGACTGCAGGGGGGATTGCGACGTTTCAGATCCTCTATAGTCATAGTTGGACTGCGGTCCCGTCCGTCGCGTGGACGAAACACTGTTGAAAATAGAGTTGAATATGCGTACTGCAGTGCAGTCGAAAAATGGTAAAAATGTGTCAAGTAATTTGGGTGCCTTTCTTATTACGGGGGAGCCATAGTAACTAGGACCAAAATACTGTTAGTAAAAATATAAAAATATACAGGTTTTTGTGTGTACCATAGGTCCTATTTACTACGGACCCCCGTAATAGCTGCGTCAGGACACGGTGCCACGAAAATCAGACATCGGACATATCACATGTCCATTCCGTGCTCTAGATGTTCCACGATGACGCACTACTCGCACGTAAGGGAGACAACGGTTAATGGTGGTTGGTGTTGGTGTGGTGGTCGAGGGTTCACAGACGGGGTCAGGGTCGAGGAAACCGGAAACGCTGAGAAGTACCCGTGCATGGACGTGTTTTTTTTTGTCGTGAAAGGTTGCGAAAGGACTGAAAATTCGTGGGACACGCATGTATGTACGTACGTACCGTTCATTGGTGTTTTCTTGCTGCCTCACCGTCTGTTTAGTTTTCTACCGCTGCGCTGCTGCTGCTGCTGATGATGCTGTCTAAGACTCTTCAAATATTCCTGCGTCCACTGTGAACGTTCTGGTCTCGTTAGGGCACCCCCCCCCCGCCTAACTCCGGCCTACCAAACCCCACCCCCCCCCCCCCCCTGCCCTCCCCTGCCTGGTCGGTGAAAAATCCGACGTGTTCCGTGCTGGCATTGTAGGGATGCGAGGGTCTATGGTCATACGACTACGGCCATGCACGACATGTGTAGACCCCCCCCCCTCGCTCCCCCCCCCAACCCTGACACCAGCCTCCCTCCGACCCCCTTCCCGTACCTGTACCCGTACCCGTACCGCTGCCGTCATGTAACATCTCCAGCACGTGTGCATGAAGGGCCGGGCTGAGTTTTAAGCTGTCAATGCAGCGGGAGGCTCAGTGCATCAAGGACTGCCTCACCTTCTCCGGCCCTCCCGACCCCCTGAGAGGGGAGGAGATTTATCGCAAGTGAGTTTCTTCTTTTTTTCCGATGCTGCTGCTGATGCTGCTGCTGCCGCTGCTGCTGCTGCTGCCGCTGCTGCTGCCGCTGCTGCTACTTTTGATGCTTCTGCTGATGCTGCTGCTGCTGCAACCGCCGCCGTGTTCCATCTGGGAAGGGTGTGACGGTATCGTTTTTCTGTAGCTTCCCCCCTCTGATGGTGTAGTCATGTGGGTGGGTGGGATGGTGTGCTGCAGGGGGTGCGTTGGGTTGGGCTGGGGTGGTGCGGGTAGCGTGGTGGTGATTGTGGGGTCGGCTGAGGTTGGGTGTGGGGGTGGGGGGGGGATGGGATGGGGTGGGAGGGGTGGGGTGATGATGTGGTGGCCTGTTGGGGTGGTCTGTCTTTGTACTGTTGTCGGCTATCGGCGATGGACCGTGCTGTGCTAGTGTAGGTTGGAGGTGGAAAATTAAACTGATGCGAAAGGTTTGTGTTTAAGGTGGTGGTCGTGGTGGTGGCTGGTGGTTGTGTGATCTTCATGGCTGTTGTTGGCGTTATCTAGTACAGTAATCATTTTCCTCAACAAGTATGGTACGGAGTTCCCACAAGAACCGATGGGATGGGATCTCACACCGAGACCCCCTTCCACCCCGCTCCTCCCCCCGTAAACATTAAAAAAAAATAGTCTGTCATACTCAAACGCTGTCCTTGGCGTACGGTAGAACGACCCCCGACGAACGACTCAGGGGGGTTAGACTATTTTTCACCCATCCTCCTCGATAAGCGTTGGCTTATGTTAGGGGTAAACATGCAACGGGTGGGGCTCGACACGAAGTGGTCGAGGCTCCAAATTCTTCCCCACGTCAGACGGAGTGATCATGATCTGGACGAACAACTGTGGATGCTCCTCGCCCGCCTTTTATGAGAACTTGTGCAGGATCTGTGTAGGATTTGTTGTAGCACAGGTCCACCCCACGAAACGCTTTCCTCGATGATTGCAGGTTATACACGGTCCAGATTATCTGCTGTAGCATGATCCTTGCCCGCCTTCCGTGAGGAGCTGTGCAGGGTCTATCTGTGTAGCGCAGATCATACCCACGCGACGTGTCCTGCTGTAGAGCATGCGGCGGGTTGCACGGCTCCCACCCAGAAACACGAGCTAAATCATACCCGATACAGATCAGGAATTTATGGATGTAGCTCTGAATATGGACATAGATAGTCAAGCAGGAACCGGTGAATCTGTCTGACGCGTGAAAAGTTGTGATTGCGGGTTGTCGGTGTGGCCATGACTCGTTAACCTTTTTAATGGGTGGAGTGCGGACGAGCATGACTACTTCCTTGGAACCTCACTGGACCGGTGAAATGTGTCTTTTTTGTCTGCCATCCATCCTTACCGTAACTGACGGGGTTTCGTTGCAATTTGCGCGGCATGCAGGGTGCGAGAGGCGGCGAAGGATACCCTGGAAGCGGTTTTTGCTGAGGGCCCTCCGACTGGGGTGAACGCTCAGCCGCGGTAGGTGGTCGCGTGGGATTAACGGGTCCCTCTATTAATAGAATGCCGCTTAGATATTGCCGGTGTCCGATATATATTGCCGGTGAAATCGCTTGGCATGTGTGGAACTAACGGGTCCCTCTGTAATGCCGCTTAGATGATGCCGTGACTTGTATGTATTGCCGCTTAGATAATGCCGGTGTCCTATATATATTGCCGGTAAAATCGCTTTTAAGACAGATGGGATCAACCAGTGTGGCAGTATGCGGAATAGTGCCGGTGCATGCTATATTGCAGGTGACGGTGTGTTGACGTACTAGCAAATATCGGCATAATAAAGGGATCTCTGCGAAACTGTACTATTAATACTGCAGGTACTGTCGTGGCCTTTTGCTCTCACTTCGACCACGCCCGCGAAACATCTGTCGGACTCGTACTGTAAACTGTTGTCCTACTGCTGTAGCCCTACAAGCTGCGTGTCGCCGAAACATAGGTGCGCTGTTATTACGCTGTTGCTGTTGTTGTTGTTGTCTGTTGTTGTTGTTGTTGTTGTTGTTGTTGTTGTTGTTGTCTGTTGCTGTTGTTGTTGTTGTTGTATGTTGCTGTTGTTGTTGTCTGTTGTTGTCTGTTGCTGTTGTTAATGTTGTTCTCACATAACAACTCGTCGCTGTATTGCCGGTGGTCTTATTGGCGTGGTACACACCGGCATGATAGAGGGGTCGCTACCGTACGTACGAGAGACGGACAGAAAGCAAAAGGTACCGAGAGGAGTTTGTTGTTGTCGTCTCTGGCGTTGTTGACTGCATCTGCTGTAGTGGTAGGGGTGATGGTGATGGTGGTGGTGTTTCGAGGGTCGGTGGTGGCTATGGGGATGGTGGTTGTGATGTTGTTGTTCTTGGTAGGGTGTGGTGTGTGCCTGTGTTTGTTTTCCCTCCCTTCTTCGTTGGTTCTGTTTCCCCCGTCCTGTCCCCGCATTGTAGTGGTGCGAGGCTCGAAGGGCGTACGACTACTAGTACAGCCAATCATGACGTGATTACCCCCCCCTACCCAGCCCCCCCCCCCTCATCTACCCGGCCGCCTGTTCCCATGTATCTCTCCCCCTCCCCCTCCTTGCCCTTCCCCTCTCCCTACCTCATCTACTAGCCTTCCCCATAACCCCCTCTTTCCCCCCCCTCACCCCCAATCCCCGCACAGATACGCCTCCGGAAACCGCATTGAGGGTTTCGGGTCCGTGGCGCCGGGTGGGGGCCCAACAGACGGTTACAACAGTAGCAATAACGGCTCAGGATATCCTTACGGAGGGTCCGGCGGTGGCGGGTACGGCGGTTATGATGGCGGTTACGGAGGCGGTGGGGGGGGGGCGGCGGGGACGGCAAGCAGGTCCATGGGCGCGGTGGGATCGGCGGTGGGAGCAGCCGTAGGAAAGGCCATAGGCACGCTGAGGGGCCGGGAGGGGGAGACGGAGGACTCGCGAGCACGGGTGGGGGGTACGGGGGAGGCGGAGGGTACGGAGGCGGTGGTGGTGGTGGGGAGGGAGTTATGGAGGCCCCGGCGGCGGTGGTGGGGGCGGGGGTGGGTCCGGCATGCAAGGGTTGGGAAACTACGATCCATCGAAGGTGCTACGCATGTATAATTCCCACGCTTTCCTGTTTTTTGTTTTTTTTTTGTTTTTTTTTAGTCGTGATAGATGGAGGAAGTGACGAACGAAAAATGACGATGGCGGCATCGACCGCACGTAATCGGGGTAGAGTGGGTTTGTTGGTAAGGTGATGCTTTTCGTGTTGGCCTACGATGCAACAAGGGTTTGTACGAGAGCCGCGTAGCAGTATGAGACGTCGTATATATAATGCTGCCATGCTGCTGCGGGCTCACACGATAAAAAAAAAAAAAGCACGAAAGCGGATCACAAACGAGACCGAGCTTCTGATCTGTCTATCGCAGGGCCTTTTTACGGTGCGGTAAAAGGAAAAAAAAACGCAGTGCGGTGTGGTGCGGTTTTCATGCACGTGGAACAACCGTGGCTTGTGGGTATACCTGGTACTATTTTCAAGCAATAAGGGCCGGCCTTTATCGCTATACTATGTTTACGCCAAAGTGGTTAAGCCGCCACGGCCGCCTCCTCTGCCCGCCGCGGAAAGGAGTGAGAAAGGGGGACTTATGAAACCAGAACCCGGAGAGAAAATGTTGTTCTTGGACTTACGAAGCCAGAACCCGGAAAAAAAAAAATGTTTTGTTGTTGTTGTTGTTGTTGTTGTTTCTGCTGGTGGTGGTGGTTCTGTGGTTGTTGTTGTTGTTGGTGTTGGTGTGGGTGTTGGTGGTGGTAGTTCGCTGTTTTGGAAGATGTTGGGGCATGTGGGTGGGGGAACGGGGAGTTCTCTCAAGTCTGATGAGCTTAGCGCGATTTACGCGTACTTGATTTATCTGGTGAATCGTTTTTTTTTTTTTTCCTACCGTATCGCTTCGTACGGTATCTGCACTTGAGCACGAAGTCGCCGGCTTTGCCGAACGGAAACGAACTGAACCCAACCCAGCCCAGCCCATCCGGCATCAAACACAACCACACCTACAAACCTAACCCAACCAAACCATGTCCAACTCAACTGAGCTCAACCCAACCCAACTCAACCGGACCCAACCCAACCCTACCCAACCCTACGCAAACCAACCCAACCCAACCCAATCCAACCCCACCCAATCCTTCCCAACCCAGCCCAGCCAACATCGAACCAGTCCAATCAAATGAAAACCTTACGAAGCACAATCTAAGCCTGCCAAATCAAGCCAAGCTAAACTAAACCAAACCAAACTAAACCCAATCCCGCCGGAATTTTCAATTGATCAACCAATGATCAGGACAAGACCTGGCTGGAGCGGACGAGCGAAACCGTGAAGGGCTCCGTAGGCACGGGATCGGGGCCGTACAGCGGCGCCTGGGAAGGGGGGGCGGTGGGGTCGACTCCGGGTACATGTCGCACAACGGGGGGGACAACAGGGTGAGTGTGTGGGTGGGAACGGGAGAGGAGAGGTTTCCATTTTTTATAGAAGGGAGTCTAGAGGGGGGGTGGGTTGTACTCATGCCAGGGTGTACCTATGCCGTGCATGGCCATCGTTGTATGACCGTAGTCCCCCGCATCCCTACAATGCCGGGACGGAGCACGTCGGGGTTTCCGCCAGCCGTGATGACGGCTAAAAAAAAAAACAGAAAAAGACGGTACCCTGGTTGTCTAGCTCACGCAGGGAGAGTGGTGTTTTACAGCGTCAACCCAACCCATATATTATATAGGGGGGGAGGGTACTCATAGGTTGACCCCGGGTACACGTCGCACAACGGAGGGGGCAAGAGCGTGAGGGGGTACGGGTGTGTGAACGGGAGCTGGAAAGTTTTTCTGTGTTTTTTTAATGGAGTGTGGTGGGAAGGTGGGGATCAAGAGGGGGGTGGGGCGGGGCGGGGCGCATTCACTGTCATGCATGACTGTAGTCATATGACCATAGACCGGGGGGGGGGGGGGGGGTTGAGGAGGGTTCATGTCGCACACCTGAGGGGAAGCGCGCAACGGCGGGTACATGATCGTACAGCGGAGGGGATACTCATGAGTAGGTGTGGGGGCGAAGAGGCAATCGTTTTTCCAATATCACGACGAGGCTTGGCCTTGTTGAGGGTCATCAAGGCCTCTTGTGGCCAGGAATATTAGCACCGTTTAGTGTTGGTCTTGATGCATTAACACCCCTTCTATTTCCGCCCGGGGTGGTGCTGGTTGTTGGGGGGGGGGGGGGGGCGGTCAGCGGAGAGGGGAAACACACCGCGGTCTGCAAGCGTCCTTGGTGTGGCGTGGGGTCTCCATTGTTTTAAGGGGGGGGACCAGGGAGGGGACGGGACGGGCGGGAGGGTGTGGGTTATGATTCGGGGTACGTGTCGTACAACGGGGGGGGGGGGGAAGGGAGGGGGGCAGCGTGAGTGGGGTGTTCGTGGGAAAGAGAAGAAAACAGTATTCTTCTCCGTTGCTGCTGTATTTGTGGAAAGTTAACGTAAGAGAGGCAGCCACCCCCGCAAACTTGTGCGTTTCCCGGAGCCGTGTTACGCAGATCCCACCTGGCAAACGTGAGAACCTCGTGCGGATGTAGTAAGCAGTGGGATACCTGCAGTGGGATACCTGCTCCCCCCCCCCCCCCCTCCCCCCGGCATCGTAGGGATGCGAGGGTCTATGATCATACGACTACGGCCATGCATGCGATGGAATACATCTCTCCTATCCAGTACACCCCCCCCCCCCCCCCCCCCCCCCCCCCCCCCCCCCCCTTCCCCCGAAAAGTCTAGGTCGTGAAATAGGGATCTCATGCGTCGGTTGTGTACGTACATGCCTTTTTTTTCTGGTATTCGTTTTTTTGTAAGACTATCGCTGTATGTTATGTTCTGTCCGAGCGGCTGGCTGCCTTCCATCCCGGCTGAGCGCTCGTTCGTTGCTCGGCCTCGTGTGTCTGTTCGCCCGTCCTTTTTGTTGCCGTCGGTCGCAGGGGTTTGCACCGTCATCGTCGTACGTAAGCAACAGAGGCCCCAACGCCTACGCTGGAGGCGGGAGCGACGGAGCGGGGTACCGATCGGAGGTAAACCCGTTTTTTTGACGAGACGAGTTTTTGCAAGGGCAACTCAATCAATATTTTCGACAAAACGGTTGGCACACCCTACTGATATACGAGACTGCTAGAACAAACCCTCGACCCTGATTTGTAACCCTCGTGGGCCATGTAGACAGACGCAACCGTAAATAACCTTTGAGCTCGCACGTAGGGGGGCAGTACGTATCGTTTTTTTGCGCTCCATTTTCCTCCTAGAACGGGAAGGTTCGCCAACACCGAGCAAGGTTTCTGGTCGTTAGAGAGCCTTCCGAAAACATGACACGTTAGTTCGACTTTTTTTTTTTAGCAGCCTTTTTTGAACCGTTGTCGAGAAAATGACCGCTGAAAATCAACCGCACCCCTGTACAAACTCAACGGCTATAAATATACGGTATTTGACCGAATGGTTGGGGCTGTTCGTAGACGGTACGTAGTATTAATAAGTGTGTGTCGACCATTTTATTGATTTATGTGGGAAACTCTACTTCCTGGTAGTCCTGGTAGTGTATTTTTGCCGATTTCGTCGATTAAATGCGTGTCCGAGCACAGTACGCGAGACAGTGCAAGAATGCGACAAACCGTTTACGACCGTGGGACCATGTTTTAGAACACCCATCACCGTTTAGGAAAGCTGAAAAAAGCCAAACCGTTCGAGATAGTCGTGTTCTGGGCCGGGCTTGAAGTGTTGCACTCGTGGAAGAGACAGATCATCTACAGATCGTTGACGATCTAGAGCTTTCAGGGAAGATAGATTGGTCATGTATCCCTGGTCTGTACTCTGCGGCATGATATGATCTGGCTCTTGTTGCCCGGTGGGAGCCGTTTCATATGCGATGTAAACTGTACGTAGCATGTGTCCCGGGTTGGGTCTGCACTATTTTACGGGGGACCATAGTAAACAGGACCTATGGCACACACAGAAACCTATATATTTGCCTATTTTCACTACCAATATTTGGTCCTATTTACTATGGCTCCCTTTAAAATAGCACAATATTGTACCATTCTGCTCCGAAAGGCAAGGGATCGTTTGGATTACATGGTTTTAATAGTGGGAAAAAATGTCGTGGGAGTTCTGGACATGAGTGGGGTCTCATGTCGGCAGGGTGGGATGTACAGAGCGGGATTATCTGTCTATCCGACCTGTGTAAGCATGCCTTCGGAACAGGAATTCACCCCCCCCCCGGCCCTCCCTCCCTCCCCTTTTTACCTTTGTTAGGCGTAGGAATGGTGCTCCGCCTTGAAAGGGATTCGTGGTACATGATCAAGTAGCTAAGGCAAGCAGCAAATGAGTGCCCCCCCCCCCCCCCCCCCCTACTCCCCGCGCCTCACTGTTAATAGCGTTTGCAGTTCGCCCTTTGTGCGAGTCGCCGAACTCGGTGAAAACTCGACGTGCTCCGTACCGCCATTGTAGGGATGCAAGAGTCCATGGTCATACGACTATGGCCATGCGTGGTATCGAGTACCCTCCCTCCTCTCCCTCCTTCCTCTCCCCCTCCCCGGTTTTTACTTAATCAGGCGGTGTCCAGCGCGTACGAAAACGCGAGAGCGAGCAGCCAGGCCTACGCTTCCCAGTGGAACCAAGGCTCGTCGAGGTAATGTGCTGTGGTGTGCTGTGCCGTGCTGTGCTGTGCCTGTGCTGTGCGGTTGCGGTTATTTGGTTCTACGAGGTACTTTGGTCTGCCTTCCTGCACCGTGCTGTGCTGTGCCTTCTTGCTGTGATACTGCGGTGCTTCACCGAGGTGCTCCGTTCTGTGCCCTGCTTTACTGTACTGTACCGTACCGTACCGTATCGTACGGTACCGTGCTGGTATGATTTGGGGGTGTTTTCCATTGCGGGCCCCCTCCCGCGTGTGCTGGAACGGTGGGCTCTGTGTGTGTTCCATCCTTCTACAAGTCATCCATCGGCAGTTGAGTCATGTAAAAAATGACGTCGAGTTCGCTCTCGGGGGTGCTGCATCGTTTTTCAGCGCTCGAGTTTTCCCGGAACCGGCGGGAAGGTTCGCCCGCACCGATCAACCATGGTGTTTTCGGAAAGATGCTGGTCGAGAGAGAGAGAGAGAGAGAGAGAGAGAGAGAGAGAGAGAGAGAGAGAGAGAGAGAGAGAGAGAGGAGAGAGCCCTCCCGAAAATGCAGTGTTCCGCTTTTAGCAGCATTTGAGCATTGCCGCTGCTATCTGTCGAGAAAAATGAGCGATGATGAACGACCGCACGCCTGGGCGAGCACTGAGGCGTTCTACCTTAGGGGTTCACCTGAAATTGTTTTGTCTGAGGCTCCTCCTACGCCAGGTCCACCCAAGTGATAGCCCGGAATTCAACGGGCGGGGACGAACATAGGAATACCACGGATGGTTGGCATCTGCGGGGCGCGCAACTTCAATACTTGAGATACAGGTTTCCCCACGAACGGCGGGGGTTCTGTACGTCCTTCGACTGACGCCCGATGAGAATGCCGTGGTGACGCTGAAAGTTTTTCTTTTGCCCCAAACGCCTAACCTCTATCGTAGAACGCCTTAACTCAACGGCTATATATTCGGTGTATCGGTGTGTGGGTGTTCTTCACATATAGCCGTTCTTTCTGCCAGTCGACGTCCAGCATCACCCGCGTCCGTGCCGATTCTGCAATCGCATGAGAGGTACTAGCTCCGTGGTCACAAAGCTACAGTACGACACTGAGGTGCTACTGTACGTACGGTTGTCATGCAGTAGTGCAGGGTAGACGATGCGATGCCATGTCATCGTACTGGGTACGACGAGCACGACATGCACATTCTATTAATAGGAAAATAACGAAAAATCGAAAGAAGCACAGAAAAACCGATCAACAAGAAGGGCCTTAAAAGTTTCGGTACTTAAGAGTAGGTAGGTCGTTCGATGGATAAGATGGGGTAGGTAGACAAGGCTGGTAGAGTGAAGGTACATTTTAAGTAAGTCTGTCGATACGTCGATGGCCTAATTCCATCTAGCGCTCATTGATTTCTCTTTGTTTTGCCAGCACCCTCTCTCTCTCTCCCTCCCTCTGTCTCCATGTCTCTGTATCTCTGTCTCTCTGTTGTCTTTGTCTATTGTGTCTCTGTCTCGTGTCTTTCTGTCCTCGTGTGTTTGTCGCTGTGTCTCTTTGTGGCTCCCTACCTCTCGTTGTCTCTTTTCTCTGTCTCACTCCCGTTCTCTCTTTCTCTCCACCCTTTCCATATTCCCTGATCTCTCCGCCCTCTCCGCCTTTGTCTCCGCCTCCATCTCTGCACACATCTCTCCCCTCTGCCCCCCTCGTAGCAGCGGTGGAATCGGAAACCCCGGGGAGGCGTGAGAGGTGTATGGGGGGGCAACGCCAACACCAACCCCACCTCCACCTCCACCAGCAACAGCGCCCCCCCTAGCCACCAAGACCCTGGGAACCCTCCATCAGGCAATCCTTACGGGGGAGGCGGGGGCGGAGGCGGCGACGCGGGAGGGGGGGCGCGGCCACGGGGTGCTGGTGGGAGAGAGGGTTTTGTGGGGAGGACAGGTGGAGGCGATGCTGACGGCGGGTACGAGGGGAAACTGGTGGAGGAGATATGTGCTGCGGGGAGGGACTAAATCTACCCCCGGAAGGTATAGATGTATATGTTTATATGTATACGTATATTTGTCAATTTTTGTACTTTAGCCAACTTTTCTCTTCGTACAAAGCACTTTTCGGCATAGCACCAAATGCTCGGAAACAGAAGCCCGGCCGGACACATTGGTCGAGGTCTCGGAGCGATCCGTGCACTCTGGAGCACGTGGCGGGCGCCCAAAGTGTTTTTTTCTGGCGGGAGTGGATAAGACGATTTCCCTGGTTTCAGTACGAGAGGCCTTATTTTGTACGTACGTATCGGTACATTGTCATGCTCTCTGTTTTCTCCCCCCGGCTCTCATGAGCTGTGAGCACACAGCTCAGGCATATACCACGTACACAACAGACAACATGCACAAATCCCATCGTTCCAACGCTGCCGCCCACACGCCGTGCGTGTTCGACACACCCATATGCGTAGTGTTGGTGTGGTTGGCTGTGTTTGTCGGAGCCTGCCGTCCGCATTCCACGGTCTGCCATATATTTTTTTATCCGTATGTACCCAGGATGACGTACAATATCCCTGTACATTTTTTTTGGGTTGTTGCGCGGAGCACGGACCACCGCCTAGAGAACAATACCCCCCACATCAGTGCACAGAACGTGCTTACCTCCAGCTTCCTACAGCACCACAACCCTGCTGCCCAGCAGCAGCAGTGGGCACACCTCGCGCGTATGGAAGATCGTACTGCGGCTCATTCGTGCAGCAGCGTTCGTACAAAACATACTTACAGCAATAGTACAGTAGTTCTGATTGCAGTGTGTCCTACATTGCTGACCGATAGATCAACCATCGTACCTGTACAAGCTACTCTACTGCTGTAGGGGATCGTGCAAAGTGTATATGATTGCGTAAAAAGCACGACGTGCCAGTTGTACGAGCACTGCTGTTCTGGCGTATACGTTTATACTGCGCTGGATAACATTTTCGTTTTCCGAGGTTCGACTGGCACCATCCACGTTTTTTTTTGTTTTGTTTTTATTTCACTTTTGACTTTTTTTTGTACCAGGACTACAACAGCACTACAGTAATAATGATACATTCGTCCACACCTTGCTTTTCTGAACGTGTACGCACTCGTAGCACGATATGCTATTGCTGTAATATAAGTTGTGTGTGTTTATTTTCCACTTCTGACTTTTCTTGTGCCAGTACGTCCATGCACCTTGCTTTTCTGAACGTATAATATGATATAGTACATGTTACTTGTGTGTTTTAGCCCAAATTATATAGTTTGGGCGCGCTTGCGTGTCGCGTGCGTTCGTACCTCTACATTTCACAGCTACGCCGAATACTTGGGATTACAGCATGTTCGAGAAAATACTGCTGCTATTACCGCAGGTACTTTGTATATACTCGCGGTATTTCGGGGTTTTAGTACGCGAGATACTGCGAGTACTCGCAGTATTTTGAGGTTCTGGTGTACTACTTCAGATACTTGCGGGCTCGCACTAATGCGGGGTTCGCTACTGCTGCTGGCATGGATACCGCCTGTTGTGCTTCCAAGTATCTCGGGGTTATGTACCGCGGGTACTACAAGTATACCGGTACTAGTCTAGCAGTATTTCGTCCGTTGGTAGTGTTCGTACTGCTGCTTCTGCGAGACTCAGTGCTCGCAGTAATGAAATACGCTCGATATGCCCAGTATGCTTCGAGTATGAAGTATACTTCAACCGTCTGTGCACCGTGTCGACAAGTCTCAGACCCAGCGTTCGGCACAAAACGCACCAAGATAGTCCCACACGAGTGGGAGTTGGAGCAAACTATACTTTCGCTGGAGACAACTTGAGCACTTGAAGCAGTCTAGCAGTATTTCGATATATGCATGTACTGCGAATACTCTCAGTATCTCGAGGTTCTGTATGTACTGCGCATATTGCCTTTACCCCAAGTATGTTGTGTTTCGATACTACTGCGGGTACATACTTACCTGTATTGTCGGGGTTCGGTACTGCTCACGCTCTCATTACTCTCAGTATTTGGGCCTTCTCAGTACTCGCGATATTTTTGCCGCCAGTACTCCAATACTCTCAGGACTCGGACTACGATTTGTTCTCGAGCATTTATCTGTGAAACCTTGATATTACCCTGAGCACCAAGAAACATTTATTTTGAGGGAGTACCAGTATGTATGTGTGTGTGCTGCATCTTATTACTCAGCCGGTCACAAAGTATTGTGGCGCAACCTCGACCTCGCGCAACTTTTTTGTACGTACGAATTAATCGCCGCGAGTCAGCTCGATCAATATATCTCCACTTACCGATACCCTGTTATATATTATTGTAGTAATGATCCCACACTAATTCCGCGAACAGTATAATAATATAGTCTGACCTCAAAAATATGTTGTGTGTGTGTTCTTCACGTTAACATAATGGGTGGGTGCAGATGCTACTTCTAAACAAATATGCAGGGTTTCATACGAGTATTATTTCGCTCTTGCGCCACTCCCCTGTCAATGCGGCACCTCCTGGAGGGGAACCTTGTATATTATATATTTATTAGTTCTTACGTGTTTGTTTTGGCCTCGATTGGTGTTCTCTGTTTGTCGTTGTGTCGCTTTCGAATGGGCAGCTTCCAAAGGAGGAGGGGGACCAAAACATGTCCGGCACAAGCCGTTCGTAACCAGCTAGTAGCTATAGGAGGGCGTTGGAAATATATCCAAGGGCATCGATCCCCCCACAACCACCACCCGCCCTCCCTCTCACCCACCTACCAACCCGCTCACCGACTCACCTACCCACCTACTCGCCCCACACAATCCACCCGTTGCACTCCTCCCTGTCTGTCTTACAACCCCCTCCCGCCCCCCGCGTTGCCTACCCCTTCCCCCCCGCACGCAGATTGACTAAAGAAATGGTTGATATTTCCATTTTTCCCCATGTGCGCAGCGCCCGTCGCTGCGCAATTGTCACCTTGAACCCCTGGAAAAGGGCTTTGAATTTATTGCGAAAGCGTTGCTGCAACCAGTTGACAAATGGGTTTGAAATGGTTGATTTTTTTTTTTTGATAATTGTTGACTATCGATGAATGTTTTTGACCAAATGTTGCTGAAGAGTGGTTGAAAAATGTTCGGAATTGCTTTCTTGAACTTGATTGGAGCGCAGCCGGAGACGGATACTGTCTTGGCGCCTACGACTTGCGACCCTGGCCCGGCCCTCCCGCGCCGCTCGCTTGCCAGAATTCGCAGCAAACTACTTGGTACTTAAGGGCTAGGCCAGTTTGCGACCCCCCGCCCCCACCCACCCACCTCCCAGAAACAGGAAGGGAATAAAGGTCGCTCTTATTTGGAGAGTTTTGTTTACAGAATTTCCAATCTCCAGGGTTTCGTTTGTTGCAATTTACAAGTCGTGACAGAACGCCTCTTTTATCTTGGTGCAATTTTCCAATGTTTTTAAATTGTGGAAATTTTCGAAAATAAGCTCTCTGAAAATAACGGCCGTAAGTTTCGCAAAAAAAAAACAACTTGGGAGGTGTCTCTATTAGAAGCAGAAACGGTGCTCCGGGCCGAAAGTAATGAATGCGCTGTTGGGAGTTGGGTGGAATCGCTTTTGTGGAGGGCAATGTCTGCCTGGTCTGTGAAAACCCGACGTGCTCCGTCCCGACATTGTAGTGGTGCGAGGGTCTGTGGTCACACGACTACGGCCATGCATGACATCATCTCACTCCCCCCCCCCCCCCCCCCACCCCCTCCCCTGGTGCTTTCCCTCTGCAAACGGATGAAAAAATGAACCATGGTTGGAAAAAAATGGTTGGGTGTGGTTGGAATCGCTTTGTGGAGCGCAGCCGGAGATGGACGCATTCTTGTCGAAGGCAGCCAGCCTGGACCCTGGCAGGGTGGCGGAGGCGCTTCTGGTGGCTCTCGACGCGGCGGACTGGCGGGCGCGGAGCAAGGCGTTGGCGGTAGTGGAGGTCAGTCGGTGAAAGTAGCAATCGTGTATGTGCTATTCGTAGACATGTAGAATAACCAAGAAAAAAAACGAAGCTGTGAGACGAGAAATTTTTCCTCAAAATTCGTTTTTTGCAAGGTCGGTGCGACCATTCGATCGCGTGTTTTGTTCGCGTGCGGGGTGTATATATATATATTTGAAAAAAAAAAAGGAAAGATTTATCCTTACAAATTATTATCGATTTTATGGAGATGTGATAGGGCGTGCTCGGTAGCAGTGTCGAGGATGATGGTGTCCACAGGGCTCTTTGCAACTATGTCCGTCTCAGTCTACCCCGTGGAACACTACAGATCGTAAATATATCTGCCCTGATGTATCTAGATGGTGAAGGGGGGAATCCGGTTGTCTGTCCGGGGTAAACATGCCACCGTTTCAAGTCAAACACCCGTAAACCGCCGCCGCCGGTGCATTGCTGTCCTTTGCAGGCCCTCCACCGGTCCGACCCCAGCTACCGCATCCCGCTGGAAGACGCCTTCCAGGATGTGGAGGCGGGGATCATCCCGCTCTGCGCCGACTCAAAGGTGACCGCGCGCCCCCCCCCCCCCCCCCCCCCGCGGACAGGGGTAGGGTTGTTTGTGGTTCGTCTTTTTGGGGTCGGGGGGTGGGGGTGCCGGTGGTAACGCGGGTGGAGGCGTTTTTTTTTGTTTCGGCTTCTCGCCCTCGGTGGTGGTGGTGGTGGTGGTGGCGGCGGCGGCGATAGTAGTGTGGGATGTTGGTGATGTTGGTGGTGGTACGGGAGGGGGGGTATTGGTGTTGGTGTTGGTGTTGGTGTTGGTGTCGGTGTTGGTGGTGTTGGTGTTGGTGTTGGTGTTGATGTAGGTGTTGGTGTTGGTGTCGATTTGGTGTTGGTGTTGGTGTTGTTGGTGTTGTTGGTGTTGGTGGTGGTGTTGGTGTTGGTGTAGGTGGTGTTCGAGTCGGAGGAGGAGGTAGAAGTGATGTTCTCCGTTGCTCTGTGGTACGATTTTTTGTTGGCGTTAGAGCGGGTGGGTGTTCTTTCAGTTGTCTTGGCTGTTGTTTTTGTCTTCGTTGATGGTTTGTCTTGGGTGTTGCGTCTTCTCGTTTCTGCTGAAACAAAGAAACAAGGTTGGTTCGCCTATGTCTGATCCCTGTTTTTTTTTACGTGTTGGTCCGCCATGCGGTCCGTGCATACTTTCCCTGTTATTTGGCTTGAGTTTTTTTCTTGGGTTTGTGAAATTAGCTCTTGTCGTGTGCTTGTCTGTGTCGTTTTCGTCCGTTTTGTTTGTTCCTTCTCTCTCATGTTCTTCCCCCTCCGCCCCCCCCATGCCTCCTTTCCTTCGCGCTGACCGTTCCATTTCCAGCCCGCCGTCCGAGACCGCGCTGTCCGAGTCTCCAAACTGCTTGGCCTAGACCATTCTCCCGCCTTAGCATCATCGGTGGCAACACCAGGAGGGGATGACGACAGCGTCAACAATGGCTACTCTTGCGCGCCGGACGGCGACCCAACCTCGCCGCGACCACCACCACTGTCCTCGCCACGACCGCGTTCATCCTCCCCCTCCTCCTCCACGGGTGGAACCGCCGCCGCTCCGTCCGGCCCCGCCGTGGACCTCCTCGGTGGGGGTTTCGACTTCTCTGAAGGCGGCGGTGGTAACGGGGGTGGCGGGGTTGGTATCGGCGGCGGCGTGCTGGCTGAAAATGGGGACGCTAAGGGTGCAGCGGCAACACCGGCGGACGAGGTGGACCTACTTTTTGCTCTTCAAGATGATGGTGGCGGTGGCGGCGGGGCTGCCGCAAACGCAGCAACGCCTGAGGCCGTAGCGGCGGCAGCGACCCCGAGCCTTATTTTGGACGTCGGCGACGCATCTGCGACAGCAGTAGAAGCGGGGGGAGGAGGGGGGTTAGGAGGTGCAGGAGGATTAGGGGGAGGGGGTGGGGGCGGAGGGCTCGACGATTTCCTCGGGATGGGGGAGAGCGCTAGCGGAGGAGGCGGTGGAGCGGGGGCGGGGGCGGGGGCGGGGGCGTTTATGTCTGCCACCGCTAACGCCACGGCTAACGTTATCCCCGCCGCGACTGCTGACGTCGCCTCCCCAGCCGTTGTTGACGCTGGAGGGTCGTTGTTCGCCGACCTTTCCGTAAAGGAAGGTAGTGGTGATGGTGGTGGTGGCGGTGGCGAAGGTGGAGTTTCTGGTGCCAAAGCGGGGGCGGAGGCGGGAGCGGGGGCAGGACCGGGAAACTCGGGGTTTGCATTCATGGGAGGGGCAGACACGGGGGGCGGTTCGGAGGCAGGGACCGCGGGGGCGGGGGTTGCGAGGGCGGGCTCGGGGACGGTGGAAGGTGGGAAGGGGTTGTCTCGCTGTCCCGTGTGTGTTCTTCGCGTTAAACCGTTCTTCCTATCCGTCGACATCCAGGACAACCAGTGTCCGCGCCGATTCTTCAATCCTAGAGAGATACAAGTTCTGTGGTCACAAAGCTACGCCACAGAGATACTACATTGCTACGTATGCATAAGCACATATGTACACAATGCAATGCCATGTTACCGTGTGGTTGGTGGGGGTGGGAGAAGGGCGGTAAAATATGTTGGGCGGGGAGGAAGGGTGAAAGGGAGAGCGGGGGGAGGGGGGGGGGGAGGGGGTTTGAGAGGGGGGGGGGGGGGGTGCGGAGGGGGGGTGAAAAGGGGGGGCCGGGGGCGTAGTGTACGGAGGGAGGGCGGGATACGGAATTTGCAGGGGAGGGGAGTGAGGGTGAGAGGTGGGGAGGGAGGGAAGGAAAGAGATAGGGCGGAGGGAAGGAGGGAGGGAGTCACGGAGGAAGGGAGGGAGGGCGGGAGAGGCAATGCGTTGCAGCGATCGAGGGGCTGTTCGGCGGTTTTCTTTTATCTACGCGAGCAGTCTTTGTCTGATGTGATTCGTTCTCCTGTAAGCTGTTTTTACTGTGCGAGAGGAAAGGGGGGGTTGTAAGTGGTGACACGCTCACGATCAGCGCCCCGCGGTAGGTAGCACGTTGCGCTGCTGGCGTGTGGCATCCACCGTGACTGTCGCTTCTGCTCCCTACTTTCCGCTCGTGCTCCTGCTGTTCCCCGCATTCGATCGTTCTTTACGCCGTTTCCCGTTCCCACCTTTTCCTTGTTTTATTGTCTCGCTCCCGTCGCCGATGTGTTTGCTTGGGTGGGACGGACAGGGTCCGCCGACCTCCTGTCGGGGTTTGCAGGAGATAATGCGGTGACGGCGGCTGACGGAGGAGGACTGGGGGACATGCTTACCATGTCCCCGGACGCGCTGCATGTAGCCGGCGGAACGGGACAGGTACGCGGTCAGGGTTTTGACTTTGTAGCGGGAAGGAGGGGGAGGGTGTGGGGGGTCTATAGGGACATAACGGGGTGTATATTTGTTGACGTTGTAGAGGTAGGTAGTGGGGGAGGGGCCAGGGGGAGGGAACGGGGGAGGGGGGAGGGGGAGGGGGGGGAGGGCGTATTAATTTGGTGCTTGCCTTTGCCTTAGTCGTTTGACCATTGACCACGCATCCCTTTCGAGACGGAGCACCGTCCCTGCTCATAGTAGAGACACCTCCAACTGTTGTTGTTGTTGTTGTTGTTGTTTTATTCACATTAAACCGTTCTTTTACCCGTCGACATCCAGCACAACCAGTATCCGTGCCGATTTTTTTGGGCGCTCATTACGTTGTTTCCATGTATCACCTGCCGTGGAAAAGTTTTGGTAATCTTTTCCTATTCCTGTTTCAACGCCTGTGGCCGCCATCTATGTCCTAGGATGGCGATCGTTTACCTCGTTACTATCTATTACGGAGGCCATAATTAATAGGACCTACGGTATACACAAAAAACCTATATATTTACCTATTTTTACTAACAATATTTGGTCCTATTTACTATGGTCCCAAGTAATAGTGTACCGAACTCTCGATACTATCTATTAATAGTGTATTGAAGTCCTCAATGTGATATTCGTCTAATTCCTCATCTCTTCTAAAAGATCCCGTTCTTCCTTGTCTCGCATTTTCCTACTATGTGAGTTCTACTCTATATGCTCTGCCACACGGGCACATGCATGCATCCACTTCCTCCTCCTCCCGGCTACTGGTGTACCTCTTGCCTCGTTCTGACAAGCTCTGGTTCCCTGCACGAAATCGCAGTTTCAGCGTTTTCGCGAAGTCCATCGGGCCGTGCAAATACGTTTTGATGCCTATCCGTTCGCTTAATCCAAGTTTTCGTAGCGCTGCTGTAGCCTTTCGCTTCTTTCTACCTCTTTTTCTACTTTAGTCTCTCACCTCCCAAACTTCTATTCGGACATTATGTCTTCTTGGTTTCCTCCTACGTTCTTCCACACTTTCTCGACTACGCTGTTCCACCTTGTTCCAGCTCGCCCTTGTGTTACTTTCTCTCATACAGCTGGGGTGGGGTTTCTATCAAAACGAACGGCATACTTTTCAATTTTGTGGAGGCGGGGGGTGGGGGGTGTCCTCACAGAATGAGACACGTTTTTTTTTTTTTTTTTTTTTTTTTTTTTTTGTTACGAAGCGCCCCGGAGAGCGAGAGGAAACCCCTGTCCAGCATTATTTCTCTAGTAGCTTTCGTGTACCGGTTCGAACCAGGTTCGTTTCTTCCACCTTAACACACTCGGGCCTGTCTCTGACCGTCCGTGCCGCCATCAAAGTAACCGTGGTTTACTCAGAGGATGTAGACACCTGAGGGAGTCTAGATGCTTTCTCTCCCGACTCAGGTAGTGTAGGAGTTGAAGCCGCCAAAACCTCTCAACAGTCTCCCCAGCTTGACTCAGTACACGAGTCACCGTACCTCCTACCCATCTGGGCGGTAGTCCGCAACGTATTGTACGGGCCTACTGGTGATGCTACTGCTACATTTTCTGGAATGTCTGCACAAGGAGTTTTCCTACGCCCGCATTTTTATAGGATTGTGACGATATCATCGGTTGTGGAGGCGGAGAGGATGTGTGTACCGCATCAGATTTGCATATGGGCCGGCGACTATCGTACGCATTCAGCAAATATGCCAAAATGGTTGACCCTCACCTTTGACCACCCCTGACCTAGCCACCCCATGCATCCACTGTTGTGCGTTGTTGCCGAACTAGGCCTTGACCCTTAAGGCATACTTGGTATGTCTTCTATTAAAAACATACCATGGTATCTGGCTTCCCGTGCCCGGTGTCTTTGTTTTTTGCGGAGGAAGCGCTCGCTTGTTGGTTTAGATGTGGACCGCTCCGGATTCCGATGTATATGAATACCAGCTAGCGGGTATAGGATGGTGATCCCGGTCTTGCACCGCGACTCAACTACGCTGCTGTGCTCACAAGTGTACTACGAAAACTTCTGGATTGATGGGTGTATCCATTTTAATGTCTGAACGATATCAAACTATAGGATGATGATCCCGGTCTTGCACCTCGACTCATCTACGCTGTGCTACCGGGTGTGGTACGGAAACAGAAGGACTGATCGGTATATCCATATTGATGTCTAAAACGATAACAAACTGTGGGATGATGATCCCGGTCTTGCGCCGCGACTCATCTCCACTGTGCTACCGGGTGTAGTACAGAAACAGAAGGACTGATCGGTGTATCCATAGTAACGTCTAAAACGATAACAATCTATAGGGATGATGATCCCGGTCTTGCGCCGCGACTAACTGCGCTGTGTTAACAGGTGGCACTACGGAAATTTAAGAGCTGATTGGTGTTGATATGAATGTGTAAACGCTCCTCCTGCTATCTCCTTTCCGAGTGGTACTGTTCGGAAGCCACGTTGGACTCCGAAAGCCACTCCCCCCCCCCCCCCCCCCCCCCCCCCCCCCCCCCCCCCCCCCCCCCACCCCCCCCCCCCCCCCCCCCCCCCCCCCCCCCCCCCCCCCCCCCCCCCCCCCCCCCCCCCCCCCCCCCCCCCCCCCCCCCCCCCCCCCCCCCCCCCCCCCCCCCCCCCCCCCCCCCCGCCCCCCTCCACGTTTACCTACCACATCTGGTCTTGATTGGTGTGCTCCTCCGCGCATTTCAGGCACCATACCGGTGTACCTTGTTGGTGCTGCTGTACTGTAAACGTTTCCCCCCTTTTTACAGCTGCAAAAGTGTTTTCGACACGGTTATTACGAGGAGGTTTTCCCTTTTTGGAGAAGAACGCCGGTGCGGTCGTTTTTTTTTTTTTTTTCCGCAGGGCTTGATTATTGGTTGCAGTAGGGACGACATTTGCTTCAGTTCGCTTGCGTCTTCGTTTTGGGTGGGGACCGCTTTTTTTTAAGGCCCCCGTTCCGGTTCGCTGCGTACCGCCTCCCTGTACTACGTACGGTGGTGATGGAAGGGCAGGTGCAGGTGTACGGGTGTTGACTTGGCTGGGTTTTTCGCTTTTTGTTGTTGTGCTTGTTGCCTCTCCGGGCGTCATCTTCGCGCGAGGAAAAGGGTTTCCCATTCGTTCGGTGGCGTTTCGGTTCAAACGCAGCTGAAGTAGAGAAGGAGTAGCGTTTTTTTGTGTACGCACACCGTAGCGTATTTACTCGCCATACCACACTACTTATGCTTGCCGGGCAGAGGGAAGCATTCCTGTTTTGTTTCACTACACCGCTTGCGCTCGCGGGACAGCCGGAAATCCCCCGCTCCTCCTCCCCTCCCTTCCGCCCTCCCTCCTACCACGCGACTTTCATCGCCGTCATTTCTCATTTTTGTTCTTGGTCGACCCTTCCTCCCTCCCTTCCTCTCTCCCTCCCTCCACATTGCCTCCGTCGACGTCATCTTTAGTTTATTTTCTCGACCCCCCCCCTACCCCCCCCCCCCACCCCCCCGCGTGCCTCCCTCGTTCTCTATCTCCGCAATCGCCTCCGTTGGTTAACGTCATTTGGTCTGTGTTTTCAATATCCGTTCGACCCGCTATCGTGCACTCAATCTCACACCACGTTTTACATCTTTCTTTTTATAATGTGTGTTGCACGCACACGACGATTTTGACAACAGGCTGGCGGTGATGCTGGCCGAAAGACGCCGAAAGACGATTGGTTGGGGCTAGGGAGCGGTAGTGTTGGCAGCGGCCGTAGCGGCGTGAGCGGCGTAAGCAATGCTGGAGGGCCAGCATCTACCACAGGAGCCGCCATCGCCACCACCGCTGGATCATCGTCTTCGCCGATGTCTTTGCTGGAGGGATGGGGTGAGGTGGGAAGCGGCGTTGTTAGTGGTGGTGGCGGTGGTGGGGGAGGTGTGGACAGCAACATCGCGGGGGCTGATCGTCACCGGATGCTTCAAGAGAAGGTGACGGGGATATAATTATTTGGTTATGATTTTATGGCCATGGCGTTGCTGTCGTTGTTGTCGTTGTTGTTGTTGTTGTTGTTGCGTCTAGAGGTGATGTGAGGAAATACATGTTGAGTTGTTTTCCGTCGTGTATATACGTAGTTTCATTTGGTTCCGTGTGGGGGAATTAGGTGGTAGGGCGAGAGAGCAGGATGGCCCGAGTGCGTTCATGCTTTGTCATTTTTTTTGTTGCAGTTTATTCGTTCGTTCGTTCGTTCGTTCGTTCGTTCATTTTTTTTTTTTTCGTTTTGGTGCACGCTTTTCTTTTGCTTGTGTCAAAATGGTCTGTAATAATAGAGACGAACTCCATGCTTTTGCCCCAGGCGAACCCCTGACGCGTTCGGACCCGCGCCATGTATCCCCCATTCTGACCAGACTCGCGACGCCTATACGTCGTTTGCTTGATTGGACTGCTGTGCAACTCAAAACCTAACCCAGCTAAGCCTTATCTAGGACCGAATCGAACGCAAACCGAACCCAACCCAGCCTCAACCAAACCCCGCCCAGCCCAAACGAACCTAACCCCGACCAAATCTGGAACCCAGCTGAATCAACACGAACCTGTAACCAAAACGAGACCAAACCCTGCCCGACCCAACCCAAGGCTACCGAAGATAACTCAACTCAACCCAACTCAACCCAACCTGACCCAACCCAAACTAGCCCGACCTATATCGCAAAACCCAACCTAAAACCGAAACCCAACCCAACCCTAACCGCGGCAACAGGTGATGATGATGCAGAAGAAGGGTCTAGGTCTCGGCCAGGGTGGGGCGGGTGGGGGGCTAACGGGAGGACCCCTTCCTTTCCCAGGGGGAGGGGGTGCCGCAAGCTTAGGCGGGCCTTCTCAGATGATGCAGTACCCAGGGGGTTTCCAGAACCAAAGAGCGGCCAGTGCAGGCGTTTTGGGTGCGGGGATGATAAGACCCGGTGGCGGCTCGGTGCTGGGGGTCGGGGTCGGGGCGGGAGCGGGGATGGGGGTAGGCAAGGTTATCCCTGATGCGAGCGCGGCGGGAGGGGGTGTAGGGGGGGGGTTTGGGGGGGTGGGAGGTGGTGGAGTTGGAATTGCGGGAGGGCAGCAGCAGCAGCAGCAGCAGCCGAAGTCGAAGTCACCGGATTCATTTAGCTTTGTCACGGACGTCATGCACGACTCGATCAAGTAGACGGGACCAAGCGCGAAAATGACACGAGTCGGATCGGATCGGGTCGGATCGGGTCGGGTCGGGTCGGGTCGGGTCGGGTCGGGTCGGGTCAGGTCAGGTCGACTCGGGTCACCCTGGCCCGACCCAATCCGCAGGGTTGAAACTGACCCGTGGACAGACCTGGAAAGGGAGGGCAAGAGCCGCATCAACATCCACAGACACCGCCACAACAAAAGCGACAGCTAGGGCGACGAATAGCAAACGGGCGAGAGGCGGCGATAGCGGGCGACGGCGGTAGCAAACGATTAGCGAACGACGGCAGCAGGTGGCGACTAAAGCAGTAGCTAGTGAGAGAAAGCGACGGCGGCAGGAAGGTGGGAGAGAATAACAACGGCGACCACAGCAGCGGCGTGAGAGGGACAGAGAGAAAGAGAAAGAGAGGAGCGCCACCGATTAACGACAGCGGTAACGTTAGCGTTGCCTCGAGATGGTGATCGCAACGCCGGCGAGAGAGAGAGCAACGGCAGGAACGACAGCAAGGGAGGGAAGGAAGGAGGGAGGGAGGGAGGGAGAGTCAGACCGACACCGGTAATGTCCAGTAGGATGGGGGTGTGCCTCCGTTTTTGTGATTCACGCTGACGTTTCCGTTCCGTTCCTTCCTGTTTTTTTTTGGTTAGACCTTTTTTTGCCGTCAAGCGCTTGCACACAGCAGTGCCGCGAGCATTCGACGCACGGTCTTTTGTGTGTGTCTTGAAGTGTCCCCCCTTAGGTTGGGATGTTGTGCTGTTTATGATGACGTTGCGCTTGGCGGCAGTGTTTCCGTTGGTGGTTATGTTACCGTTGACCGTGATGTTATTTCGTTGGCGGTGACGTGGAACCGTTGATGGTGTACCGTTTACGGTGTCGTCGTGCCGGTGGAGGTGACATTACCGTTGGAGACCACGTTGGAGGTATATTTCCGTTGACCTTGTCGTTACCGATGGCATTGATTCTATCGCTTGTGGTGACGTTGCATCGCTGGTGAGGACGTTGGACCCTTGGCGGTGTCGTTTTTTTTTACCGTTGTCGATCACGTTGCCGTTTAAGGTAATGTTACCGTTGGAAGTGCTACTCCTGATGCAGACGTAACCGTTGGCGAAACTAGTGCCTTTTGGCGATGACGTTACCCTTGGCAGTAACAGTGTACCGTTGACGGTTATGTTGCCGTTGGCCGTACCATTACCGTTGACGCTAGTTTTTTAGCGTTGGCGGCAGCAATGGTACACTGCCGATTGTGGTGACATTAGTGCCGTTGAACGGCTGCAAGGCGACCCGTCGCTCTCTCTCGTAGGAACGCGTGCCGCGTTTTCCCATCGGTCTGTCCGCCTGTCTGCCTGTCTGCCTGTCTGCCTGTCCGCGAGCGCTCATGCGGAACGTTTCGCGACTCGACTTCCATTTGCGTTTTTTTGTGACACCGGATTGAACGGGAGGAGTGGGGTGGCGTGGGACAACGACGACGAGGGGAGGCCACGGCAGGGCGGAGCGGGAGGTGGGAGGAAGTGGCCCGTTCTGAGTGTTTGGATGCTGCCGTAAGAGGCGGAGGATAACCTGGGAGGGACGGAAGGAGGCGGGAGGGGTGGGGGGGAGTGGGGCTGTGGACGTGACCAGCCCATTGGCGCTTGACGGGCATTTTTCGTTTGGCATAGCGAGTTCCGGGTGTACTGCTGTTCTTTTTTTTTTAATGTGCTGGCGGAACGGCTGTCAGGCGGGCGAGAAGGAGTGGGGCACGGTTGGAGGGGAGGGGAGGGGAAGGTGGGTTGGGCGTGGGGGGTGCGCTGGTATAGCTTGTTGCTCTCTTTTGTGGTGTGTGAGTGCGGTTGTTGTGTACTTGCTGGTGTGGAGTTTTTTAAAAAAATCTTTCGAGGCCGTGCCTCGCTGCTGCTGCTGCTGATGCTGCTGCTGCTGCGTCTGGTCCTGGTGGTACCGGTGGTGGGGCTGCCCCGTTGCGTCGTGCGCTAATAATGCTCGCGTTAAAGTCGCTGCGCGCACACTAAACGCGTGCTTTCGTAATACATGTCGTCCGTTTTTTATTGTTGAGTTTTTTTGTGGACTATTTCGATCGTGTACGCTCGGCTGACCGAGACTCTATTTTTCCACGACCTCCGCCACCGCCACCACCACCACTGCCGCCACCGTCGCCTCCGCCGTTTCGTGTACGACTTAATATTTTATTTCGCGAGTTATTTTGCTGCAATATGTTGTTGCTGTTGCTGTTGCTGCTGCTGCTGTGAAACGCTGCACAATACCTTGGTTGGTAGGTCCATTGGTTCGTTAAGCGCATCGGTGGTCCGTTCGTTGATTGGTTCACCGACAATTAGGTGGGAGTTTGATTGGCTGAGTATTAGGTGGTCGGTCGGTCGATTGGTTGGGTTGGTTGGTTGTTGTTGTTGGTTTTTTTTTTTTTTGTCGGTTGAGCATCCCGTTCGTGGTCGCCTGTGGTTAGTCTCCTGCTCAGTCGCGAAGGTGGTTCATTTCGTTTTTTTTGTGAGGATTAAAAAGAACGAGACGTGGCAATACAGATGAAATTATTAGCGGAGGTAGTTCTCGGTTCGATTGTTGTGCGAGCCGGTCCGCAACCCGCTGCTGCTCTGCTATTGCTGCTGTCACGAGGTACACCGTCGAGGCGAGTCTAGCCTCTTCGTGTGTCACTTGGAAAGGGGGGGACTCGAGGTGAATTATAGTGCGGGGTACCATACTACAACAGTACGTCGTGCAGTCAGTAGTTCGTTACGTGCCGGTTTTGTTTTTTTATTTGTCTTGGCCAACACTTGAATTGATCTCGTTGTTTCCCCCGCTCTATTTGTTTACGATTTTTATTTTTCATGAGCGTTTCTTTTTCTAAAAACACTCTGAAAAAATCGCAGCGACGCCCCAAGCTTTTTGTTTTTTCCACTTGATACCTGTGCAACAGGTATGTACGAAAGCGCTACTTAATACTTCTTTCCGAAGTTCACGGCGCCGTCCTACCGTTTTTTCTTCACCCCTTCACGGGTTTAGTATCAGTTTCGGCTGGAACAATACGTACCAACACCTTCATATTTTTTTTTACCTCGAGTTATTTGACCGCGGCTGATAAAATCCAAGCTCAAGAAAGTATCCCATGGCCACGCGCTTGCGGCGATTGCTTCACACATGTCACCCCCGGCTGCCTGAGAAACCTCGTGGTTTTGTTCGACAACTTCGGCCAGTAACCCCGCTCGGCGTCTGCAATCTTCGAATTTCACTTGATCGAAGCGTCGAGTCTCTGATGTCAAGACGACAGGGAGGGGAAAGTGGTTTTCCTGATTACTGCGTGGTGTTCAGCGTTGGTTGTTTCTGAATAATCATATCGTATCATGGTGTACTTACGGAGGGTGGTTGTTATTAATAGTATTAATAGTATTTTTTTTCGTCGATTTTTCAAAAATTTTAAATGTCGAACAAATATTGGTATTGTACGTGTATCATACGATTACGTCGCAACTACAGCGCGTACACACATGCACTGCAGCACCACAGAAACTCGAGGACACGTGCTTTCGAATAAAGCGTGGTTTTATTCCAAACGGCCCAATCGAGCGACTAGGACGTACATGCAAAGATTTGGTAGTATATTCAAGAAAAAATCTGGGAAATCATACAACTTTTCGAATTCATCCCCGTTTATAAAAATTCAAATTACATGCAACACCCAACAATGCGGGCTAAATCGCACAAGAGCTCGAATCGCGATCGACGCTGTACTGCTAGAGCTACGCCCTCCTGAAGAGAGACACCTCGTTTGGCTGCGGCCTACACCACCATCTCGGCGCTACTGGGTGTTACTGGTGGCGTCGTTGCTGTGGCGCTGCGTTCTGTTGCAGCGTGCTCACTGCCTGTTCATCCTTGTGCCCCACTTGTGATCACGTTTCCGCTGCCCGCACGAACATCTCCTTGCCTTGCGCCGCGAAACGTTTTCCTTTTGCCCGTAGAACAATCCTACTGCTGACATTCTTGACAGCTCATTCGGATTGCCCATTTCTCAACAAAGCCACCCACAACTCGCTGGCAGCAACCGTGGCCTGGTTCGGGCCCACACCTTTCATTTGCATTCTTGTTTGTTGGACACGAAGCGGCTGATGTATGTATCCCGCGGTGGAGCCAGTCGAAATTTCCAGGGCTTTTCGCGGGTCAAGTCAAATCTCACGGGTCGGGTCGGGTCGGGTCGGGTCAGCTGACCCGACCCGACCCGCGAGATTTTGAAAGCCTCTTGACCCGACCCGACCCGACCCGCGAGATTTAAAAAGTTGTTGACCCGACCCGACCCGACCCGTGAGATTTGAGAATATCCTGACCCGACCCGACCCGACCCGCGAGATTTCAAAACCTCCTGACCCGACCCGACCCGACCCGCCACCTTCGGATTGACCCGTGAGACACGGGTTTTATGCGGGTCGGGTCACCTTGACCCGTGAGACTATTTATCTTGATCCGCATGTCCGACCTGTGGATCCAGCCCGTGGGTCGACACTTCAAAAACAATTTATTATCCATTTTTGTGCCCACAAGCGATATGTGGCCTGGCTGTAGTGGGTATAAATGGATGCGGGCATGCGTAAATGGGTTTGGCAGTGTTTTAATGTGGGAATATGATACCAACAAGGAGTATTATTGAGTATTTGTACGAGAAAAGCCTTTGGGTAAGAGAGTGGGAAGTGCTTTGAGTGTCGGATCCGCGGGCCGGATGCGCGGGTCCGACCCGCGGGTCAGCAGAAAAGAACTCGCGGGTCACGCTGGGCCGACCCGCGAGTGACCCGTTTCTCGCGGATCATGACCTGACCCAACCCGTGAGCTTTTCATCACCTCTTGACCCGACCCGACCCGACCCGTGAGATTTGAAAACCTCTTGACCCGACCCGACCCGACCCGTGAGATTCCGAACACTTCCTGACCCGACCCGACCCGACCCGTGACATTTTAAACACCCCGTGACCCGACCCGCGGGTCGGATCATGACCCGCGAAAAACTCTGGAAATTTCGAATTTCGGGCAAACTCAAATACGGAGAAAACTCGTGGATACTGCCCCACCACAAGGTAAATATGATGAATTTGCTTGAAGCAAGCATTGCTTGAACCGCTGGACCCACGCCGTTCATTTTAGCCCTTGTTTATCACACACAAACCATTATTTGATGATTTATCTGCCTCACAGTGGAGTCAGTCGAAATTTCAATTTTCGAGAAAATGTCAAAAGGCGGTTGGTAATTTGGGTGAAATGCCCAATTCTCAACGTGTTTTATTATCTGTATCCTGAACTTTTTATTCTTTCCGGAACCGCTGGGCCATCAACATTCATTTGCGCCCTATTTCGTCCCAAACAAACATATATTGGGTGATTTATGTGCCTCGCAGTGGAATAAGTCGAGATTTTTGCAATTTTCTCAAATTCTGAAAATCATTGAAATTCGCCATTATAATTATTTCTCGGAAGAAACAAAGAAAAAAAATCAAAGTATATACGGCAAACGGCCTGATCAATACCTTTCATTCAAGCTATAGCTTGTTCGTTTAATCCAAGTATTACCCGACTTATTCCCGATTACTACTAACAACCACCCTCCGTAGTAGTATCCATTATTTATAAACTTGTACGATATATTCACGATTTCTGATGTTTGGGCGTGAATCTTCAAACGAATCAATCTCTGCACGACCGGTACGGCAGTACGAGCACTGCCTGCCTGTCGGCCCTGCCCCTCGACCCTGTCTGTCGGCCTGTTTGTCTGCTTGCCTGTCTGCTTCCCTGTTTGTCTGTCTGTCTGTCTATCTGGCTATCTGCTTATCTGTCTGGTTATTTGTCTGTCTTGTCTGTCTGTCTGCCTGCCTATTTGTCTGTCTGTCTGTCTGTCTGTCTGTCTGTCTGTCTGCCCGCTCTGCCCGCCTGCTTGCCGTGTTTTGCCACGTTTACACAACTGCTTGCGAGACCTGCAGACAACATATTTCTACAAGCCCGGTGTCACCAGAAGAAGCGGGCGAGCTTGCGCTCCTTCCTGGGGCTTATTCCGTTGGAAGCCGTCTCTTGTTGGCCGCGGTCGCCTTGCTGCGTTGCGTTTGGTGGTCTTGATGAGAGCTGTGGTTTTTGAACGAGGGGGGATTTCGCTTTCATTTTCTTCTTGTCTGCTTCGAACGCACACTGCCTTATTGTACCCTTTTGGGACCCACTCGCGTCGTCCACAAATAAATATGAAAGAGCCGGGCTTTTGAAGGTTTTGACGCGTTCATACCTGGTATGTCCTACGGTATAGATATCAAAAACATGATTTTCTATGTCCGTGCGTGTTTTCTCGTCAGCAGAGCGAGGATAACATGCAGTACGCGTAGAGTTAGTCACACACCATAATGTTCGATACTTGGTCTGATTCCGTCAGGGTCAGGGTTAGGGTTGCTCTGATTGGCTTAGGTGTTGAGAGAGGCATGGTTAGGATCATTTGTATTCGTCTCGTGCACAGTGCCTGTGAACAATTTTTTCGCCGAAAAACGATGGGTGCACTGCGTGCCTGCCGAATACGAAGATGAAGGATTTGGCGGATGTGAAAACGCCAGGCTGGGGTGAGCATGGTGGGGTCACCGGGGACCTGACGTGGTTAGATTCACATTGCTCACCCTCGGCGACTGTGGACTTGAAACGTTCGAGCTGGTCAAGCTCTGCAGGTCGATGCGGAAAATATCTCTATAATTTAGAGTGTGTGTCTCTCAACGCTCAAGGTTTGGCCCCCTAAAAACCAAAGGTTTGCTCCCCGAAGCGCTAACTTTTCAAACAACCGAACCCGAAGCCGGGCTAGTGTTTACTGTCAAGAACAGAGTAATCTTCCGGTATTAGTCGCGCAATGCCTTCCACGCTGTAGAATACTACGATCATACAGCTTACCCCCCGTGTCGTTCCGAGACAGTATGAGCCACACCAAGGGGCCGCCGATACCCGCGGTGAACTTCTACGCCATGCTCCCGCTATCCACGATCACATAAGGAGCTCGATATCGCTCCCGAAGCGTGACCTCGGAGACATTTGTTTGCTGAACCCGATAAATGTTTATATGATCCAGTCTGAGAACAAAATGGACTACTGTAGAGCAGTAGTAATACTATCGTTCTACACTGTCCGATTTCAGCCCACGTGAGGCGCTGAACCTGTCAGCAATTATTGAGTCGACCCGACGGTGTAGTTTTACAAAGAAATAAAAGTATGTGGCAACGCGGAAGCTTCTAGGCAACATGGACGTCGATACGTAAGGCAGAGGTGTGGAAATTGAAGAGCTGCATATCCGACTCGTGTTCTAGCTCGTGGAACCGGTGTTTTTCCTAATCTTCAACATGTATCCATGTGCGACACATCAGGGCGGGCTAGTGCTATGTTGTCGCTGCGGAAGCAAGCAAAAATACTCAGGTTACGGCTTTTGGAAATACGGGAAACTGATGACGTATTGCTAAATTGGAAATACTCGGGAAACTGATGACGTATTGCTTGGATGACATTCGTGTGTATGGGAAAACAAGGGATGAGCCAGGAAAATAGTGCTCCTTTTCCTGCCAGTCTTCCTCATCCGTTTCCAATTTCATTCACACGTTCACAATATCTACTGTACAAGGATACACAGAAGCGAAGGACAACGCGTACGCCGCAAGATAGGCAAACCAGATAGGGGATACGTAGACATCCCCGGCTTACCGCTAGAGTCAGGCTTACCACGGCAGTCCCGTGGGTGATCTCGAACAAGCCTTGTCGCGTTGGTCTCACAAACACTTCGAAATCCCCTTTTCGCAAGGAATGATGATGCACAAGGTACACGCAACAACCTGCATCACATCTGGTCTCATGTAGGGAGTGTCGGGTGATCTCACCATGACTGCGCACACGGCCGCCTCGATACCACCAGAAACGCCTCATCATCCCCTGCAGCTGGACCACCTGGTCTCCTGTAGGTTGTATCAAGTTATGTTATTAACATTGCGTCGGGTGCTCTAGAACAGGCTTCGTCGTGCTTAAACGCGAAGTACCTCCGGTTTCAAACATTTTAACATGCTCTTAAAATATCGGTTCCTCGTGACCCCATCAATACTGCGCCGAATACCCGCCCACAAGCTACGTCACGCCATCCTTGAACAATCCAAGCCACCTGCTACCCAACAATATTCACGTGCAGTCGCGCGGTTTTATACAAGGTGTATCACGTGGTACGATCTCGCACTATAACGAGGAGGCGCCAAAGCCTTTGAGCTCTTTTGATTGCACCCGGACGTCGCGGGAATCGACGAGAAGAGCAGGCATCAACCAAGCATTCCCCCGCCTATTCCCATACGATTTCCTGTACAATGCCTGATCCAAACGACATAACCCCAATACCGTGTCAAGCGAGTCGATGCCTCACACCTGGACGATGTTCTGTGAGATACTATTAATAGAGCACTTCTGGAATACCATTCCCCGGCTCTTCCAATACACAATACCTGCGCACATATTCCTCTGCTCTCCTGATATTTATTCTGCTAATAATATGTTATTTTTCTCAGCCTGCGATTGCGTGTGTATGCGATTGAGGTCCCAGAAACATGTGTGCGCCAATTCTAGGGCCCCATATCCGACCCCCTTAATCGCCTGGTCAAAGCAACAACTGATGTATCTTACGAGTCATCAGCTCCGAAAGGTCATCTCATTATCTATTTTTATTGCGGTCTTGTCGCTTCGCCTGCGTCATTTCTAACCGGCTTGGCAGTCACAGAACGCTCATACATTCTCCGTTTTTCAATACACCACGTCACATATCACAGCCCTCCTTGACACCACGGTATGCTCCCCCGCAAAACGCAGTCTTAGACCCGCGGGTGATAGATATCGACAAAACGCATTACAACATTTCCGGGCGGGCAGCAGCGCTATCCCACGCCTACACTCACGGCCGCCATGGACATATCCAAATCAATAACCGGGCAACCCTGGGTTTGTAGCCTCACAGGAGCACAAAGCACGCACCTATATATGAAACCCGTATCCTGCCGTGGAGCGAGCGTGGGCCAGGTAAACTACTAGTCCCTTTCAACTCCCGTAGGTTTCCCTGTGATTTTAGGTTTGTGCATGCACACGTTCGGTGCCCAGCCACTCACCACACAAGGAGCGCTCTCTACAAAGTCAAAAATAAATACGCAGATGGCCTGGTCGCTGGTTGCATTCATCCTCGCGACCTTCTCAACCTAGTACTGTAGGAGATGGTCGCGGGAGCCTGTCACAAGGACCCCCGAGTAAGACGTAACCCCCGCGAGAGGGAAATGCTCTCCGTCGCGGAACGGGGCAGGTTGCGCCTCGCCCCACAAATCTTTTTTCTTGGGCTCCCGTCGCCGCTGACCTCGTATAGAAAACGCCTTCGCTGCGTCGGTGTCTTCCCTCCAGCACCACCGTTAGAAACACGTTGCCGCATCCGGGCTCGCTCGGTCTTCTCGGACTGGGGTTGCCTTCCAACTCGATCGTCGGGTGTGCGTTGGTCGGAGCCTGAAATCAATGCCGAGCACTATTTTTACTTCTATTTCTTCCTCCACAGACTACATCTGATGGGCAGGGCGTCCTTTTCTCCTCCACAACATCGCCCCCGAAGTGGGCCGAAAGTGCGTGAGCTTCAACCTTTCGTTCCATCTCGGTGAGCGACATGATACGGATAGACCCCTCCCCCCCTTCCCCTCAATTGCACCCAACGTGCTAGGTCTAAACGCACGAGAGCCTCAAGCGCTCGTTCGGCCTCGGTCGGTGGTCTCTGACGAACAAGTGTCCTCTTCTCCAATGCCGCCCGGACGCCGGTGTTCATCGTCAGAATCACCAAGAGGGAAAGACTCGACCCCAAGGCGATCGATGTTGATGCCTGCCAGCGGTGCCCAGCTCGCGCGCGGCTCCACGCTGCCACCCTTGGACTCTTCCACCCCTCGGTTGTGCGCATCGTGTCCGGACATGCCACCGTAGTGGGGGGAACCACCGTTGCTACCATCGTCGAGGTATTGCCTTTTCTCACCGCCATGATCTGCTGACGACGGCACGCCAACGTCTAGGTCGGACAAATCATGCAGCGAGGTGGAGCTGGTGAAGCCGTCTGGCAGTACAACCCAGCTGGAAGGGTAGGAAAAAGAGAAGTAGTAGGATGGGGAACTAGGGAAGGATGCTAATCCTGGGGGCTCAGAACCTAAAGAGCCCGGGCCTGGTGCGTCAGAAACTCGGGCTCGAGAGGACGACCTAGCCGCGGCCGGTGTCACAGAAGCTGACGCATCGTATACCGACGGGCTCGAGTGTAAAGAGACAGCCTTGGGTCCCACGACCGGCGGGTCCACCGTGGTGGGCACGTTAGGCGACCCGAGGCCTAACATAGCTCGGAGGTCGATCTCCAGACCGCTGCCTTTCCCTGGTGCCTTGGCCTTCGAAGAGGTGCGTGCAGAAGGGGAAGAGAAGTACCCAGCCGGCCGGGAAGCAGGAGCGGGTATTACCAGGATCGTGTCGTTTCCGCCCCCCCTGTTGGAGCCCCCGTTCTCTCCCATCGATTTCGCGCCGCTTGATGAAAGGGCAGACAAGGGTTGGCGGCTGACGCCTGCACCGGGCTTGGTTTGCGTCACGATCGCATCTGATGTCACCGCGTTCTTGTACCCAGGACGAGACCTGGGTGGCGAAGAAACCTGATCGGCCGATTTCCTCTGGGACACTGGGGAGCGGGGAGAAAACGCACAGGGTACGTATTATTATTTTGCGACCGCGGCAGTTTTGAGCGAGCATATTGACTGTATAACAGTACGTTGAAGTAATTATCGTCGGAAGTGTGTAACTGCTTACGGTATCACTCACGTGTGCATAGAGAGATTTGTGTGTGAACAAGGCTATCGATGAGGCGAGTATTGTCCCTGAACGACGGTTCCTCACAACGGCTTCGCCCTCGACGAGAAACGACTCTCCGGACTGCACCGTAGTACTGGGTTTGGGCACCACACGGAAAGTGGCATGAACAGGGCCAAATGCCACCGACAAATTGCTACAGTTCGCCCGGCTACAGTTCATACATTCGTGCCATTGCTCATAGCCTCGACGGAACCAGGGGCGTGTCACGCGGCCGACGTCCCTTGATCATTCACGTCTACCCTTGGGACAGTGGTCAGAATCCTCGGCAGGCGGTGAACTGAAAGTGTTTCGAGAGGCCCCGAGCGCCTGGTATCTTCTACAGAGGAGCATTATTCCCTATGTCTTGGGGACGTCGACTTGGATGTTGTTGTAGTGATAGTTACAATTGTTTTTGTGGCTGGTGATGAGGTTGTGGTTGTAAGTTTGGGTTGTGGAGGATGCTGGTTCTAAGGTTGCTGTCATTGGTTTTGCTGTAGCTATTGTTGTCGGCCGTTGTTTTCCCCTCGCTTCTGATATACAATCGTTTCACGCTTGCAAATGGTTGCAAGAAAGGAACTATAACCTATCGGAATAAACCACATACTAGTAAACTGCACTAATAGAACATACTACTTCAGGGTTAAAAACGAGTGACCCGGTACTAAACCCCACCCCTACCGCTCGAAACGCCTTACCGGGGGGCAAGTCTGTTGCCTAGGGCGGCATTCAATGCAGGCCGTGTTTTGGCCAGGGCGGTACTAATGATGTCCAGAGCACCCATACAGCGAGTTAGAGCGAATGGCTGTCATTGGGCGTACCCCTTGAAAGTACTGTCCGTGGCGGAGAAGTAACAATGACGCATGCTATACCAGGGGTGCACCTACTACTTTTCAAGGCGTTTCTCCAAAGGGGCTCCATACCCCACTCAAACACCAACTCTGTAAACTTGTAGACATTGCAACCCGATGGACGCTCCCATGGCTTTGTACCGTAGGTATCCTTAGACGCAAACGTATGGTATTCTGCCGACGGAGGGTAGATATTCAGCTACGGAGGCCTTGACGGACAGATTTTTCAATGGCCAACGTATTGTGACCACAATTCTAGCACGCTTCCCATGCTTCTGAGGGTTTGGGCAAAATGCACGAAACCACTCAACAATCGTGCGACACGAGGTTACACCTATGATGAGGGCATCAAACAAGACAATCAATTGGGTGGAACTCCCTGCTTACCGGACGTGCTACGCACACGCTTTCCACTCCGAAGCGTAGGAGGTGAAGCGACACCCGGGGATAACGCCGCCAAAGCAGTCATCTCAACGGCGCGGTCCAAGCTCCTAGCATGTGTAGCACACCTTCGCTTCTCTTGTTCAGCCATAACCTCGCCCATTGCGAATGATGGGCTTTGTCCACGTCTGTGACCCTCGCCGGCCATATCTCGCGCTCTACAACGAAGGTCACTCTGCGACTTGGACCTCGTTGGTGAGTCGCCCTGCGCAGCAGCAGAGGTATCTTGCATGGATGTCGGTAGCCGTGACGGTGATAAAGAGGGCGCCACACGGCACGGTGACAAGTCACAGAAGGGCGCCGGGATCGGTGGGCTGGCCGACACGGCGCAGCATGGTCTCGGACCATGTTCCGTCTGGGCGGACATCATCGGACAGGTAATCCCCCCCTTCTCCTCCGAAACAACGCATCTGATGCGGTCTGAACGCGTTGTATCCTCGAGTTGTCGTACCATATCGGGCGATGAAATGTGACAGGCAAACACCTCTTTCTCCTCAGCAACTCCACTTTCTGTTCCTTCCGAACGCGTTTGGCCATCGTGAGAATCTTCAAGAAGAAAATACTCGGGTCCAAGGTGATCGACATTGATGCCTGCCGGCCGTGCCCAGCTCCCGCGTTTCTTCACGCTGCCCCCCGTGGACTCCTGAAGGCTTCCGTCTAGTGTCTCGTGGCTGGAACTGTTGCCGGTTTTGGGAAACCTACCGTCGTCGCCATCGTCGAGGTCCTGCGTTAACGCACCGCCCCAACCTGCGGACGACGGCACGCCAAAGTCCAGGTCGGACAAATCATGCCACGAGGTCGGGCTGGTGAAGCCGTCTGGAAGGACAACCCAGCGGGAAGGGTAGCTGAAGGAGAAGTAGTACGAAGGCGAACTTGGGAAGGATGCCAACGCTGGGAGGTCAGAACCTAGTGAACCAGGGCCTGGTGCGTCCGAGCGGAGAGATAACAAGCGACGAAAGCAGTGTTTGCGAAAGCGGCAGCGGCGTGGCAAGGTATACTATACTGGTTTAGCCTCTTTCTCCCTGTGAATGCGGTTGGTGTATAGGCCTTCATGAAGGTTGACCCGTTTAGTGTTCGTGTTGCTGTATACATGTACCTATATTTGAATTTATTTTCTAGTTTTTTGTTTCCATAGAGGGAGCGTAGCCCGAAAGGGGGTACGGGGTTGTATGCGCGCAGGGGGTTCTCGTTGCTCCTGGGTTGTACCGGTGGCCACGTCTTAGAGTGAGCAGAAAATAAGGCCGTCTGACCCCCGACAGAGAGGTCAAACGTTCCTGACTCGTTTTTAGGTGTAGCGTTCGAGCAGATTATTCTTGAAGTCGATGGACCGATAATCTGCCGAAATGAGCAGGAACAAAAGCATATAAACACACTGTATTGAAGATACCACAGCAGTACACCGTAGATATCCATGGTGAGGGTACAACATAGAAAACAAAATCGGAAAGGCGACACGCCGAATCGGCGGAAATCATCTCTCACCGGACAACCTACCCGCAGGCGTTGCTCTCCGAAGCTGTGTAGGCGAGCCGAGACACGAAGGCGAATCTGCCGAAGCCTTCGACGCAAAAGCCCTGTTATCAAATGTGCTTCGAAACTTGGGAGGTGAGACGAGACCCGGGGACGGCGCAGTCAAAGCAGTCGCTGGAACGCCGGTTTCGAAGCGCCTTGCGCCTCCGACCTGTACCGTAGTCCCGCTCTTTTTGTTTCCGGCAATACCCTCGCTGTGTTTGTCTTTGAGATTCTTGGTCGATGTCTGTTGTGCTTTGCCACAGAAGTCACTCTTCGACCGGAAGCTCGCTGGGGAGTCCACCTTCGCAGCAATAGAGATAGATGTTTGGCAGCGAGAAGGGCGGCGTCGACTCCAATGGAGCTGATATCTTTCGAAATACACGCCCTTCAAAATCTTCGGGAATGCCGTTCGAATTACCACAACCGCGTTTCGGGTGCAGACTACCCGGAAGGTTGCAGTTATATACGTGTTAAACGGGTTAAAACAATAATCTGAGTACCGTAAAGGCTGCCACCTATTACGGGGGACCATATGAAATGGGACCTACGGTACACACGAAAATCTAAATATTTCGCTATTTTTACCAACAATATTTGGTCCTATATGCTATGGTCCCCACACACAACCCTAACAGTTCTCACCTCCCCAGTAGCCTCGACATTCTCTGCACCGGCACCACCTACCCGGGATGCAACCACTGCTGTTTTTATGACAGCAGCCACCGGAGGCCCCACACCACCATTCCCACCGGCCGCTACGGAGTTCCCGCCGACTGCACCATCGTTGGCGACTCGAGCGACCCGCACGACGCGTGCGGACACCTTCTTGACAGCACGACACACGAGATACGTCGAGACCCAGCCGAACGTATTCCACCCAAGTAAGACCGCGAGGTTGTGCGCGCTTAACCTAGCGGATGGCCGGAGCTGGCCCGTCACCGACACGCCGGTGGTGAGTTGAACATATCCCGCGCTCCGCCCGCCAAGTACAATCGGGCCTCGACACTTGCCAGAGTACGACCATAGACTCGACGGAGTGGGCTTTCTCTTTCCTTCGAGGTACGCCGAGCAGCTCTCGGTTGCTGCCATGGAACAAATCTGCTCCTTGGCAGGGGAGAACGCACCGTCGGCGGAAGATGAAGCGCAGGCGTGGAGCCAGTGGTCGCACCCGGCTTCCAAGTCGTTGGACGTCGGCCTACAGCAGGAAAGGAGCCCGCGGACCGGTCGGAGTGGCGTTGAGAGGGGAGCGACGTGCGAGTAAGAGCCCTTACGGCTCTCCTTTCTCGATCACAATGGGGCAACGGATGTCATAATATGACATCACAGTCTCCCCACGTAGAGATGCCAGTGTTTTTCGCAACCTCGAAAATGTGTTAACGTTCGTGTACTCTCGCCCCGCTACGAAAATTGAGCCGACACATACGGGTATGAATACACCAAACATATCCGGAAAAATAAACTCCACTTGGACACTGATGCGAACAATCAACGGTTTTCATATTCCCGTCCAGACAGAATGGAAAATATATGTACGTATTGCTGTGGTCGGGTACCGGTACACTAATACAGAGGGATATGGGACACGTACGGAGGGCAAGTATACGACAACTACCGTAACAACGACAGCCCAGGATTTACAGATAGCATGCGTGTCGGACGCCGGTGTACGCCGAAGCTAGTGTACAGTAGGGTGCACGCAACTTTCCCAACGAAAAAATCCAGTCTGCTGCGCCAGCCCCGCTGCTGTATCTTACACATTACAAGCCTGGTCAAAGAAACAAATCGTAAGTTTCCTGTGCTGAAATTGTAAATATGTTGAAACTGAACATTTTTTTTTCCTGTGCCGTGTGGAGAAGTTCTGTACTGCCGCCTGGCACAGAAGTCTCACTCCATGTTTGTATACCTGTATCATGCACCATACCAAGGTATAGCGGACGGTCGACCCAGCAGCGCGCCACTTATTAATGCCCGTACGGGTAGTGTGTCAGTTAGTGTTGGATATTGGGACGAGAATCGATTCCGATCCGATATGGGCCAGGTATATCTGATGAACAGCACGATCTTTTTTTGCTTTTTTTGATCGCATCGGGTAGGTGAAAACTCCGATGCCGACACGATACACGATGCCAAGGGCATATGCGAGACAGAAACACGGAAATACAGGTAGTGCGACCACGAACGACACACGCCTTTTATCGATCCTGACACCTCATGTCGAGATATTCACCTTGCACACTCTCGGCATGGCTACTCGTGGCGTGCTGGGGGGCGACATCCCCTCCCTGATAGAAAATATGCGTTTAGCCGGATATCGGGACTTTATTTTTTCTGATTTGATCATCGACACGATTCCCGATATATCGAAAGTACGGAGGCGACGTCCGATACTACTGCTGTGCTTGTACCTGTACGCACTGTAGTGTCCGTCCCGGATAGATGTACATGTATCCAAGCGGTTGCTGAGAGTTGTTGCTGTAGCGCACTCGCAACTTCTGATGGTCATGTCTGCCAAGAACGAGTACAGTATACATACCGCATGTCCTTTTTTTTTCGCTCACCCCGTGCCAGACTTGTGTTGCGTCTGGAGAACTGCTGCCGTCCACAGATACGAGAATCCAGATGTCACGATGACGCCAAGCGAGTTTGCAAAAACAGCACCCGTGCTGGGAGCCTCCATGGCAAATTTGGCTGATCAGCCGATCGCGGACCTTGCGAGATCGACGGACGGCAAGGAGGCCCAGCGAGACACAGGTTAGGCCAAGTTACGCACAGCTTGGAAGGAAGGGACGCAGGTAACTAGCTACCTTCCTGATTCTTGGCTGATGTTTTCTTGCTACATACTGCTGTATTGACGACAAAAGCAAGTAGACTCAACTCGTATACGTACATATCCGAAATTCGGAGAAACCCAAACAAACTATTACTCGAACATCGCCCGCCACCTGCGCTAGTCCCCAACCTTGCCGCGGACTCCCTGCGATGCGCGAGTAAATCTCTGCGACCCATAGCCGTACTGGACCTGTATCATACAAGGGGGCTGCTACCGTCGTTATGATACGCGTGAGTTTCCACTATGCCAGCGCTGGGTGCGTGGCCTGGCTTTTCCGAACCTTTCCAAGCAGCAACAGCAGCGAGACGGGCAAGCCTGCCATCGACCAAAATACTGGCAATGCATACCAGGAATCAGGTATCAGGTACGAACGGAAAAAGATAGCACGCCCACCGGCTGTATGCAAAATGCCGCACCTCCGGTGCAACCAGGCGCGGCGCTCTTGCCTTGGTGTCGCTTTGGCGATGTGGCTGCCCAGAAACAGAAGTCTACCCGTTGACTGCGTATCTCTGGTGCGGATGAGGTCTGCGAAAATTGAAGGCGAAAAAGATATTTTCGATCTTTTAATTACCCGTCGAAACCGTCGGTACAGATCACTGTATTTTTTTTTACATCGGACGGATAACCGATCTACACTTAAGTATCTATATCTTTCAGCGCAGACAGAGACACTATCTATCTGTTCTAGCTCTTCTTGTTGCTGGGTAGAAGGTGGAAGCCGCATAGTCTGCATGATCTACGATAGCATATACTTCTTGGCAGGACCGGTACTATATTTAAGATCCCGCGCAACATGTCATGTCTGCAGGTTCTAGGATCCAGGTGACCTCTTACCAAGCATACTGTAACAACATATCCACACTAATATCTATATATCTACTGTACGTCGTATGTGAACTACCTGGTACTGTACCAGGTACAGTGCTCTTAAGGTATCTACTGTATATATCTATCCTTTATGTCTAAGGTACTAAATGCTCAACGAAGACCGGAGTACCTGGTCAACCTAAGCACGATCACCATCCCACAGTGCGAGAAAAGTATCACGGTATGGCGAACCGGTTTCCTTATTTTGCCCTAGAGACAATGATGCTATCCTACGCGAGCAAGTGCTTGGCAGGATGGTATGGTTTTACCCAAAAGTACCATGGTCTGATGAAAGAAGCTGTGCGCGGGTGTGCTACGCTTTGTGGTGGGTCAGAAACATGAAACACGTGGTGGTTTCACGGGTCATGACCCGACCCACCTTGAATCGGGTCAAGGGCGTTTGGGATATCACAGGTCGGGTCGGGTGGGGTCGGGTCGGGTCGAATCGGGTCGGATCGGGTCGGGTCGGGTCGGGTCGTGTCGGGTCGTGTCGTGTCGTGTCGTGTCGGGTCGTGTCGTGTCGGGTCGTGTCGGGTCGGGTCGGGTCGTGTCGGGTCAGATCGAGACGGGTCGGGTCGGGTCGAGTCGGGTCGGACCAAGAGGTTTTCAAACTCTCACGGGTCTGGTCGGATCATCCCGACCCGATCCGACTCGACCTGACCCGCGGCGTTCGATCCGACCCGTGAACAGCCCTGGGTTATCACCACTGCGGGTAGGAATCTGGGCGCCAAAGCCAATCGTGAAATTAATCATGGATTTGTCCAGAAGAACGGGCTCCTACCGAAAACCGTTCAAACTTTGAACGTACCAGGTATCACTCCTGTGTCTAGTGGAGATCAAATAGACATTACTGCTGCTTTATATTCGGTGTTTAGATTTGTTGCGCGCAAGAGGCGTACCGTACAGATACCAACCAGCAAATGTTCGGGCCAGGGGCGTGTTACACAGATCCCGACGGGCAAACAAGACGATCTACAGCTAGATCGTGCAGATGACATAAAACATCGAGTTTATATCTGCCTCGCAATATCTACAGCAGTAGATCGTGATAAGGCGGTCTGATCTTTCCGACATGTGAACCGCGTGTAATAAGGGGTGCTCAATTTCACAACCGATGTTGTCTCGGCTGTGTAGCAAAACCCAGCACAAGCGACAAGGCCCCTTCTCCGGTTATCTTGCGAAGGAAGCGATTGCTACCGACAACAAAGGAGACTATCGACGTCCCATTTTTTTCCATTTTTATTCAATCATCTACTTTCAATTTCCAGCTTAACTTGCAGGAGGTTTTACCTTCAGCGGTTTTCTTCTGGACAAGCCGCGGTCACAGGTGTCGCCCCTTCTTCCCCCCGGTACCTGCCTTCACTTTTTGTCGCGCATAGGGTTAATCGTTCCCGCTGTGCGTCGATTTTCATCGAATGTAGCTAACTCGAGTTTTCGCGCTTTCCGCTAATCATTTTGTTGATGCAAGAAAAAGTCCTTACGAGTATGCACTCGGTGAGACTTGAACCCACAAAAGTCTAGGTAGGGAAGAAAGGGCTCCTTTTGTTACTACGTGCGCACTGGTACTGTAATCACAGTACTGCTGGCAGCGTTCGTCTACCTTCCAATCGTACAGTACTGTAACACTCTTAAAAACGTCCCAAAGGGGTCGTCCTGCTAGACACAAAGACCGGACGACATGCTGCAGAACACACACTCCCACTCAACTGTCAACGGACAACATTTTCGTCGATTAGCTGTCAACGGAGTTGTTCGATTTTTACACCAATTACGTAACGCCGGTCTGGGAACCATACGGATCAGTGAGGAACGAACGCATTGCTTGCATCTCCTCTGATCTAGGATATCCCCTGGGATACCCCACGGGATCCCATATCCCATGACGTAGATCGTTTATGCCATGGGATCCATGGACAGCCCCGAAGGATCTCCCGTTGGGTCCCATGGGATCCCATGGGATGTTCCGTGTGAAGTGTTGCGCATGGGATATCCCATAGGAAGTCCCATGGAGTAACACACGAAGCCGTAGGATGTCCCAAGGTACATCCCACGATCCCATGGGATATCCCACCATGGCTCATACCATGGGATAAATACATCACATTGATGTATACCTGGCAGTACGCGTGCAGGGATATACCATGGGAGATCCCACGGGACGTCCTGTGGGATGTACCGCCACTTCGTATAAGTACAGGAACTCGTTTCCATGCGGTGTCCCTCGGGCACCCTTTCCGATATGACACCCAACCCCACGTCCAAAAACGAACCCATGGGATATCCCACAATGTCCTCTAATTGCAATAGTGGCCTGCTTTAACAGAATACACGTTCTGCGGGGAATGCCGTACTTCCTGAGGTACCGTAGACCCCCTATATGTAGCCCCACCCTAGGAATAAAGCTGCTTCATGTACTCAACGCCATGTGTGGGGAGGGTGGGTGGAGCCTCATGTCAACATTTTTATGGTTTCTCCGTTCTCAAGTTGGAGATAATACACACCTTAACAACTGAAAGAGAGGCACTCTGTCTCTGCTAGATGACGCCTCCATTGTGTCTGAGATGACCGTGGATCACTTATCACTCTTTTTCTGATCCCGACCCTGAAAGGTAAGGCCATATTTTCGGACCAGGTTTTCTCTCTAGATACTGTAGTGTGGGATGAGAATGGGGGCAGCAATCTTCCGCGGACTGTCCTACCAACCCTTGCCTTACACTACAGCCTCCCTCAACTGTCTCCCTCATTATCAGGATTGCCCGTCGCTTCTCCGTTGGCCGACTGCGACTGTCTTCCTGTGCATCCCGGTACTTCCTCCTGGTTGTTCCTGTTTCGTTCTTTGTTAGAACTTGATTATTGTTATTATATCATGGTTGGTGCAGCCCAAAACGCTGGTCACGACAGTGAGCGCCGTTCATCGGTCGGTTCAGTGATGGCTGTCTATGTCGACGAAGTTCAGCGCAAAATATCTTCGTCTTTTGCCGCTCGACGCCAGACAGCATCGAGACGCGCGCTACCGCAGGGTTGCACATATGTTTCTTATGATGGTCGAATTCTGAACAGCATTGCACCCAACACAACAAACTTAACTCGACGAGAAAACCCTGTTGGGCGAGGCCCAGCAGTATATCACGAAACATATATTTAGGACAGGACCTCCCTCCCCCGCCCCAACCCAAACATAAACCGAAAATGACGGTCGGTCGGTTTTGGGTCGGTTGTCTGCAAAGAAAACCGCGGTAAACAAAAACGCGGGTTTTCGGTCGGGAACAAAAACGAAACATAATGACCGACATAAACGAATTTCTGTATTCGATTCACAACCACGATATTGAGACACGAACTGTATTCCGATTCCAACGGTATTGGGTACTACTGCTGTATTGTACTGCTAGATTGGCTCAGCCGAAGGGCCCCGTCAGCCTGAAACGTTTTGGCCGAAATGTACCTCCCCCAACCCTTACGTAGGACGCCTCTATCGAATATTCGACAACCACACGAGAGGAATATTTCCCCCATCCAGACATGCACGTTTTGGACGCTCTTTCCCCTCGTGCTAGCGTAAGTAAAAAAACACAATCCTCACACGAATGCGGACACAAAACCGCGTGGCCACGTAGTAGGCCATACACTCACCCCCCCTGGCTGAACAGCCCGCTGTGCGTTGGAGGGTGTCTGCACAGACATCCGCGCTCCTTGGACAGAACGACGTATAACATACATGATCCCTACGCCTAACCTTAACCCTAACATTGACCGCCTGGGGAACGTTTAAGGCATGTAGATGTGCTTATTGTACTATAGGAGTCACTTTGCAGTGTGCCTCCCTTCCCCCCCCAACCCTTACGTAGGACGCTTCTATCGAATATTCGACCACTACACGAGAGGAATGCTTCCCCCATCCAGACATGCACGTTTTGGATGCTCTAACTTTCCCCTCGTGCTAGTGCAAGTAAAGAAACACAACCCTCACACGAATGCCGACACAAAACCGCGTGGCCACGTAGTAGGCCATACACTCACCCCCCCTAGCTAAACAACCCGCTGTGCGTTGGTGGGTGTCTGCACAGACATCCACGCTCCTTGGACAGAACGACGTACAACATACATGATCCCTAAGCCTAACCGTAACCCTAACATTGACCGCCTGGGGAACGTTTAAGGCATGTAGATGTGCTTACTGTACTGTAGGAGCCACTTTGCAGTGTGGTCCGTCTACTATTGCGTCAAAACCGTTCCACGCTTGCTCCCGACAGGCGAACACCACAGGGATTCCGGAGCGATCTCTCGACGGCGCGGCGGCCGCGCTCCGATCGGCAGAAGTTGAAAACTCTCAGTGCTATTGCCCTAAACTAGGATCCAGCAGTCGCCTGATTTTGCCAAGGCCACTTCGGGCTCGAGCTGGACTATGAGGTCGCTCGTGGTTCCCTATGCGCAGCGCAGGAGGGGGAGGGGGCGGGGCAGAAAGGGGGGAGGAAGGGAGAAAGGAAGGGAGGGAGGTAGGGAGGGATAGAGGGAGGGAGGGAGGTAGGGAGGCAAGGAGGGAGGAAGGGAGGGAGGGGAAGAGGGAAGCAGGGAATAGGCCAGACGTTTACATCAAAGTTGTGGAACATTTACAACTCAACGGACAATAACGTACTCCAGTATAAAATATATTTTAGTAACACTTGGTGGGGCACACAGCACAAATATCTACATTAAGACCCGAGCTCGGGGGGAGGTAGGGAGGCAAGGAGGGAGGAAGGGAGGGAGGGGAAGAGGGAAGCAGGGAATAGGCCAGACGTTTACATCAAAGTTGTGGAACATTTACAACTCAACGGACAATAACGTACTCCAGTATAAAATATATTTTAGTAACACTTGGTGGGGCACACAGCACAAATATCTACATTAAGACCCGAGCTCGGGGGCAGGCGCGGGAGATACACGACCACATGGCATTGGTTTCCTAAACCCACTAGAAAGTGCAGTTCCTACCCTGGAAAGAGCGTTCCAGGAATTTTCCTGAACCTTTGAGAGTCAATGGACGCAGCAGAGGTCCTATTACAATGAGTGAGCTCGGAGCGTCAGGTTGGTATGCTGTTCATGTATTTTGGTTCCTGTTGGGATCAAGGTACGGGAAAAGACCCAACCCTAACCCTAACCCTAACCCTGACCCCAAACCGCAGCCAAAACGGGGCAACACTGACCGCAAACGCGGCTGCGCCCCGTTTGCATCGAACGAGGAAATTTCTTAATTGCGGACGACGCTTCCGAAGGGCAGACTGCGCTACGCAATTTTGAAGCACGAAACAGCCCTAAAGATCCGAAGAGAAAATCCCGCCAAAAAATAAAAAAAACAAGAATCACGGGGAAATAAATGAACCATAAGTTCCTCCTCTACGAACAACGCTTTGCAATAATCGTCTCACTTTGACGGCATTTGCCCCACATAACGTTGCGGCACTTGCACGGTGCAGTCTTCGGCCCAAGAGGTAATGCCCCCCCCGCAACAGCCAAAAATCAAACTAAACATCATGTTTCGCAATGGAGTGGGTACTGTCATACCTCGGAGGCAAGAACAACTTCCACGAACGTTCACCTCTGGGACCTGAATGATGCAGTCTCCACTGACGGCATCCGTGAACTCCGCCGCTAGCTCGAGGGTCAGGGGCTCGGTCGACTCCATCAAGATGCGCGGCTCTGCTCCTCGGTTCGGTTTTCGAGCATGCGGATCGTGAGGGGATACCGTGAACAAGCAAGCGAGCAAACAAGCGAGCAAGCAAGCGAGCAAGCAAGCAAGCGAGCCAACAAGCAAGCAAGCAAGCAAGCAAGCAAGCAAGCAAGCAAGCAAGCAAGCACGCAAGCAAGCAAGCAAGCAAGCAAGCAAGCAAGCAAGCAAGCAAGCAAGCAAGCAAGCAAGCAAGCAAGCAAGCAAACAAGCAGGCGAACAAGCAAGAAAGAATGCCGGTAGGCAGGCAAATATCGCAGTTATTCAAGAAAGCAAGCAGGAAAAAAGCGGGGGGGGCGGGGGCGATGAGGTTGTCGTCAGGGTGTGAGCTAGGCTTAAGGTTAGAGCCAGGTTCACGCGAGCATTTCAGATTATCTTCGAACCAAGGCACACTAGACTGCACCGCTATCTAGACCCATTTGTCTGCCGCCTCCGCGGTTGTACTGCGTGTAACTTACCTAGTGTTTGGTAAGTGCATGGTGATAGTGATATATATCGGACGGGATAATGATATTCGACATGTAATATGCCGATACCACACACGTTAACCTATCAATTTGATTCGATACATGATGGACGTCGGTACCTACGCAGCACGTCCAGACTAAACTTTCTGTTCACAGCAGTATTTACCAGAGTTTTTACAGTAAAGGGCTACCCGGAAATGAGAGGATAGGGCAAAAGGCGTTTGACGCTTTAAAAAATCAACTCTGCGATGACGTTTGGGTCTACGATACCGCTTCCTTTGGATGAGGTACGCAACATGGATGAGCGTAGTGCGTAGTCGTTTCAGCCTTCAACCTTCATACAACAACATCTCACCAGCGCCGGACAATACCACACCATGAAACACTTAAGGAACGGTCGGAAGGGTGTCCGGTGATGAACCCATCCTCCGGATAGAATGACATATACTGGTGCTACTGTAGTCTTCGATTTTATGTTTTCATTTTGTTGGCTTTTTTTCAACCCGTTTAATATCGTCGCCCTTCAGCTCTCTTGCCTTCCCCAGTCGGCATTCACACCCGGGGTCTCACAGCAAGACAGGTTTTTTTCCCTCCTCCCTACTACGGCACGTGCCTTCGTTATATCGCGAGAAGGGTCTATTACGGGGGTCCATAGTTAATAGGACCTATGGTATAGATAAAAACCTGTATATTCACCTATTGTTACAAAAAATATATGGTCCTATTTACTATGGTCCCCCGTAATAGCACTTTCCTCCCTCATCGACTCGCGTTGAATACGGTCTTGGTTAAGGTCTTACGCCGTTGGGCTGCTGGTAAAAGGTTGACCAATCGCCTACCCAAATGTAAGTCTTACACTACCCTTTCTCCCTTCAGAACGGCGGGGTGCTTAGGCTTGGTATGGGACCGTACGTGCCTAGTCCGATGTTTTCAAGACTCTCTGGGGAACCAGAGACCCACGAAGAGTTTTTTAATCAGTTTTAATCAGATTATTGACACGAGGAAACTAACTTCCTTAATCAAGCTTTTCATGGTGGACGTGAGATTCGAACTCGCGACCAACGACCCATGTCCTGCCGACGACGCCACTTATTGAGGTCTGAAGTGGTTGGGCTAGTGGTAAAATGTTAACCAATCTCCTACCCAATCTAAGGCTTCTAACACATAGATGTTTACGGTTGCCACAATTTCGGTGTGTACGTCAGGTATCGTTACTACTGTAGATGTGTGTTCCGATATATCGGAACGTTCGATACGACATCCAAAGCTACCAAAGTACCAGGTAGAGTAGTCCATCGCGTGAGATGAGAGACAACGGTTTCTTGCTGAGAATTGGCAGGAGTGCAGGCCAACAACAACAACAACAACAACAACAACAACAGCAGCAACAACAACAACAACAACAACAACAAACAGGAACAAGAACAACAAGAATAATAACAAAAAAAATAACAAGAACAAGAACAAAATAAAGATCAAGAACAAGAACATGAAAACAACAACAACAACAACATGCATAAACAACAACAGCAACTACACAGAAAAATGCAACAACTACAATGTCATCAACAACAACTCACGAGCGCCGGGCCCCACGTTGAACTCCTTGAATAAGATGTCGGAAGAGTCCCCAGTGATGACCACGTTGGCCACCTGGTCTCCGCCGGTGGGGGCGTTGAAGCTGGAGTCGTCGAGCTCGCCGCTCCCCAAGATCCCGACGAACTCAACGTTTGTGCAGGTGTCGATCAGGAGCCCAGACATCTCCTGCATGAGGCAAGTATTTCACACATTTGTGCATACCATATAAATATATCATACCTAGCACAGCAGCAGAGTTGCACCATGATGTACGAAGTCCACATAGATATTGTGCAGCATACACATATATGTTTCGTTACGTGCATGACCCTATATTTTGTGGGGTTACAAAAACAAGTCGGGGTGATCAACACAGCCGTCGACTCCCATGTCCCTGGGGTGTACGAAAAGCTAAAATAGATGAGTCCTAGGGTACTGGAAGCTGGAACGCCTGAATCCTCGCGATGTCCGAGGGTACTGAAAGCTGAAATGACTGGTACACGGAGGCACGGGTACTCTGACCATCTTTATAGGGTTGCGCTTGCTTGGTACCTATGCTGGCGGTGGTAATGGAGAGGGTAACGTATAGCACGGAGTGCGTCGTTGCTCCACCCCATGCCCCATCTCCCGCCTATGCCCTCTCTTTCACCATCAACCTCCTCCTCTCCCTTCCACCCTCCTCCAGGTTGGCATGGTATACTAGGGTTTTTTGAGCCTAAACATGGCGATCGATTTTATTTTGAGCGCTACTATGGTCCTACAAGGTCGACCGGCCGAGAGACGGCCAGACTGACCGACCAAAAAGCGAGACGCACGAAGAATACCTATTGCTAGGCCGTCAGCAAAACGGCGGAGCGACGGATGTGAGCGAGCGAGCGAGGAGACTAGCAACGACAATCGAGGCCTACGAGATTCATTTCTGCTACTGTCGTGCTACTGCGCCTGCCACTACTCCTACCCCCACTAATACTACTTCGACTCCTACTACTGTCAGGGAAGGGGAATGGAGGGAAATCTGCCTTCAACATTTGCATGTATCAAAATTTCGATACTCCGACACGTACATCAAACGTTCGGTATGTGTCGGAACGTTACATGCGATATCCCAACACTCCCAACTGCCTTGCGCAGCCGGGACATCTCGAATCCGTACTCACGGGGAAGCCGACGAAATAGAAGTCGTCCACTCGGGTGAGCTCGAGAAAATTTCCGGTCTCGTACTCTCCAACGAAGGCCACTTCGAAGCTGTGACGTTCCGACGCGCGAAGCAATGACCACAAGGGTACGCATGTTCGGGATCCGCGTGAGGGGTGCGGGGAGTCGGGTGGGATAGTGTGCGGGGGTGGGGTACGTTGGGGCGGGCGGTCGGCGGGAAGGCGGAGAGATGTGGGGTCGTGGAGGGGAAGAAGCGAGTCGAAGGGGCGGGGTGGCGGGGAGGTGGAAGGCGTATCCCTCGTTGGAACCATAGGCAGAAGAACGAAATTACAAGCATGGAGGCACCATACATAACCAACGCGTACAGTGGAAAGTCCGCTACACTACTAGTGTGTCTACCTGGTAGGTGTCAAAGCCGCCGCCGCCGCACCTCAAAAACACGAGACAAAAGCTGCGGGGAACGGATTGTTTATGGGTGGGCCGCAAGAGAAATTGTGCATCGCCGTACCCGTCCCTGCCCCCCCCCTACGGCGGAAAGCTTTCTTGGAAATATTTATCGCGGCTGGCCCGGCACCGGCCGGTATGTTCATCTCGTGAAAAATTGGCGCAGCGTCGACAAAGCACTTGGAAGTGCAAATCCAACGACTCCTCATATTTCCCGCAGCTTCACATTCTGATATTTTTCTCATTCGGTCCGGTCTAGGGTAGGGTCAGAGGTGTAGAGGCGTAGAGGCGTACTACGATAGGGGTGGCATGTTCGGGCCCCAATTTGTTCCTACATGTCGGGGCTCCTCAAAACAAATCATCGTGACTATGCCGTTGTTGTTCAGCAAGTCATGAACGTTTTGTGTGCCAATAGGCCTTGGGATGATCCATCCGGGTGCGCTTTTATTTTCCTCAAAGTCAGGTTTTGAACGAGGGGGCTTAGAAACCGAAAGGTGCACGCACCTCTACTCTGTGGCACGTGCCTTCTCCACGTATGGTGCCTACTCCACGCATCGCTGACGCGGGCGGCCTCTTCGCTCTCAAAGCACGCATTTGGGTTGCGTCCGACGTGCATTTTACGGTATTTCCGACGAGACATCTTTATGTATATTGGTCTATGGGACTTCTTAACTCCGCAAAATAGCTTATTTCGTTATTCAAAGCCAGTTGTCGTATTGCGATCGTCACGCGGGCAAGGGGGCCTATAAAGCTACGATTGGTATCGCTGCCGCAGCAGCACGCGTCCATGGATCAGGTTCACTTCAATCGTTTTTTGTGGCGAAGCTGCTGGACCGCGTTCGTATGTATGCGTGACATGTACACGGCTTGCAGACAAATCTGCGACGTCCGCGCTAACATTGGTCCGTCCGTCCGCCCCTCCTTCCGTCGGTTACACGTGGAATAAAAAGTTGGGGGGATAAGGGTTCATGACTTGGAGTACTGCACCGCCCAATTGTGGGCACACGCTACTCGTATTCTGAGTGGTTTGTCCCTTAAACGGGACTGCAGTCCCAAAAGGGTTACCATCATTGAAGTACATTGCAGCCACATCCTAGAGGCTGCCGGGGGGGCCAAGTCAGACGCAAGACTGGCAGGCTCATCGACGACATCTACGATACCTTTGCCATGCCGTATCGTTGTCTTGTTTATTGTCCTCAGTTTATGTAATTTCATCATTGTTTACGATCGACAAGACAAGCTGCACGTTGTAGGGTGGTGAGCATAGGCGATAGAAAACTCTGAGCGTGCACCCGTCCGTCGGTCCACCTGTCCACCAACTTCGACGGCGTTCTAACTCACGTGATGTTCCTGGAGTCGGTGAATCGGGCGGCCCCAGAACGAGCCTCCCTGAACCTCAGGAACGTCAACCGTACGTCCTGTTCTCGACGTCGTGAGATGCAAGGGAGGGGGGACCAGCGCCCGGACCCAGTACGCGCAAACGGTCTGTTGAACTTTAATCCCTCAAAGCGAAGCCGCTCGTTCGTTGATCAGGTGGAACAATGCCTCTACAGTGCGATGTAGGCCCAATTGAGAAGCAACTTAACATCGAAACTCCAGCAGATTGAGAAGCAACCTAACATCGAAACGCCAGCAGACGCATGCAACCGGTGTACAAGGGTACGTGGCACCCAACTGAGGAGGATCCAAACTTGAGGACCTCCAGCATTCAAACTCCTAGCGGACTGTGATAATATATATGCACGCTGGAATTAGATGAACATTTCGCGCACCGTTTGACGACAGTATCGCTTGCAATTGCGCTACACAACCGGAATGCCGGGCCGTTCCCTCGGTTGAGGTGCTCCCGTCAGAAAATGCTTCGTACGTTGGGGTAGCACATGTTCTTACACTCGTACAAAGCATACCGACTGTGTGGCGTAACAAGTACGCTAGGGGTACTTAGCGCACAACGCTTGTGAAGCTCCTTGCTTCGAGACCCTGTACACGTCACCCCACAATCAATGTTTGGCGAAAAACTAGTGCTAACGGTAATGGGGGAGGGCGGGGGGGTGTACTCGATGTCATGCATGGCCGTAGGCGTGTGATCATATACTCTCGCATCCCTACAATGCCAGGACGGAGAACGTCGGGTTTTCACTGATCAGGCAGCTATTATGTCTGCATCAAGCCCGAAAGCGCCGTAAAGTGTCCAGCGAGTCGCATAGAGGGCGAGCTGCATCATATTAAGAACCGCCATTTGTGAGGCGAACTTGCATAATGAAAAAAGGGGGGGGGGGGGGGGGGGGGTGGGGGGGGGGGGGGGGGGGGGGGGGGGTGGGGGGGGGGGGGGGGGGGGGGGGGGGGGTTTGTAAGTTCATTTTCGCCACCGATTTTATCGGACGAGTGGCTCTGCTGTATCCTCACGTCAGAATTCGACATTATACACACAAAGGTTTCGCTGAGAACACAAATTTACATGGCGGTGCATATCGCCAAAACGAAAAGAGTCTACAATCATGTATAGTGCAGCAATGCAATGTGACAAGTCTCTCGGCCGAACAGCTCCGATCGACTGAAAGTGTAGGACCTAAGTGCTACTTCCCCCCTTGCTGTAGCACCAGTGAAACCTGGTAAGTTAAGCCCAATACACAATTTTTGGGGAGAATCCTATTTCGACGAGTCGTGTCAGAAACTCAGTCCAGGAGCGTCTATGCGTGGCGCAGTCGTGGGCTGACAACTTGGAGCCCTATGCTACCCGTCTTCCGCCCCTTTTCGTGAGGAATACTCTCAGTTCGTGGCCGATGGCTATGTTCGGTTTGCATGTGTACAGGGTTGTTTCGAAGCGGTGAGCATTGTTTGCGTCCGGCAAAATAGCCCCCCCCTTGTGCGAAGAGCCTCAGAAGATTTGGGAGGTATCCACTGCCGTAGTATACCGCATGTGCGGGTCGGTTGTCGAGGGCTAGGATGCACAGGAGAGACACCGATGCACGTGAGCGCGCGCGCGCACTCACACAAGCTCGTGTGCAGCACACGGGTGTTTGAAAAAGTTGGATTAAACTCACGAGACACATTGCCGACAATCACGTTATTTGTGGAGAAGGCTGTATATTGACAATAAACCACGACGTGAGCTCCTCGTTGCTCGGTTCCAGATGTAAAAGGCGTGAAGAAGGTGCAGCACCTTCCTCGAAAACAATCCTTGGAGGTGAACGAGTATACCACTCGCGCAAGGAAATGCCCGACTGCTTGCACGTACCTGGGAGTCCTTCACGTCGAGACATAAGTTGCCCAACGAGCCGGTGGCCACACCGTTGTCGTCTGTGCCACCGATAGAGATGTATTTCACCTGCCAATTCCGACAATATAATGGGCTACACGATCATTGCTTGTTGCGGTGCACTGATATGATACGGTGCCATGGGAAACTATAAAAATTGGCACCAACAGAGATGACGTACCTTGCAATGACGCAAATGACAGAATGCTCCAACGTGATTCAACGATAAACAAAGTATGGGACGTTGAACTGTCGTGCAGATCATACATAACTCATCAATACGTGTTTTCAAGATATATATATGTAGATAGCATTGTCATTCGAGTGATATGGAGACAATTTTAATGGCGCACGATGTGTTGGCTTGGATGTTGTTGTTGTTGTTGCTGTCGCTATTGTTGTGTTCTTGCTTCTTGTTTTATGCATTGTTTAGCGTTTTAATGCTGTTGTTATTGTTGATGTAACCAGTCTTTAGTGCTGTGTATTGGCAACACACGCGAACCAGTATTCTACACAATGACGGAGAAAAGAGGGGGACGGGAGGGGACGGGAGGCGGAGGGAGGCGAGCGCAGCTAATGACGGGTGGGTGGGAGACAGGGGGAAAACGCAGCGGTGGAAGAAGGAAAGAGAAATGCGCTGGATGAGGTTATTATTGTTGTTGTTGCAACCAGTCTCTAGTGCTGTGTATGGGCAACACACGCAAGATAGCATTTTTCACAATAATGACGTAAAGAGGGGAGACGAGGGACGCTGATAGCGACGGGGTGGGGAGACGGGAAGCGAAGACAGCGGCGGGAGATGGGAAGGGGAAGGTGCAGGAAGAGAGACAAGAAATTAAAAAAAGAAAGTTGATCTGGCGACAGCGGCAAAAGCCGGAAAAGGAAGGCAAGGAGGAGGAGGGGGCGGTAGGGAACGGTGGGGGGGTGCAGGGACGACACGTACCACAGCGCACTTACTTCTGCGTCAGTAATGCCGTCGATGACCATCAACGCCTCCGCCGAGAGTTTATCTGTGTCGGGCCCGTCGTACGCCAAGAAGAACGCCCAGTTCGGAAAGTCGTCGCTGAAGCCCCCGACCAGCGTCACTCCGTTCTTCATTAGGATGGGCCCGTCGAAGAAGTAGTCGCCCCGGACAAATTCGAACTGTGGTTGAAAATAGGCACAGCAACACAAAATACTGCGTAAGCTTTGAGCTGGTTACGAACTTGTGTTGCCCCGCTGAACTTTATATAAAAACAAAAATTTCTAGCTCATGTACAAGTAAAAATATGTACCAGGTATCGGGTAGGTCAGCTTTGAGTTCATCGTGTTCGACCAAATTTCGGCGCGAAAAGCAGAACAAGTCAAACGAAAGATCTACATATCATCTGCCAGCTACGAAATTGATTTTCGTCGTGTTCAAGCAATTTTGATAATCCGTCCAGCTTAAAACCTGGCTTTTGATGAGGATGGGCCCTGTCGGACGCGTGGTCCCCTCCGAACGATTTATGTCTAGCTGTCCATACCTTTGAGAAAGACAAGTACAATACACCGGCTGTATACACCAGCACGACTCGTGCTACGACAGAGGCGGCACACGTTTCGGCCATGTATGTCTGACCGACGGGAGATTTCTTGTTCCCTTAGTACCGCACTGCATATCAGCCCAAATATCCCTCAACTTCGGAGTAATCTGTCCCTAATGGTCCCCACCACAGGAGTGCAGTCTTATAAAGGGGGTTTCTAACCCAATGCTGTTGGAATGTGATTATTACAAGCACTGACGCTCTAAAAAGTTGTTACTCGTCGCTTCTAGTTGTTGTTTGTGGTGGACTCGTTGCTGGCGTACTTGTCTCCGTGGTTCGAGGCGTACTTGTAGTTGTGGTTTGAACTCCAAGTTTTGGCGAGCCTACGTCAACGACATATGAGCTCGTCGTGTTCGATCCACGGTCGATAGGTTGAGGTATCCTTCGTGGTCAAGACTGGATACGTGCTACTCCACTCGGCAGTTGATTCGGCAAGCTGCGTGGCACGTCTGCGACTTCGAGTGTTCCAGAAAACGTCCTTGTGATAGGCTACCGGTCGGTAGCGTTTTTGCATGGTCAATAATAAATTCCGCGTGATGGGTGACAGGTCGATAGCGATGAGCACGATCTATGTTCAATTCTTAGTATCGTGCCAGGCATAGTTTTTAAATAGCAAGAGGCAGGAAGCTGGACCAGGGTATACTCCGAAGTCAAGAATGAATGCACTCTTCTCCAATCTTGACTAATCGATTCCTGAAATCTCGTATGTTTCAAAACACGCTAAGGCTCCGTACTGCACAGGCCTGCGAACCCGCATGTTCTGAAATAAAATCGTCGTTGAGGGTTGCAGGTCCGTGCCCCTCCCCTCGGTGCCACGGAGATTTGGCCCACACTGAACTTGCGTCCCGTGGGCGGGGAAGTAACAAACGTTAAACGGAAGGTGGATCAGGTCAATAAATATGTCCCTTTCCCTCAGGGAGTACGGCTGAAGATTTGGTGCCTTAGGGCGTCCCGCAGCTCGCCGGGGCGGCCATTTTAGAAACAAACAGGGTGTCGATTTGTAGTTTAAATTCCGGCTGCTCTCGCTCTTATGTATAGTGTGGACTAAATTACTGTAGTTTTGGCAAAGGAGGGAAAATATAACATAGGGATACAGGTGGATGCAAGCAATCAAGAAATGACTTGAGCTGAAGTGTTGATTAGGTGGATGCCACTGTATTCAACGTACCGTACGCTCGTTGGCGGCAGACCAAGGGAAGGAAAACAGTGTTTGTTCGTGAGGAATGTTTGATCGGGCGGCGCTGGAAACGGCTGGCTCCAGTCGGCTCGAACCTGGCCACACACGGTGTACAAGAATAGCCGTGAAAAATGCATTAGCAACTAGCTCCTTCGCTTTCAGGGACAACCTTGTTTGCCGCGCAATAAGCAAGGACAGATACACGCTACGAATGAGGTGCACCTGCTGTTTCTCTGAGGACATTTATCCTAGGAGTAACAAGTTAACCCTATAACCTGACCTCGAGAAGCATGAAACCGCAACCCGATGCGCAATGCCATGGCCTACTCTTAGGTATGTATGTCGAACACTATTACGGAGGACCATAGTAAATGGGACTAAATTTTGTTCGAAAATATAGGGGAATATATAGGTTTTTGTGTGTACCGTAGGTGTTATTTACTATGGTCCTCCGTAATAGCGCTATAGATTCTCTTAGGACTGCGGTCTCGTTTTTAGGGGGGGAAAACACCCCTCGATTTCGAAGTGATTTGTCCCTTCAACGGGTTGACCACAAATGACATCCCAGTGATTCCTCTGTGACGGACCCCGCCAGCCGGAACCCGTTTGGGACTAAAGGGTGCCACCCCTGACCTAGCACGCCTCGAAAGTAGTATACTCCAAGGAGCGGTGGAAGTGGGGGCAGGGGGGAGTGTGTGTGTGTGAGTGGGAGTGAGGGAGGAGAGTGTGGGGGTGGAGTGCATCACGAAAAAGTTATCCCTACGCAGTACAAATTCATTTCAATTCTCTCGCATGTGCTGGGGGCTAGGGTCTGGGCTGGGCTGGGCTGGGCTGGGCTGGAGTGGGAGAGTCATGGGCTGGCTTACCGACACGAGGGAATCGTCCAGTTCTCCGACGCAGTCCGTGCCGTCGAAGACAGAACCCTTGGTCTCGCAGATCGCCGTCATGATCTCCTGCTGCTCCGAAACCCCGTCGCCGATGATGTCGGGGATGACGTTCCACTCGAACAGGGTCGTCGCAGCCACCTGCTCGTCGTGGTCGTGTGTTGCCATTCATTACAAGGGAGATCTTGTTGTCGAGGCCGAATGGGAGCGCCGAACAATAGACGCGTCCAATACGCGCTTTACAAATATGTTCGGTTGTCCAGTGCTTGTCCACACTAGGTTTGTTTGTTTGCTAATACGGGGGGGGGCTAGTGAATAGGACCAATTATGGTTGGTACAAATAGGGAAATATATAGGTTGTTATGTATACCATATGTCCTATTAACTATGGTCCCCCGTACTAGATTTTCTTTAACCGTATGGTGGCGGTTTACTTCATTCTGGATATGGTTGCAGCTGCTAAAATCGGACGATCAATGAGCTTTGCTACGTTTGAGCGACAACTATGTCTCACCTACGGAGGGGGTTCCTCTGCTCTCAAACAATCCAATATATTTAGATCCGGGTGCACGGCAAGAGCACACTCCAAAAACAAATCCTTGCAGAGATCAAAGTAAGTGGGGCGCGAACGCTCGGGCATAAGTGTAGATGAACAAACGATTGTTTTGTTTAGTTCAAATTTGCTAACTGCTTGGTAGTTGTATACATGCACACTGTCGGGGTTTTCTCAAGGGTACACACAAGGACTTTAAGTTATTGTTTTCGACGTGCATCTTTGTTGGATCCGATGCCCGTATTTTTTCACAGTATTTCGCATGAGATACCTAGCCCCCGGGGTCACAAATATTCATTTGGTTCTGTACTTTCAGTTTGTCATCGGCACTATGCCGAATGACCTGCCTTATGCCTGTTGCTCAATCTAGAGCTCTTTAAGGTGTTTGTTTCGGTGCTCCCCGTCAGAACGTTTGTTCGCCGCGCTGTGACAACCATTCTGACAGTATTCATGTGCAATTTCGGGGAGGGTATAGAGCCATTCGCCCTGCGATCGGCGAAACCAAACAGTAGCAAAACCGAGGGGAACGCTTACGGCGTTTGTTTTTCGAGTTGAAATTTCGGCGAGTTGAGCAGCTCCCCAGCAGCGTCAGCTATAAACTCGGGGCTACTCCTCCCACGCCAACAAGCGTCAAAACCCTGAACTTTGAAGCTGCCTGGACGGGAACTTTGAACTATCTTGCCGCGATCATCTAGGTGTCGGGCACCGCCCAGCGTCGGGAAGTAACAGTTGAGCGCTCTTCCTCTTTTTTCTGGTTGCACGTCACCGAACACTTCAGACCGGGTGCGCTCCGCAAGCGGACAACTATGGGGCAGGATGATACATCTGCTACACAGTAGTATTCCGGGGGACCATAGTAAATAGGACCAAATTTTGATAGCAAAATAAGGCAAAAATCTATAGGCTTTTGTGTGTACCATAGGTCCTATTTACTATGGTCCCCTGTGATAGATACTGTTTTGTTTTATTACAGCGCGTAACGCTCAGAACCGGTTGGTCTGTTTTGCGACGACAGACGTTTTTTCGAAGTTACCGTTTCGGGTGCAGATATTGAGTTAGCTTCTCATGTGAGAAAAACTCTCAGAAAGAAGTCAAAGGCGCCACCCTTACTGCGGCATCGCTCCAGGAGAAACACTCAAATGTGTTATTGGTAGACTACATTCGCGCAGTACCCGGGTAACAATCCTATTAGTCACGGACCGTTTGGATATCGTGGGGTATGCACCGGATAAATCCTGAATCCAAACACTGCCAAGCACTGAACACCGCCCCCAAAGAATGTGTGCGATAACCTCACGTCGAAGTGGCCCGGAGTCTTGATCATCTCTCCCACGACCTGGACGTCTGCCACCCGTAAGGTTGGGTAGAAGCTGTCGCCGAGATCGGGTCCTTCCACTGCGACGACCTCAAAGGCGGAAATGTTTACCGCCTCGGAGAGGGTGAACGTCTCCCACGCCTTGTCCGCGCTCCCAGCACTCGTGAAAATCTGGCTCATCTTCCGTGTCGTTGCCGCAACGTACAGTGCCGTACGCGGTACAATATACCGTTGTATAGGGCCGTGCGGTATCGTCGAACAGTGGCGGAGGGAGGGAGGGGAGAGAGGGAGGGAGGGAGGGAGGGAGGGAGGGAGGGTAGGAAAGAGGGCGGAAGTGAACGGTGGACACTGACCTAAGTCCGAGGGCTATGACAAGCTAGAGCCTATCGGAAGGTAAGTACGGCGGGGAGAATGTTTTCGCGGGCAACGCTGGACCTTGTGCTACTCGAACGAAGTGCGTGAGTGAGTGCAGCGAGTCAAACAACTTGTTGCGCGCAGTGCCATGCATCAGACGATGTGAGAAGGCCGTTCCGGCAAATGTATCAACGGGACCGCTAACGAGGCGCCTCGACGTGGAGCAAGCTAGCTGTACATCACGGAACCACCACCAACACTACCCCCCTCCCCTCCCCTCTCTCTACATTTGTCGAACGCACCAATGCTAATCTCCCACCCTACTACGTAGCATGGGTGCACGGCGTCGGTTACACACTAGGGGTGGGGGTCCTTGCTACGGCCCATGCTGAGGTTGCCATTCTGATGCCGAACCATTATCGCTGACGGAGGTCCTTAACCGAGGAGGTGCCCAATGTCGTTGCTTCCTGTGTGGAAGGTTATGATCTGTTTTGTTCGTGAGGTACCTCAAATATGGTATTGTGTAACGGCCTTTAGCTCGTACCGATCGATGTTTTGGGCCCCCTCGTCGAGCAAACAACCTCAGAACCTTTCAGGAGCTAAGCTTGGGTCAGCAAGGCTCTGAGCTGGATTCAGAGGTAAATGAGTTCAGCTAACAGGAGGACATGCTCCTTTTACGGGCGAGGAAGGTAATGCAATCGGCGGGAACACAAATAGTTCGAGCACAGGGTAGGAAAATATACCTCTGTTTGGGCGGACTCTACTGCTGCCTACAGAGGTCAGGGGGCTAGTAACGCTGGCGTGCGCGCATTTTTAGTACGGGTGGGTTAGCCTACAAAGTAGCGGTACATGGTTATACAAAGGGCGGCAAGCTTATTCATGGGTGGACCGACCGACTTGATAGATAAAGCATTGGCATGCTGAGAGCCAAGGCGAACCTACTGTGTGTCGTGCAGATCTTCCACATACCAGCGAGTTGAGCAGGAAGGCTTGTCTGCTATGGGTGCGCCGACCTCATAGGTATCAGGGGGAATTTATAGGAAGCGACTGTAGTACAACAAGTGGGTTGGCTTGGTAGCGCTAACGGTGAAACACGTATACAGGAAGTCTCTTTTAGCGATGGATGGGTAGTGTACCCGAGATGTACCAAGGCGCGATGCGTTTGTCGTCTGACTTTGCGAGAGTAAAGTCCATTGGGAAGATAGGGGGCGCCCGCAATTACTGATGTACGGTGATATGCGCAGGAAGGCGTGTTCATGACGGGTGACCACGTTTCGCAGGTCGTGGCGCAAATGGAATGAATGTCTGTTGTGGATGGACCTTAACTCCATGGTGTGATGAGTAGGAAGCATGTTTGCTGTGAGCGGGGGTGATTCCAGAAGCAACCAATAAACTGAGCAGGGAGAGAGGGTTGATGCCGATGGGACTGGCCTCAGAGGTAACGTTGCAATGAGCAGGGACCCACGAAAATGCGCTTGTTTATCATGAGCGGGATCGAGTCCATCAGACGCAACGGCCCGAATCATTGTACGGGATGGTTGACATCTTTGTATCTCCCCTCGGCTACAATACTTGGCGTGCTCGCGACCCTTCACACGTAGGAAGTAGGACGATCGTGTACACTATATTTTCGTTGGAGCGATTGCCATCCGACAATGCTTACCACGAGCTTCAACGTCAGTCATTCCTGCCGGAAGTCCCCTCAAGAAGAGAACTTATACCCCTCGGGGCGTAAAATGTACGGAACACTCGGCATCCATATAAATGTATAAATGCGCCTAATATTTACGCCCGTTGGTGTTGTTATGTTGCTATTTTTCGTGATCTCCAGCAGACAATGTACACCATACTGGTCGAACATATGACGGCCGTTTCGACATAGAAACGTAGGCTAAGACGCGCGCTATGGTAGATGTAGCACACTTTCCGCTAAAATACTTTCTGGATGACGGGGGGGCTCCTGACTCAAAATCGTCGGAATGCCAGTCCTGTTTCGACAAAATGACTGTTTTGAGTACTTGGGCCATTGGAATATTCTTCAACCATTGCAACTCGGTATTTGCTGAAGTCACGTTTCAGGTGGGGCATGGAGCTCCTCCTCATGTGAGGGTCTGCAACAACAAAAAAAATGGTGCACCTCTACTGCTGTACCCTGCATCCTAGAAGGTCCTTACACTTACACTTACGCCCACAGTGATGTTATTAGTACGATAGGGGCTTCAAAACGTTGGTCACTTCTGGAACATTCCCAGAACAAGACGAGGCAAACCAAGGGAAACGCGAAAAGGACACCGTTGCACAGTACAGTGCAATATATATGTACATTTATATATATATTTTATATTTGCATATCTCCCATTTGATGTTGTACAGGCCCTCCGCTAATATTTCGACCCCTCTCACACAGCCAACACGAAGCCAAGCCAACGCAACGCAACCCAGAGTTTCCAAAGTTTACGGCTGCCGCGTACGGTGTGGGAGTTCCTAGGGTCCCCCCCTCCCGCAAGAGGCTCTCTACCTGACCGCGAAGCACAAAACACGTTACGGAAGAGCGGAAGGAGGGCAACCCGACGAGCAAACCTCACGGCCTAGCTATATGCGTAGCCTGGGGCACATTCGGCCAAACAGAAACCGAAATAACAAATAAAACCCAAGAGCCTGTGTAGGAAACGATTTTATTCCGACGGCATTCGGCAGTTCATCACACGCATGCTTCGATGGGCGTGTGCACCTATCATTTTTTGTGAGAGGCTTCTTCCTCGTTTGGGAGACGCCACAGTCCCCACCCAAGCCCAGGGTTTGAGGCATTTCAAAGCGCAATACCCGATCAGCAATGCCATGGACTATACGTATACGTAAAGAAATAGCGTTAAAGTACCAATGACGTCCCAAGGGATTCACTCCTCCGTTGCGGAGACCCCGGCAGTCAGAACCAATGTCGGTAAACCCCTATCGCGGAACGCCTCAGCAGTCGAGGGGAAGCGCCCAGTCAGACAGTCGGATTGTTTGTTTACGAAGGCCAAAGCGTGCAACTGCGGTAGCACCGTAATCGTAGCACGCCTCCAATCGTCTTTGTGGTGGGGGAGGGGGAGGGAGAGGGAGGGTGGACCATACCTCAGTGGAGTCCCGTGTTTCGGCGTCGAAGACACGTGCGGTGACTTCGAAGACAAAGAGCCTGTTGGCCGGGAACCGCATCCTCAGAGCCGTGACTGTAGCGAGCGGAATGTTGAACGAGAAGGTGTCCCCGGGCTGATCGCAGAGGCCGCCGGCACAGGTGGAGGGGCAAGAGGGCCGGGGAGAGCGTCATGGGAACGTGCAGTACGATATGGGGGGGGGGGGGGGGCACGTAGTGTTCTTGAGAGGAAACAACGCCTCACGAGGGGAGCTTGATGTGAATTCATCCAAGAACCGACTGGTTCCGTGGTAGAGGGGGGGTCACGCTTACGTCCTTGTTTGTTTGACGCTCAGAGCCATTTGGCAAAGCGACTACCCTATTCATTTCTCAGTCTCAAGCGGTTTAGTCTTGCTAGGTTTCGCGAAATATGTACCCAATTTGGAGGGTTCATGACGTTGCGCCAACAAAAGAATAACCAAAATTCAATTTTAAGTGAAGGTACCCAGCCACCTTCCTGAATGGCGTAAACGCGGCAGTGAAATGATGGCATCATACCCCTACCTCCCCTCCCCTACCCCTTACACCGTAACACCGACTCCGAGACGTGTTTTACACGCACAGCTCGGTTGACAATTACATAGTCCCGTGGGCTACCCGACAAACTATCCTTCGATTTTCACCATTTTCAAGGAGCGAATCTGGCACACTATCATCGGTGTCAATCGTCCAGGCTGTCGCGCTTTCTGCTCTTGCCAGCAGATATGTTCTGAGGAGGGGTGCTTTATTCCTATCTCGTACACATGTAATTGTACGCATTCACACGCATTTCAGACTGAACTCACCAGCGCGATGTCGAACTTGAAGTTGCGGGAAAACTTGATGACGGGCTCAGTACTGAACCTGGATTCAATCAACAAAGTACACGGGGGACAAACATGCGAACGGTTGCCACTTGCGACTAAGCAGAAGGAGGGGGGGGGGGGGGGGGGGTCCCCGAGTGTGGGGGTGTGTGTGGCGCGCGTGGGGCGTAACCCTGTCGCCACGGGGGGCGCGTGTGTGTATTTCACGGCGAGGGGATTGGGAAAAATGACAGGGGGGGGGGCGGGGGGGGGGGGGGGGAGGGGGGGCTCGGGACGGAGGGAGGTGCCCCATCGTCATCGCCAATGCTCTCTCGTTTGGTTACTTATTTTTGTGCTTTGCTTCCTGTCAATGAAATGTGAACCCTTTCAAGACTTTGCAGTTCCATTGTGCGGACGAACCACTCGAGGCAATAGTTGATCCCCAAAACGGGACAGAAGGGTTGCATCATTCATCCGCGTGTCTCGCCGGGCGTTCCAAGGACAGTGCTGTTCCCTACTGCACGGTATTGTCTGTCTATTACGGGGGTCCATAGTTAACGGGACCAATTTTTTTGTTAGTAAAAATAGGTAAATATATAGGTTTTTATGTATACCATAGGTACTATTAACTATGTATCCCCGTAATAGGAGACACCGCTTGATGGCGTGAAGGTGCGGGCTCAGACCCAACCCAATTCCCGCAAATCCCACCCCTTAAATGAACCCGTAACTAAAATTGGGCCAAACCTAGACAGGCACGCGGCTGCCTCGCTGCTTCAGCGAGATATAATACTATGAACGTCCCGCCGCGACTTGTGAAGTGCCGACTATAAATTTCCTTTCCTGCCCAAGACGGAGGAGTCCAAACTTCCGAGGAAAATGTACATCCGATCACGTCGTCATACTGCACTGCTGATCCACTTCCATCGCCGCTTTTGGTTGAAGCGCGACCGCGGAGCGGCATGGATTTATTCGTGTGTGTGGTTGCGTGCACACTTTTTGAAAATGTTTCTAATTCTGCTCGCCATCTGGCAAATGTGCAGTGCTTGCTCGTGCTCTCAATATTCGTGTGTGTTTACAATCGAACGATGTGTAGCGTTAGGTTCAGTGTCGACCAATCAAGATCACAGCGCGGTATGATTGTGCGTCCGCAGATTATTTCTTACTGGTATCCCGCATTTTTCCCGGTTAGCACGGGCACCGTCCCTTCCACGGAGGCGTTTTTTCTCCTCTCCAGGATGACCATCTGTTGGCGTGGGGTGTGGCGAGCAAGGGGAGGTTGGCACGGCCCACGGTTGAAGGAGGCGAATAAAACGCGTCTGTAATTACAATTAGTTCGGGGTTTACGGCTGTGGTATATATACCAAGGTACATTGATGTATCATAGTTGTTTTTTTCGCCTTCGCGTTTCATAAGTCCACCCCCACACCTAAGGGGGGCAAACGCAGTTAGGAAAAAAGGCGGGGCGAGGGGGGTGGAGGGGGTGTGTACTCGACATCATGCATCACCGTAGTCGTACGACCATAGACCCTCGCACTCCTTTAAATCCCGGGACGGAGCCCGTCTGAGTTTCACCGACCAGGCAGGCATTGCGTTCACCAAGCGCGAAGCGCCGTGAGGCGTTCGGCGAGTCTAATGAAGGAGGAGCTGCATCTGCTAAGAACCACTTGTGAGGCGGACTTGCACATGGATGGTACCTTCAACGGGATAACTTAATTTCCGGTGTGGCCAATCCCAGAGACGGCAATGGGGGCACTACGTAACTGCCTCGTGAGTGCCTCACCATATAAACGACGATATGCGATCACTCTCCTTGTGCGGGGTAAGGGTTCCCAACCCCGCACAAGTGATCTTTAACTCGATCGCCAGCAGTCACCAACCGCCAAAAAACAATAGAAAAGGGTACTCTGATTGTCCCGCTCAAGGTACTCTAGTTGTCTAGCTCAAGGTACTCTGGTTGTCCAGCTCACATAGTGATTGGCATGGCTTACAGTATCGTTGTCCACCAACGCCAACCCAACCTATATATAGGGAGGAGGGGGGATATCGACCATCTCGAGGATCTCGAGCGAGCCTCTCTCCGTGCATGCATTGTGAAGACAAGGCAATGGATTGCATAGGATCCAGACGACTGTGGATGCGGCGGGGGTACATAGCACAGGGGCGCACCAACCCATGTGTGTCAAGACCTCCTCATATGAGTGGAACGCCTTCTCACGATCTCACCGCGCCACCCGAAAAAGCGATATTGCACAATACAACTTTGTTTACCCAACCTGGCAACGTTTACAGTGGTGTGGGAGTAGCACCTAGCTTGGAGGAGCTCTGTACCCCCCCTCCAGGGCAAAAACAAATTGATTTTGGCAAGATAAAACGGACGCTCGTCCCCTTTGGAACTGAAGCCCTGTTTTGGGAACACCCGAAATCCAAGTACATTTTGCCGAAAACGGGATTACGGTCTTGGACGGCAGTCTATCGCGAACGTCGGCCGAAAATATATTTGAACGAAAAAAGGGATCGAATATACAATGGTTCGTTACATCCTCAGATGAAAGTGGTTTCCCCCAAAAACGCTTCCTTTATCGTATCAAGCATCCCAGTCACAGTGGGAAATGGAAATGGCCGAGAAGGAGGTCGTGTCGCGGTGTTGGGGGTTGGATTCTGCAGCCCAGAGAAGTTCTCTAAATGACTACAAGAACCTTTTTTTTCCTGACGTTGCCTACCCCAATGTCTTTAGACCCAATGGTATGCTTTCACGACCACATTCCTAGCCGCCCAGCTATAGTGATCAGGCTTGGCTTACAATGACAGTCAACGTCGGCCGTTTGGGTCGATCAAGGACGCAGATCCTCCGGCAAGGGGACCAAACCTCACGTTCAAGTATAGGCGGGCGGCCGACGCATGGTACGATGGGGGTCAACACATGTTCGCCAAAACTCCATAACGACTGGCCGACCCGAAGGTTCTTTTTACACCCAACATCCTTGACATACCATTTTTGAATAGTGCCTGACTTTATGGGGAATAATATGGCTAGTGAAAATGCTGGAGTATAATTTTTTGTAGCGGATATGCCTTACTGCATGTAGTCCTGATCGCTATGGTCGCTCGTAATATGTTCTTCGTGATACAGCTGTGTACAGTTTGTTTTGGGATTGTCCCGCGGAGTTGCCCTGTTAGCTTTTGTTTCAAGCAGTTTTTTGAGGAGCGGCCTAACAATAGCATGGAGCTCATCTCAAGTGACGATGCTCAAACGTATTTGGGGGCTACCACGACTACCACAGCGCGCGTTTGATACCCCCGCACCGCCAGACACGCGTCCGATCGCGTCGGGGCTCCTCACAACAGCGTTTGAAATAATTTGCACACGACACGATTTTGGAGCCAACACTACCACTGTGCGCGCAAACCCGATCCAAAATGACGATGCCAAGGAGATGAACAGCGCAGCCAAAGGGACTGACGGCAGCGGTATCGAGCGTGCTTCTCCTTCTTCTTCTTCACCTGCGGGGATGCTTTTTAGTGGAAGATGACGGTGGCAATCAGGGAGGTCCCACATTTTCGGATTTGGACTCAATTCAAAACGTGTAGATATATACATGGCGGATGGGGGTGAGGGGGTGTATTCGATGTCATGCATGGCTATAGTCGAATGACCATAGACCTTTGTATATAGACAAGGGGAGACGGAACCAAGAACTTCAGCGTAGTGTGAGGTGGGTGGAAGCGGAGACTGGAGGCGGGAATTAATGTGTGTCTGTTTGCATTAGTAGCGAGTATATACTAGCTGCCTGGCAGGGAATAGAAGAATGGGCCTTTCCGCTCCAATGGCGGGTCGACCATACAATTCGGATTGAGCAGGTCGTCCGCGCGATTCTCCAGATGCGTTAGGCGGAGCTGTGAGCAACACGTACGAACCGTAAACCCAATATCCCAAACGAAGTGATTCATCAAAATCGATCTGCATCGCAACCATGATCTACTTGATGATGGAAAAGATCGCTAAAAACAACTGGCAGATTGATGTGTCATTCACTGGAACTACCGCTGGAACATTCTTCACTATTACGGGGGTCCATAGTTAATAGGACCTATGGTATACATAAAAACCTATATATTTACATATTTTTACTAACAAAATTTGGTCCCGTAAACACTGGACCCCCGTAATAGTTGAGGGCGAGGTGGGAGAAGGGAAGAGGGGCACCCCCCAAAACGCGAGGACGCGCTTGGACGAGTGTTCAAGCTCGGACGATCGACATGCTCGTATTTATGCTGCTCCCTTGCCTCTTTGATGTTGATCCATTGGTAGTACCGTTGGAACTTGGGCACAAGTCGGATCAGGCCCGTGTGGACGCTAAAGTCGAACGTCTGGTAGCCAGTGGTGTCTCCGGACGTGATCGCGGAGGGTACGACCGTCTGTTTATGGGCATAAGCCATCCATCCAAGAGAGAGGCCAAAAAAACACGCGCGTGATTCATGGGAAAATGGATGGGCAGGGCAGGGGTGAGGGAGGGGACGGCGAAATAAGCAACACATCATATACCGACGACACCCGCACGTGATCTACCGGTCGGTGGGGACCGATCCAGGATAACACCTGAGGACGTGGGGTGTCGCCGGAAGTGACCTTCGGTCACATAACCCGATGTACGCGCAGCCACAACCAGATGAACGATCCCATAAATGGCCCAAAAAATGCAATACAAAAGGAAATACCATACAAGGGCCGGATAGTTTTTCGAACGAACGTTTAAACGGTCTCTCCATTTCTGCCCGGTGGTACCTGGTAGTCTGGTAGTCAATACTGTTGGAGGAGGGGGGGGACGTACCCATTAGTCGCTTGCGACCAGGCTTGCATTTGTTTGCACCAAGCACGAAGCGTCGTGAGATATTCGGCGAGTTACATGAAAGGTGGGCTGCATCTTACTAAGAACCTTTTTTTTTTCCGGTGTAGCCACTTCCAGAGACAATGGGGGTATTATTTCACTGTCTCGTGGGTACCTCGCCGTAAACACTACCAGTACGTAATACGATTATTCCCCTTGTCCGGAGTAAACGTTCCCCACCCCGCAAACATTGTCTAACTCGTTCACCACTGTGACCGACCGCCAAAAATAAGACGAGATGAAAAGGGTTGTCTACCTCATACAGTGAGCGGCATGTTTTACAGTGCCGTCACGAAAACCGACGCCAACCCAACCTATATATACAATATATAGGGAGAGGGGGGGTATGGCCGTCTGATCTAGGAAACGGATCAAACGCCAGAACGACCAAAGCCACGCATGTACGTGATATATCGGCCTCAAGGGGGGCTGGAAAAATGGCACGGGGGCGGGCGCGGGGGGAGTAGCGTAGTGTCTCTGAAAGTGCTTGCGGAGGGTACGACCGGTTGGTCCACGAACGGAGACCAACCAAACACGCGCGTCAGGCTGATCCTACACGGCACCGGCGTTCGATACGCGATGGAACACCCGAAGAGACACGTCCGAGGGTTTTCACGAAAGAAAAAAGGCGTTATATTGTGTTTAATGTCGCATACACGTAATATAACCAAAGCCCAACCATTTGAAATATCGCTACACGGAACGTATAAAAAATTCAAGAAAAATCGGTTGGACGACCACATGTTTTGGTTCGCCTATTTCGTGAAGTACTTAAGGTGATACGAATTTGCAAATATTATCCAAACTCTGAATGAATCACGACCCGTCAACTTCAACAACAAGATTAAAACAAACCGTTTCAAAATCAACGTCGACGATCGAAGATTCCGTCAAAAACCACTGAAGTGGCGTGTTTCGCACCCAGAGGAAACAGGAGTACCAACAGGCGTTATTGACGGCCAGTAGATATCCCACCGACGGTTGGTAGAGTTTTGGCACGAAAAAATTGGCGTGTTCGTATGTGCGCGTGTAGACAGTAAGCACCAGGAGTAGCAGGCACCGTTCTCACCGCCCAGCCTGATTCCTTGATGTACGCCTCGATGCTGAACTCGTCGTGCTGCTCGTCCCCGAGGTGAAACGCTGAACAAAGAGGCGCGTTTTAAGAAACAACAGCGCAACGAGTTGTGCGGTTGGTGGTAGGGTTTCCTCCATCATACCCCTGGTGCGTGGGGCGGAAGGGGGGGAGCGGCCGCGGGCCGGCCGGCCGGCGGGCGGGCGGAGCGCCACCTATACTGCTTCCCGTGGAATCAGACTAGTCTACACCGACGTCACTATTCTTTGCGTCGTGGGGTCAAGATCGATCACTGAACCGCGTGGTAGAGCAGCGATAGCATATTAGGCCAACCAATTTCAGACTGAAGAGGTTCTCTCAACGAAGAAGTACCCAAGTATCGTTTTTTTATCGAACAATACCTACCCAAATTAATATGCCGGTTTTTTTAGGCGTCCGAGATTGTTCCGAGCCTACGTTTGTTTTTTGGGGGGGGGGGGGTCTCTACAGCTCCTCAAGGGAGGAGCCTCAGAAAGAACAGGCTCTAAGCTTATACCGTGTGAGTAGTATCATACACGTCGCTGCTGCTTGGATGAAGAGAGATCTACCTTGAAAATGCGTGGCTACTCGTGTCTTGGGACCCCAACCAGACAAAACGTTTTGCTGTTGTGATGAAAGGCAAGGATTATTGCTTTGCTGCAGTAGAAAGTGTACACCGTCTTCGGACAGCCAGCACAAACTAAATGTGGACACCAAATATGCCGTGGTGTATACCGAGCGAGTGCGGTTTTCTGGCTTTCACCCCTCAGTCCAAGAGTTAAATACTGTAGTCCGTTTGGCCTGGTTGAATGACGTCCGGCTTCTACGAACCTGAGTCTTCGCCACCATCCGCCGATCGAGTCTCACGTATTTATGCGGTGTTCTCTAATTTCTCCAAATTCATTCCTGCTGCCACTAGCTGTTCCCAAAACACAGTGCTCTGGAAGACGTTAGACATCGTTAAGCAGGGACGGGGGGAGAGGGAAAAAACGAGTTGCCTCTCTCCCCGGACTTGTGCAGACTGGACTGCAATAAATAATTCATAGAGGTACGATGTACTCTAGAAGAACCGGCAGCACCAGCAGTAGTGACAGTAGGTATCTACTGCAGGCCTCAATATACACCCCAACCGCGACTAGTAGATGCTCATCCGCCCGTCGGAACAATACTCGAAATTCAGGGATACTGCTGTAGTTTACATTGCTACGATAGTTAGGTTGTGCGTCGGTTCAAACGGGACGGCTGCGGAGCGAAACCGATTACAAGCGGCGCGCCCTACAGTAGCTACAGCAGCCACGATACGGGGGGCTTGGGGCCGGGGCGGTGTACTCGATATTATGCATTGCCGTAGTCGTATGATCATACGCCTCCCGACCCCTACAATGCCGGGACGGAGCACGTCTGGTTTTCATCGACCAGGCCGACATTGCTGGTACCGAGCGTGAGACGTCGTGAGGTGTTCGGCGAGTCGCATGAAGGGTGAGCTGCATCCTACAGAGAACCGCTTGCGAGGTGGGTGGGGCTAGCACCACTTTTTCTGGACCGGCAATAGGCCACACTACTGTCGTGCTTGCGGCCTTGTACGTCACCCTCCCTATCACCATCATATATATGTCCGTCCTTCAACCTTACAAACAATTTCACTGCGAGGTGTAGACAATTTTACAGTGTATGCGCAAACGCTATGAAAAATACGTAACGAAACAGGGCAGCCAACTAGTGCGAGTGTGGCCCTGGACCGCTGATAACTTAAATGAAGCAAGCATCCCCCCCCCGTATTCTACATGTATCAGATTTAGGCAGGGGAGGGTCTCCCTTTGCCGCAACCCGGCGAGTGGGTGGGCGGGTGGGCCGGTGGGTCATGTCGAAAGTAAAACGTAGAAAACGCCTATTACGGGGGGGGGTCCATAGTTAACGGGACCAAATTTGTTAGAAAAATAGGTAAATATATAGGTTTTTATGTGTACCATAGGTCCTATTAACTATGGACCCCCGTAATAGCGGAGTCTCTAACGTTTAAAACGTCGAACATGAAGTCGATGGGAGCCGAGCAACACGTATGCGACAAAGCCAAACTCATTTTAACATGCGTACTGTAGCTTCATGAATTAACAAAACGCTCCATCAGATGCGGCTAAAAACGCAAACCGGTCAATTTTCAATTTTCGATTTGATTGCTCTGTATTTAAGTATTCACATGTCGATTCGCTGTTCATTATCGCCAGTGGTGTGCTCAAACAGTCACGCGGACGATAAAGACGTGTACCCCACCCAGCCACCCAGCCACCGACCCACCCAAACGTCCATCCCGCCGCCCACCCAACTACCTAACACACGTACCCACTCACCCATTGACCCACCCACCCACGCACCCACCCTCCTAGCCACCCGCCCACCCATCTACCCGTCCACCACCCGCCACCAACCCACCGAATCACCCACCGACCCACCCACCCACCTACCTAAGCCACTCACCGACGCAGTCATCCGCCCACCCACCAATCCAACCAACCCCACCCACCCCCCTATCTCACGGACCCACCCACCGAGCTGGATTTGGCGAACGTATCGCATTTCATTCAGGTTGAACTGGATGGTGCACTTGTCGTGCCCGTACGAGGTACCCCCCGTCGCGGCCGGTCCGCAGCTCCACCTGGAGTCCTCCGACATGTCTCCGTCCTGCGGTGGCGAAATTCGTCCAGCAGAAATTCGTTACTGCTGTCATGAAGACAGCGTGGCTGTCGCTACTTAAGAATTCGTGCGGAATGATAACTGTAACTGTCGGCAGCTTGTGCAATTCAGGGGGTCCCGGCCCGTCGGTCAGTCGGGCAGTCAGTCGGTCGGTAAGTCGGCCTGTTGGTCGGTCTGTAGTTCGGTTTACGCGGCGATGTCGCTCGCCCGTTCATTGAAATCGTCGTGCATTTAGATCGTCTACGGAGCGGTTGATAATAATTTGCGTGGCAGGACGTTTAGAACTGCGGCCAAGTTGTGCTTGTTGGCAGGTATCGCCTGGAAGGTCGATCAGTGGGTGGGTGGGTGGGTGGGTGGGTTGATCAGTGGACCCGACCGCCATTCGGTGTTTTTCAGGCCCTTAATCTCTCTCGAACGGGGTCCCCAACACGTCGGCGCCGTTTTAACTTCAAACTCGGACAGGTCGTTATTTTTCATTGGTTTTTTCCGACAATGTACATTTTCCACGGCAATGCACTCGCATTCTCCGTTTCTTCTTGTGCTGTGCGTATGGACCAAACACCAATGTGCCGTTTCAGGGGTTGTTGTTGTTGTTTTCTTCACATTAAACCGTCCTTTCTACCCGTCGACATCCAGCACAACCAGTGTCCGTGCCGATTCTTCAATCCTAGAGAGATACAAGTTCTGTGGTCAAAAAGCTACGCCACAGAGATACTACGTTGCCACGTATGCAATGCAATGCCATGTCATCATACTGCGTACGACAGGCACGACATACCCATTCCATGACCTAGAGAAACAAAAAACGAAACAAAGAGAAAACAGGTACGTGCTGTTGAAGCTGTCAAACCGATCTTCGTCATTCAGCCAGTCAGTCCTTCCTTACGTTCGTGTGTGCTCCTTCACGTTCTTTCCTCTCGAGGGCGGCAGCAACCTATCCTTAACCATAACCCATTGTTCAAACAGATAGCTATTACGAAGTGACTTGCACTCTTTCGTTCAAACGCTGCATGTGTCTCACAGTGGTAACGGTTCTTGTGCACCTACGCCGTGGGATTGTTCGTCGGTGTTTGGCTCCTAAATTATTTGCGAGCAAGGCTTACGCTAAGTCGCAAATATAGCTCCCGACGTGAGAATCGTGACCACCATCTAGGTGCACGCCTACCAGTAGACAATATTTGGACAGCAAAGGCAACATCAATGCCCACAGCGAAACCATGATGTTCACGTCGCGGCCACCAAGGCGGACAGGAGAGTCTCAGCCGACAGCGTCAGCTCAACAACAACAATGCCAACAGCAGTAGCAACAGAAGCAACGACGACACCACCCACAACAGCAACAACGCCGACCGCAGACCTTCATGTAGTACACGTGACAACCGCCCAAGTGGGCCGGAGAGTCGCAGCCTCCAGAGGCAGGCTCCCTCGCGTCGTACATTGGCACAAAGCTAGAGCCCGGGTCCCTGCCAAGGGGAAGCATCCCCGTGGTCTTCAGCCAGGCCTTTTCTGCCACGCGTCGTGCGGGGGCAGTTCCGCCCACGCGAAAGTCCACCTGTTGAGCCAGAAACGAAGCAATACAAGCTCACAAAGCTTGCACATGCCGGACAGATGGCGATCCAGATCATTCAGATCATTCAGATCATCCAGATCCTCTCCTACCGCCGATGAGGTGTTGTGCAGGAAGGACTATAGTCGTACATGTCTTGTCCAGACACAAAAACACACAATACTCCGTCCCCAAGTATAAGCAGAAGTTTAACTCAGTATTTGTGTACAAACGATCCTTGAATGAGAAACAAGTGGTACATATTATCATGCAGCCACAGCACGGATTCCATTCGGCAGCATGAGCTGGGTCGGTACAGATAAACGAATACATTTGCCGTGAATGATTTAAACGTCGGAGGGGTGATCGAGGACGCATTCTGGTGTATGCAATCGGAACGCAGAGATATCGACCCTGGATACGATACGTTGTCTTAAGAAATATAAACCACCAAGGAGCACCGTACCAGTACGACCAATGAAATATTGTTCCCGCCCACCCCGAGCGCCCACTCGACGAGGCAACATCGAGATAGCAGGACGATACAATACGCGCGCGGCAACCCTGCGTCACGTGCGTCCGTTACACGGTGTCCGCTTTCTCCCTTCTGCAGGCGTTTGAATCATGGTGAGGTTCCCTTCAAATTGGAGATGGGACGGCGCAGCAGTGGCCAATGACCGGTTACGGAGGGACGCCTCCGACTCACGCGCCTCATTGATGCCGATAGTCCTCCTTACATTGTGGCGGCGACCTCCTAAATCGTCCTTGCGCCTGCCTTTCCATGGTGGGACCAAGTATTTAAATCAACGATATGGTGAAAACACACCCGGGACGCGTGGTATGATAGAGGTACTTGGCACATTTCGGCGTTTTGTTTTTCTGGACGACAACCGAACTCCTGAACCTATAATCGTCATAATGCCATGTTTGTTCCGCAAAATGGTGTTTCTGATTAACTTAGGACATGGAATTATTCATCTGGTTTCTAATTTCATTTTTTTTCAAGCCAGGTTTTGGAGGTGAGGCACGGAGCTCCTTACGGTACAAGCGAGGGGCTTCAGAAAATCAAAATGGTGCGCCTCTACTGACGCATTCGCCCGGGCATACCAAAGAAAAATGGGTGTCGTTCCTATGTTCATCATACAGTGAGACATTTGATTTGGGCACAAACGTAACGCCGCCCCCATATACCGTAGAACTCCTCTCCGTCATTTCTGTCTTTTCGTTTGGACTCGCCTCGTTGATGCCGGAACTCCCGCCTTCCGCAGGGACCGCTACAATCCTCACATACCGTGCCAGGGCACGTACGCCCCCGAACGTTTGCAGACCATCGCTGCCCAGGGGGCGCCCGCCCGCCTCCGCCTTCAGGCCGGTGCGCACAGGAAAAAAAAAACGCCATTCTCGCCAGCGGCCAAGATGTGGAACTCCCCCCCAGTGTCTGAACTTTCGGCGAAGGCTGCATCGTGGGGAGAGTGAAAAGGCGGTGGCGGGAGGGATGGGGGGTATGGGATTTAGCGGGGGAGAGGTATGCTCATGTCATCGCACGACCTTAGGCGTATATATGCCCACATACCTTAGTATTTCTTTCCGCAGACCAAGAATGGGCGCAGAGAGATGATACGCGAATTTCGGAACGTGTTCTTGTGTTTGTGTCTGGAATTGTTGGACGGGGTGAAAGTATCGAGACCGGAGATTCGGGGAGAGGTGGGGATGACGACGAGAGCAGTCTACTCAGGAACGGGGTTTCCAGCGTTGTCATGTGTTTGGGTTGGAGTGGAAAATGAGTTTTCTAATCGGGCTTGGTCAGCGGAGGCGACTACCTAAAACACCGTTCTGAAACATTATTGAGTCAGCAAATCCCATTTCGCCGGCAGGTCAGAGAGGGGTGGCCGTGGCATGACGAGGTGTGGGGGGTTGGACGGGAGGCGTGAGGACTGGAGTGGGGCCTAGTGGATGTAGGGAAGTAGGAAGGGGTGTGTAGGGGAAGGTAAGTGGAGGTTGACATTGTATGCTATCGTCGTAACAGAGGTGGCCGGGACGCTGATCCTCTCCCCCTTAGACATATCCTCGTCAAATAAAACTCCCGGAGACATTGAACTATGAAGCACACCCTACAAGGTGATAAGCCATGTCTCCATTCGGTACGCCTAATGGTGTGCAAAACTGATCAATGCCTCCAATCTGGAATGTGTTTACTGGCACAGTGTGCAATGGAGAGGGGTGCCGGCCACCGGTAAATGTGTTTGTTCATGTGCTTCTTCGTAGTTTTCCCCAAGACGAGACAAACGCAAAAATTTGAGTTTAGCTTCCACGCTGGGGAGCCTCGTTCCTTATTCCGTGAGAACACTTTTAAGACTGCAACCCGGGTAAAACTCGCTGGCCCTCTGGGTATGATGGAAAACACATAGCAAAACATGAAATAGTTGGCTCAGTATTCGAACGATATTGGGTGGTACGAAGCACATGTTCAGTTGTACAGCGCGATTGTTCGACAGGCGATACGCGTTACGAACAGCATGTCGTCTCCAAATCTTACAAAATGAATGAGTCGTAGCTCAAGTACTACAGTCAACAGATTCATGAGACTCGCATGCACGACGTACTGTACATTTCGCACGACATGGTACGTACGTATGTACCGAACGTCTTACTACGAGTTCGTACGTGTTTCGCCATAAACGATGACGACCCTAAGAGATTGCCACAATTCACCGAGCAGTTTTCACGAAAAAAGCGAAACAAATCACGCAATTCGGTAGACTCCAGACATCACGAGGACAGCCATCTCCCCGCCCTCCTCACCGATCCGCAGCTGTTCCAACGCTTCCACGGCCTCGAGGTCATACGTAATCTCGCACACATCCCCCGATGAGCAGCTCCATGAGGAGGCGTCGGAGGCATCGCCGTCCTGTACGTGATAACACACAGCACGTCGCAAGCGGGCCGAATATGGCAGACCACGGTGTCGACAGGGGGTTTCCGGTGGCGCGGTCAATAATGGATCAACGCCGTGACACACTGGGGGGGCGGGGTGGCAACTCGTCTTCACAAGGTTTCCGCCATCTGATGGGGTCTGTATCTTGACCCAGAATCGGACCGAGCTGGTCCAGCTGCAGCCTATTTTGTGCGTCGTATATACCCAGCCTACACTAGCGTCCCAGGTAATATTTTTTGCTCAAGTCACGTGAACAATCAAATCGTATATGACCTTGGTAGACGTGCATCGTCGGCAAAATTACAAATGGCATGGCAAAGCATGTTGAGTAGTTTTCCGGCTGAGGAGCTCGCAGAAGGAACAGCATTGCCTACCGACAGGAGCAATAACCCGTCCGTCGGTAATCGCTCGTTTATTTCCCTTGCTTTCCACCCCGGGCCGCACGAGCGCTCTCCAACCCCCCCGCGAGAGAAGGCGTATCCAACACAACTCTCGGCAAAAACAAAAATAGAAAGGATCGTGGCAGGTCATACGTCGAGTAGACATACAAAGATTCGAACGATCTAGACCACGAACTGCGGATCTGATTGATCTGGCCGAGCAGTCTGATGTTTGCAAGGTTAAGAGTTCCATCACTAATAGCTCATGTCCGAGTCGGTGTCCGTCAACATAAAATACCACATAGAAACATACGAAAACCGTTTGATCGTGCACACGATAGGCGCATCGCAATAAACCAGAGGCATCTATCTATCCCTTCCAAACAATCTAGACGTTGAACTGGGGCATATGTTGTGATATGATCTGATCTGATCTGATTGGATGACTGGAGCTGCGGTAGAGGGGGTGCGATACCATAATTTTCATTACCGCGTATACGTCATTCGGACGAGTGGCTCCGCATCTTCCTCACTCAACATCGGACGCTAAAGGCACTTCGTTGTCGCAGAGTCACACGCAATCCCTTGACGGTGAAACATCGCGAAGACGAAATCGCTTGAAGACTCAAGAATTCCAAGACATAAGATGGTTGCCCTCAGCCGAGGGGCTCTCATCGACTGAAAAAACACAGGAGGTAGAAATCGCCCCCCTCCCCACCGTAGCACCAGTCCGACCTGTCGGATGTGTAATGATGTGCCTCACCAAAGTGTTCATGGCGGAGGCATTGTCCGTGGTAGCCGTTGCCGATATGGTAGCGCGAGTGCTGGCCGAAGCCCCGACGGGCTCCACCTCGTCCACATCAACGAAAATCTCAACCTGCGCAAGCACCCCGGAGGCACGTGTAGTGGGACCCGGGGGGGACAGGCGGGGAGTAGAGTTGGTTTTTGTAGAAAAGTGAGATGACACTCTCAACCTGTCCGTGAGTGTTCTACATATATTACGAGTCGGGTCATTAACGTGCCAGTTGAAGGGTTTACGTCCTTGTAGAACGACCGTGACGAATACTGTGGTCTGTGAGGGGACCAGGAATGTGTTTATTTGGTCGACAGCACTCCCATAGGTGTTTCGTTCTAGTGAAACATATTCTTGTTCACTACGGTTGTTCATTGCGGGCGCCTCGCGCGTGAAATTTTTGTTTTCTCCTACGCGGTGTTCAGCGGAAGAATATATTACGGGGGACCACAGTAAATAGGACCCACGGTACACACAAAAACCTATATATTTACCTATTTTTTCTGACAATATTTGGTCCTATTTGCTATGCCCCCCCCCCCCCCCCGTAATAGTATATCGCTGGTTCTCCCATAGAGACAACCGTTGTTGCAACGTAACCTGACACCACAGCAGTCAGGTACGCTTGGCACCGCTATCTGCACCACAAAATGTTGAACCTATACAAAACAAAAACAACAGTGCAACTCTACATGGGCCGCGTAGAGAATAGTTTGTGTTGTTTTTTAGCTGCAGTTCCTATAGAAGCTCGGAGGAGGTCGTTGATGCAAGACGCCCGATCGCGCGTCTTCGAGATTGTTCACAACATTTTTTGGTTTGCTTTCGAAACCAACGCGTACGGTTGGCGACGATTTCCGTAGTTCAGTATTCAGCGCGACCTCCTAGATAACACCTGCCTACACATGGTATTTTGCAAAAGCGCCAGCTGTGGATTTATCCTAGGGGATATCGTCGATGTATGCAAGTTCCGGGCGCGCACAGTGTTTGACCCAACGTTTACGCAGTGTTTGCCGACGGCGAGCATCAACCATGAAGCAGTCGAGCACACAGCTGACGTACGTACTGAGTTAATATCGTATTGACATGTAAAACACGGTTTGTGCGCCAATAGCTGATTCAGAAAACAGTAATCTCCCTCTCTTTCTCCCTCTCTCACCTCCAGGATTCCCAGGTATTCGCCAGCCTGGATGCCCCCGATGACGACGGTCGTACCCTCCGCCCCCTCCAGGCCGGTCACTTCCTGCAGGTCGACGGACCCCTTCGCTCCCTCCCACTCCACCACTTGGGTCTCGTAATCTGCCCCCCTGATGAACAGCTGGAGCTTCGTCACGCTATCGGGGTGGAAGGCTGCCGACGAAACGTTGGACAGACCAGATCAGACGCGTGATGCAATGGATGTTTAGCACACTTTGACTGGAAACGTTTCTGATCTGACGGGTCCCTAGCAGACAAACCTACTGCCGCAACTTCATGTACCAAATTTCATGATCTCTGACCTCATTTTTTGTTTTCTGTTGTATTCGTGGTTGTATACCTGTAAAACGCCGTGGGAGTTTGTTCATCGGGCTGCTGCACTTTTGTCCTTGTCTGCGGAAATTCGTGTTTCGAGTGGGGTGGAGGACTCCTTTTATGAGGAGCTCCAGAATGTAAGGGTTCACCCCCCAACTTATCATGCGCCATCTCACACATGCATGACTTTCACGGATGTGCGGAATCTTGTACACCATTTAACGGCGATGCTCGGGTATACGAGGATCAGTGCTGCACAAGCAACTCAGGTCCTCTGCTCGGATTTGTGGCAGTATGCACCGTTTTTTTTGCGGAGTCTGGATGATGTCAGACCACTGTATACGGACTGATCGTTCTTTTCCATAGGTACACATCATCTGTACCGGGCCAGGGTTTCCACGGACGCCGCCTACTACCGAGCATGGCATTGCGGGATCATGGTTTTAGAGGTGGTTCATCCTAGAGCATGTCCCGCGGTTCGAACCACACTGTTTTTTCTCATTTGGTGCGATCGGTGTCGCCTGCTCAATGGACATGGAATACGGGCATACATCTGACCCGAAGCACCCTATCGATCGATAAATACGTCTAGGCCGCGGGTAGATCTCGCTCTACACCACGTGTTCAAGGCGGGTACCGGGCGTCTCGAGGGCATGGGCGTCAACGGCACACAACGACGACTTCCACGGACACAGGCCAAGTGGCGAAACGCACCACAGTACGGAGAAAGGACGCAGCACGAATGGCCGAACCTTAACGCGGTCTGCTACGGTAGCGTTGCAAGTATTTTGTTTCCGAGGCTCCTCATTGGGGGAGCTTCACACCTTCTGCACCTACAAAAAACGATTGTGAGATCGAACGAGAACTTATCCCGATGAGCATTCCTGTGACAAGTCTGCTGTAGGTACAACACGAAGAATGTGGTATACGGGTGAACCGAGACGAGTGATACCGATTGATATCAACCTGTGGCTGTGCCTCCTTCAGAAGATTGGATGCGGAACAGCAACACGTGCTGCGACAGAGGTAGCTCATGCCCTCGTTAGCAGAAACGTTTCTTGAGTGACAGGGCTCCTCAACAGTAGTTCGTCGGACGTTTATCATTGTGTTGCGGTATTTGTTTGCTGTTCGGCTTAGGTCATTGGATTTCTCATCCGGTAGCTCGTACGCCTTCTCCGAAACTGCCATTACGGGTGAGGTATAGAGCTCTTCATGTGAGGAGACTCTGAAACACAATGGTACACCTCTGCCAAGACATGCGTCGATGCATCGAGGAGGGTGGTGGAGCCTACACCCCCCGGGAGTTCCACAGAACACGGCATGTTGTCCGACACTAACTTTCCGGAAGTGACGCGACTGACTGCTGTTGTTGTAATGTTGGACACTTATGATTCAGGGTTGTTGGCGCGAAAAAAAAAAACAACACCCCGTACATTAGTTATGTTTCCAGTCGTCAGATATCGTGCTGTATTATTTCGCAATGACGAGGGACCACAGTAAATAGGACCAACGGTACGCACAAAAACCAATATATTTACCTATATTTACTAACAATATTTGGTCCTATTTACTATGGTCCGCCGTAATAGTATGTGGCCTATGACGCCCGCAGTGAAGATGGGTGACCTCCTCTTCTTCCGTAGCCTTCTTCTTGGCCATCGATCCGAAAAAGGACGCACGCATACGCATGCCTGCAGTTTTGTCTCTTTGAAGTGCCACGTGAGGGATACTGTCAACAAGACACGTCCGCAGCACACATGTAGCGCAGTCAGTGGTGGTGAAATCTCGGCCTGATTACGACAGAGATACGAAGCGTTTTTGGTCAAATCGTTTCTGATTGATGGGGCCTCCTAGACCGAGGAACTACCCAAATTTACTGAAACTATCCAGTCATCTTCAACAGTTTTTCATTCGTTGTACGTTCGAGTACACACAGTCCATCGTATTGGTGCCCCTTGGGTTTTTTATGCTTCGTCAAGTTTTGTGCGAGGTAGAGACAGGGCTCATCGAGCCAGACCGCCTGACAAAACGTAGACAGTACTCTCACCCAAGGAACGTACGTGTCAGCGTGCAGCATTGACAGACGTCCCCAGAAAGATTTCTCACTTTTTTTTTGCGAAAGCCAAAATATCAGTTAGGCGGTATCATTTATAGGGGATGGCGGTGCCGCTAGCGATCGAGCCTTTGCTAGAGGAGTGTGAGACAAACACCCCCAGGAAGAAGACATCCTACATAGCGAGATGATATATTGTGGGGGATTGGGGTGAAGCAAACGAAAGGGCTTTACTTGCGGAGTGCAAGAAAAACATCCCCGCGAAGAAGCAGCCCTCGCACGGAAAACCGAAAGAGCAATAAGGCGGTGCCTCTTAGAGGAAGGGTGGAGATACGGCAGACGACAGAACCTTCCCCGAGTGCAAAAAGCCCCCCCCGTTACTAAGTCACCATACCGAGTGTCACGCTGTGGTGCGTGTTTCGTGACCCGACCGATCTTACAACATCAACACAGTCGCGACGAACGGAAGAGAGACACCCGCACAGTACCTGGTATCGCACTATTCTGGGCGTTGGTCGTACCCAGACAATATCCTTTTAGACAGAGGGGGGTGCTCGTCGACCTAAGAGCAGCGCGGCATATTTATTCCCGATGCCAAGGTCACGGTAAGGGGGCCGGGGGGGGGGGTCACTTTTGCGTCCTCGTCCTTCAGACATTCAGGGGTGGCACTCGGCGGAGTGGCCCTAAGTGTGTGCAGGCTTATGCGCATTTGACATTATTTTATTTTCACCACACGCACCACCGTAGCACTCCGGATGAGGGTGTCTCGGATCGAAGTGCCTAGCGCTGAACTACGTACATTAAATCGTTGGGTCAGCGACACTGCAATGCATGACCGAAGTTGTATGACCATTGACCGTCGCGTCCCTGCAATGCCAGAACGGAGCACGTCGGGTTTTCGCCGCCCAGACAGACATTGCTCGCACCAAGGTCGGGGGGGGGAGGCAAAGCACAAAACCGGAGTCGAACACGATTCATAGTGTGTGTACGGAAATAGAGACGAACAGGGACGCATGCATCCCGATCCAATCAAGACGACGAGACTTAGTTTGATCTTCTTAGGCGTCTACGGCAGACGAAAGGACACGCAGGACGGTTTGCGAGCCCTCCCCGTCAGAGTGGTGACAAGGCATTATTGCCAAAGATCTACATATTGATATCTAGATGGCACCAGGTATAAAATACGAAAGCAAAAGGGCTGAAAGTATGGCGACCTGAACGAAAGCGGCTCAACTAAGCGATGACATCAAGCGTCTGCAGAGGGGAGAGTAAGCGTTGCATGCATTCATTTGAGTCGCCCTCGCTCCCGAAAACAACGCACGCGTACCCCAGGGCGAACTAGAGCTTGCCCGAAACGGGTCAAACGCGAACTATGGTGCGAGAGGGACCCATGTCGACATACCAAACTGCGACGAGTACGATCTTATCAAAACGCCTACTGAAGAAATACCGAGGGACCCCACGGAGCGGGACCCAACCAGACCAGAAACGCGATACAAGGAAGCGTCTACATACAGTGAGCAGAGCGCGCAAGCAGCAGCAGCACCAGTACGAGGATCCCCGGCAAGATAGAGCTAGTGGTTCGTGTATTTTTTCTTGTTTTTTTTATGATCACTTTTACTTTCCAGCCTAGCTCTTTAGAGGTTTTACCCCCAAATGATCTTCTAGACAAGCCGTGGTCACAGGTGTCGTCCCTTCTTCCCGCTGGTACGTGCCTTTATTTTTTGTCGCGCACAGGGGTTCAGCACTCTCAATGCTCGTCGATTTTCATCGAATGTAGCTAATTCCTGCTCTCACGCTTTCCGCTAATAATTTTGTTCGTTCAAGAAAAAGTCCCTGGGAGCATGCACTCGGTGACACTCGAACCAAAGAAATTGATCTCGACAGGAACGCGGACCACCTACCAAGCCACCGGAGATGCCGGCTACTATATATGTGATATAAAATATGAGTAACACATGTGTATATGCGTGTTTTCATTTACCAACCTATCTTGATTGCCGCGATCTTCGCGGCTTGGTCGCTGGACGCCGAGAGGGCAAACTCCAGCCGGCAGTATCCCTGGTCATCGGCCGGCTGTTCCGGGTCGACAGGCTCAGTGCAGCTGTCACGGGAGTCGAGGTCGAAGGATCCATCCTACGTGCGTTCGTTGGGGTGGCAGATCGGTACTCATCATCAGTGAAATAAGCCAGTAAAAACGTCAACACACAGTACGCGACAGCACTGAATCCAAAGCACTGCAGTTGTGGGACTTAGCGTCATGTTTAGGCGCATGTACAGCAGTGCGGTACTCAAAAGGGTTAACGCACGCCAGCACGAAGTTGGGAAAAACAATACCAGGTATGTGACTTCAGCAGATTGACACTTGCACGACACATAAACAGAGAAAAACAACGTTGCTACACGCTAGGTACGTGCGTGTACCTCTGCACTGTTCTTCTGTGTCAACAGTTAAGGACCTGGGCAGTTAAGAACCTAGCTAGGTTAGACAAAGATGTCGGTTCGAGTTCCGCAGGAAATACAGAAATTCCAATCGTTGTCGAATACCTGGTACCGATTTGTAGGACAGGGAAAGCGTGTTGCCGTTATTTTTGCTGCTAAAACTCACCTATATGGCGGCGAACGTACATTCCCGCTCGATTCTCAGTTACTACTCAAAAACGGGTACTGTCAATAGCTTTATCCCCGGGGAGAGTGGCATTGGTGTATGTACGCCCATAAACCATCCCATGGGGAGAGAACTGCAGCCTTGTGAAATGCATACCGGATTCAAACATATGACATAAGTACATATCGAAGTACATGGTGTGCCTCAGAGGTGGAAACGAAGTAAGGTCTACCAGGTATATTAGATATATGCTTATCTCGTACGTTTTACAGTACCAGGTAACCGTTATATATGCTTTAAGTTGTCTCACAGTCCCCTCTATACCCTATATATGCAATATCACACTGTTGTGACTCAGGTCAACAACTTACGTATTTCCCCCCTCCCCTTTTACCCAATGTACATACACACCAACCGACTACGTAATGTGTAACGTTGGTAGATTGTCCCTCACTCGAGAAGTGGCTCGGCGCCGGCTGGAAACGCGTGAGGGCTATAAGCAGTGCGGCCCGCGGCCAGTACAATTTATAGACCTACCCTTATAGTCGTGGCATGTGCACCCCAAACCGCCCCCCCCCTCCCGCCCAATAATCCCAACTTGCAGCCCGCGCTGGCGCGTCGCCGACAATCTTCACGAGGATCATTTTTGCGGTGCTTGCCCCAGATGTAGGTACTATAGGACACGATATGAAGGCACTTTTGCGGTACAGCAGCATTAGAATAGTAGTCGAACGGTTCCATACGTCAGACAGAATAACCGGTCCCGACTGCATCATCTATTTCCTTCGGAGAACACGCGTTAAAACGATCTGCATGGTCAAGCTCACGTTTCCGGGCGCGGGGGCCGCGCATACCCCGCATGACCTACCACTCACTGCTGGGTATATAAAGCAAATGGTTCCGGGACTGGATCTGCGCTGTTCAGGGGCTCCATGCATATATATAGAGTATACATTCATCTCAAAACCGCAGGTTTGGACCTGGATGACGCAGATGGAGATCTGTCCGACGTATGTGTTGATTATTTCGGCCCAATGGATTATTCAATTGAGGTGTACCAAATCTAGTCCGACGTTTAGTCGAATGCCGTTTGTGTTACAGCTTTATTTATCGTAGCATACCATGTTTCCGTCCCTTCAAAGTCAGGTACCAGTACTTGCTGACTGGGTGAGAAGTAATGGGGTTAACCTTCAGCTGAAGAGGCGTCCCGACCATTGGTGCCCCTCCTCACCCATGGCAAGCCTCTTCTCGCAGGCCTTCATCTCTACACGTACTACCGAACAAAGATTACCCTGACATTAGAGCATGCACTTACTATTCTAGCGTCTTTGTATACGTATACCTTGACTAGCAGCTTCTCTCACACGCCTAATGATCTGAAGGCTGTGCGTAGATAGATTTTGACCAAACTTGGACAAACTGGCTGATGTATACACGTGAACTTTTGACCCCGCTGTAACTGCAACCCAACACGCATCTGGAGCGAACTGAAACCCCGAAACAAAAAAGAAGAAAGAGCGTGAAAATGCCAACCAGTTTGTCGACGTTGAGACGTGCATGTGCGGTACGCTTGGAACACCTAGTTTAGTCTGATTCTATTAAGTTCAGGAGCTAATATCATATAAAAATTGTGTCGTTCACCCGAACACCGAATTCTGTAGAGAAAAGTGTAGGATTATCGTGCGACTACTTGACTATAAAAATGAAAGAACTCATCACCGACAGGAGAACCTATTCATAGAGCGATTAATAATAGATCGGTCTTCCGACGGCACTGGGTATCACCGCTGAGAAACCGCTTTGCTAAAAAATAACACTTGGGGGAAAATGTGCTACTCACCCCCAACGCAGCACACGACGTACAGCAGTAGACCAAGCTTTAAACACTACCGTAGTCTATTGTCTAACGAAGCGGTAGGAGAAAATACTTCGAGGGGCACCAATACCACCCGCAGCGGGAGCCGTCCTTCAAGGAGAGGGACGACAGGTAATTGAAGAAATTGTTGAGTGTTGATATATGATACTCCCCGCTGTCGATAGCTACAGGTGGCCGCGACCCCCGCCCCCCCACTTGCATAATGCGGGCGAAACATATCTTTTGCGGAGGCATTGATTTATATAACACACCGCTAGGCGTATCGAATTGAAAGGCTGTCGAAACCTTGTTGTGGGGTTTGCTATGATACAGTGTTTCTACAAGTTTTTGTTGTTTGGCGCACGTTGCGCGAAGGGGGAGTCCCGGCCACCATTTTTGCCGTACCCTGCTGTAGGTACGCACCCACTTACCCTGGTCAACGCGGGAATGCAAAGCCCTGCCAGACCGCAGCTGTCGTCGTCGAGGTTACCCCGGCCGCCGAAGTATCTAGCCCCTTCGATGACCGTCAGAGTCTCAGACAACTCGACCATGATGGCTGTGCAGCAATTGAGATCGCGTCATAAGAGATGTCGGTGTAAGAACAAAGTACTACGTTGAGTAACAGCGGCCGAAAAGCCTCACAAGCGGGCGCACTGAAAGCTGCGTGATGCACTGAAATACACGCGGGTTTGAGAGATATGTGGGTTTTACGAGAGGTAAAGCATGCCTTAAACACCACTCCCTCCAAAAACTGGTTGAACCTCAAACCGCGACCCCTACTGTACAAAGGACACAGCAACCATTATAGGTTAAACCAGTTTAAGGTTTTCAACGAGTCCGAACAGGCCCGACACACCCCGCTCTCTTAGAGCAACGACTCTCACGGCACCACACCAATGTCGCTCGTCGTATCGCCTGCAACCAAAGGCGATGGACAAAGGGTGGGTTGATTGCCACGTATTCGACCCCCGCGCTTAAACGTTGTGTACCAGACATATCAATACCTTCTAGATTACATCACGCACAACATATATCACAACCCTTTGAGATGATTTTCAGAGCCGTTTCTTTTCAACCACCGCAGTATGGTGCCTCACACGACGCAACACTCCCCCCCCATCCTGATGTTCCCGTAGACGGGTCACTCGGCGTCTGCACTACCTCCCCGTCGTCGTTACAATCAACTTGCAATCCGTCCACCCCTATCCCCATTCCAGTAAACCATGGGTACGGTACAGATGTGCTTGTTCGTCTAGTGTATACGAGCGCACAGCCATTAATAGCGCAAAAACTACATTGTCGAATTCACTTGTGCATGGTGAACTCTACATACTGCGAAGTGGGGGGAGGGTTGTCGGGTGTCAACGAAGGTCCCTGACTTGGTCATGATTTGGCACTCTATTTCATCGCCACAAACGACTGTGTTAGCGAGGGTTGTTATGCCGGGGGCGGTTCGGGACGGCGTACCGCTACCTTTCAGGGCCGTAACTCTTCACTACCCATCTATAGAGCGGAACACATGAACCACAACTACTCCCCATGTTGTAAACATAATGTCGCCAATTATTCCGGAAAGAAATCGCACTCAGCGAGACATAAAACAAGGGAAAGTGATAATGAACCCACCGAGCTGCTGTAGGCACCGTGTGAAAGATCGACCGACTATGCCGCACACGGGCCACGCCTTTACGCCTCAAAGGGATGTCAGGTGTAAGCACTATATGCGCGCCTACCTGATACGAGAGAGGCGCATGACACAAGCAGGCAACCGGCGATGCCGCCGGCCCATGCTGAAATCATCGTATGCTTGGTGATGCGGCTTCGACGCGTTCACCTTCGCTCCACCTTATCCATAGGAACGACAACACGCGACGCAAAGATGTAGTAGCAGCAACAACGGAAACATCAACTAAGGGTGAGGGGGTGTACTCGGACAAAATCGGGCAGAGTAAAATTGTTTTATTTTGTTATTTCAACCTCGTCTGTTTTCTTCGCCCTTGCTTTCTTTGCCCATTCGCAACTCAGACCTGGGGTCGAAAACCAGGCTCTCCTCACCCTCCCTACCGCGGCTCGAGCTTGGCATTATGTCGCGAGAATAGTTTAGCCCTTTCTACCTTTGCCGACTCGCGTCGACTTGCACTGCTCTAACTCATCCAAAGGTTCCTGCATCTGACTGTGCCTGGTGTGGTGTATATTGCCTTTGTGGCGCTTGCAGATTGATGCAGACATCAGACAAAGCAACGGAAAACCTGTGTAGTACCCAGATACGAGGCATATGTGCAAATATGACGCTCCCAACTAACCCACCTTTATAAGTCTGCAGGGAATGCGGATCGTACAGACCCAACCCCGGAAACAGTTGCTACGAGAGATCGGACAGAACACACGGTTCTTAAACGCAAAACACAAGCCAGACAATGCAGACGATGGATCTACCTGTCCCGAACGCTGTAGGTCACGAAGTGGGGGTCGGTCGTCGCCGCCCAATGCCTGAACTTGCCATGAAACATAATGAAGATGGCATCAAAGCCTAAACACGCAGGTACGTCGAGGTGCTGAGCATTGCGCAAATAAATTCACCAGCGCACACGCACAGATGCATGAACATGGTAGTTCTGATACGAGCGCCCTCCGTGATTTGAAGTTTGGGTTCTACAGTAGTTACCCTTGTGTATGTGGATGGTGTGATTGTAAAAAACGCTGCACATACAGTACTGTAGTCAGATGTAGCAAATGTGATAACTGTACTACACCAGGTATTATATGTATCAACATATACAATCTCGTGGGTACACACAATATTTGGGAGCCACAACGGTAAAATATACTATATACAAGGTTCCCCTCCGGGAGGTGCCGTATGAATAGGGGAGTGGCGCAAGAAGAGCGAAATAATATTCGTATGTATGCAACCCTGCACACTTGTTGTGTAGAAGTAGTACCTGCATCCACCCATCATTTTAACCTGAAGAACACGCAGCATATTTTTGAGGACAGACTATTATACTGTTCACGGAATTATTGTGTGGGATCATTGCTACAATAATATAAAATAGGGTAGCGGCAAGTGGATATATTGATCAAGCCGACTCGCGGCGATTAATTCGTACGTACAAAAAAGTAGCGCGAGGTCGAGGTTGCGCCATAGTACTTTGTGACCGGTTGAGTAAGGTACAGCACATATATATTGTACCAATATGTATGTTCCCCAAAATAAATGTTTCTTGGTGCTCAGGGTAACATCATTCACAGAAAAATGCTCGAGAACAAATAAATCGTAGTCCGAGCACTGAGAGTATTGGAGTACTGGCGGCAAAAATATTGCCAGCACTGAGAAGGCCCAAATACTGAGAGTAATGAGAGTGTGAGCAGCACCGAACCCCGAGAATACAGAAAAGTATGTACCCGCAGTAGTATCGAAACACGAAATATACTGGGAATAAAGGCAATATGCGCAGTACAGAACCCCGAGATACCGAGAGTATTTCGCAGTACATGCATGATATATATTCCTCGCAAATGCGTACCTCGAAATACTGCCAGACTGCTTTAAGTACTCAAATCGTCTCCAGCGAAAGTGGTTTTCTCCAACTCCCACTCGTGTGGGACTATCTGGATGTGTTTGGTGCAGAACGCTGGGCCTGAGAATTGTCGACGCGGTGAACAGACGGTTGGAGTATTCGTCATACTCGAAGTACACACTGGGCATATTGAGGGTACTGAGTCTCGCAGAAGAAGCAGCAGTACGAACACTACCAACGGACGAAATACTGCTACTGTAGACTAGAATACTTGTACTACCCGCGGTACAGAACCCCGAGACACTTGAAGCACAACAGGGGGTATCCACGCCAGCAGCAGTAGCGAACCCCGTATTAGTGCGAGCCCGAAAGTATACGAAGTAGTATCGACAGAACCTCAAAATACAGCGAGTACTCGCAGCATCAGATAATCTCGAGTACAAAAACCCCGAAATACTGCGAGTGTACGAAGTACCTGCGATAATAATCAGTATTTTCTCGAACATACTCTGCTTTACTCCCAACTATTGGGAGTAGCTGTGAAATGTTGAGGTGTGAACGCACGCCACACGTAAGCGCGCCCAAACTCTTGACCTTGTGGGTAAAAACACACAAGTAACTTGTACATCTGTTATGCGTTCAGAAAAGCAAGGTGGATGAATGTACTGGTACAAAAAAAGTCAGAAGTGGAAAATAAACACACACAACTTGTATTACAGTATATCATACTATACGCTCAGAAAAGCAAAAGGTGTGAACGAATGTATTATTCTTAATACTACTGTTGTAGTCCTGGTACAAAAGAAGTCAAAAGTGACATATAAAAAAAGCGTGGATGGTGCGACTCGAACCTCGGAAACGAAAATTTTATCGCTCGCAGTAAAAACGTCTACGCTAGAACAGTGCTCGTACAACCGGCACGTCCTGTTTTTACTCAATCTAAAACACTTTGCACGATCTCCTACAGCAGTAGATAGAGTAGCTCGAATAGGTGCGACTGCATATACAGCAGTACTGCTGCTGTAGAATGCCACGCGAGGAACGTACGTGTACTGACCCCCTTTCAGCTGGCGCTAGGATCTATCGGTCAGCAATGTAGGACACGCACAGCAATGAGAACTACTGTTGCGAGTTAGGGGATCCCCCTGGTTAGGGGATCCCCTTCGCCTTAGGGGATCCCCTCCCAGCTTAGGGGATCCCCTCCCAGCTTAGGGGATCCCCTCCCAGCTTAGGGGATCCCCTCCCAGCTTAGGGGATCCCCTCCACAAGAGGGGATCCCCTACAAGGTCAGCGACTATAGGGGACCCATATCATGTGTGTACTGTGATATACGTCTCAATTAAACTATTTCCTTCAAAAATTATTGTGAAACTTGGGGGATCCCCTAAGCTGGGAGGGGATCCCCTAAGCTGGGAGGGGATCCCCTAAGCTGGGAGGGGATCCCCTAAGGCAAAGGGGATCCCCTAACCAGGGGGATCCCCTAACTCGCAACAACTACTGCTGTAAAGTATGCTTTGTACGAACGCTGCTGTACGAATAATTTGTTGTACAGCAGTATGAACGATTTGTTTTTGTTGTACTCCAGACGACGAGAAATATATCGATCCGGGGATAATGGGTCACACACTGCGGAAGGTATACGTATATCGGCCAATGAAGATGGCAACAACAACGAACTACAGCAGTAGTAGTACTGAGCTTCCAGCGCGGATCTTCCACATGCGCATAGTACCCTGCCTGCTGCTGCTGTTGGTGCACTGTGCTGAGCACAGCTGGAGCAGTGGCAATGTTGGATCACACACAGCAATACGACGTAGTTAGTTCGTGGCGTGGTCAAGTGATCGATCGAATAAACCAACTGTGATAGCCGCAGTACGATCATGCCATACGCGCAAGGTGTGCCCACTACTGCTGCTGCTGGGCAGCAGGGCAGCAGGGTTGTGGTGCTGTAGGAAGCTGGAGGTAAGCGCGCTCCATGCACTGCTGTGGCTATTGTTCTCTAGGCGGTGGTCCGTGCTCCGTGCAACACAAAAAATATGTACAGGGATATATACGTCATCCTGGGTATATACGGATCAAAAAGTATATGGCAAACGGTGGAATGCGGACTGCAGGCTCCGACAAACGCAACCAACCATAGCATCACTGCGCATATGGGTGTGTCGCACACGCACGGCGGGTGGGCGGGGGGGCGGCAGCGTTGGGACGTTGGGATCTGTACATGTTGTCTGTTGTGTACCTGGTATATGTTTGAGCTGTGTGCTCACAGCTCGTGGGAGCCTAGGGGAGAAAACAGACAGCATGACAATGTATGTACCGATACGTACATACAAAGTAAGGCCTCTTCTTACTGAAACCAGGGCAATCGTCTTATCCACTCCCGCCGCAAAAAAAAAACTCTGAGCACGCGCTTCAGAGTGCACGGATCACGCCGAGACCTAGACCAATGTGTCCGGCAGGGCTTCCCATGTCCGTGTACTTAGTGTTTTGCCTAAAAGTGCTCGTGCGAAGAGAAAAGTTGGCGAAAGTACGAAAATTTGACAAAAATACTTACACATATATACACACATGACTTTTCAAGCCACTAAAGATGAAGCAATGTTTCCGTATTCATCTCTGACCCGCTTCAACTTTCATGCGAGCGCACAGCAGGCGGAGGCAGAGGCAGATGTAGAGGACGGAGTGTAAGCACAACCATGCCGATGTTGCCCCAAAAAAATACACAGGAGGTGGGTCAATCCATCGCCCACCAAAAATGCCCTAGATGTGTGTTTTCGGGTAGTTGTTCCTGGGCCCAGTTCCCACGTTTAGACATTCTGCGGCAATACCGCACAATTTCGAAGCACGTACTATGGGTTGAGGTAACACGTATCCCCGGTTGATACCTTAAGGAGCGCTGAGGTCGTGCAAGGGTGCGATTGCTTTTCAGCTCTTATACTTTCCTTGAGAGGGAAGGATGCCCATACCAAACAAAGAACACCCGTGGTCGGAAAGAACTGGTCGAGGGTCTTACGAAAATAAATTGATCGACTTCAACACCCTTTTACCGTTTCGGAGAAAACGAGCTCTGAAATACCCGTCGCAGCCCTGTGCGCTGTGTGTGTGCCGTGCGAACGCAAACGCCAGAGTTGTGAACCGAAAACCGAAAGTTGCTTTTTTCGCTCGTTTTGCTTCCAGTCATCCTCACTTGAAAAGGACTTTTTTTTTTCGCGGCGCATTTATATTCAAAACAATATGGCCGAAACCGACCAACATTTCCGTTTTTTTCTCTCTGTTTTTTCGGTTTTGGTTTGAGTTTAGAACACCCCTGAACGAAACCCGAACAATTGTTCGCCAACACTCGATCAATTGTCTGGGCCCACTACTGCTACGAACTCTCGTTGCCGCAGCGGCAGTCTAAGACCAAGCAGCTCTGGTGCCTAGACTCTCTCGACAGACGTCTGATCTCGCCTCATCTCACGATTCTGCCCAACTTCTTCGAATTCCAGAACGCCTCCACAAAGTCCACCTCCCTACGGGAAGTTACATTTCTGTTCGTTGTGTGTGTGTCATCATGGTTCAACATTTTTTTCGGCCACGTTGGTCGACCGCGTTCGACGCACACGGCACCAATCCCAGTCCCGGCGGGCTCTGTGCACGCACACACCAAAGAAACGTTCTCGTGCTGGTGCGGTGATAAGTCGTTCCCAGTTGGTCCAGCTATGTGCGGCAACGTGTGTGTAAGCTCATGGCTCGGGCATGGTTTTGAAAAGAACACCATACGCAACCGTTTTGGTTTTCGAGTCTACCGAACAAAACTCATCTCTACAAGCACTCGTGGGCAGACTGTGCCTGTCTGTCCACAGCAACGTTCGGGCCATGTCAGACATGCTGCAGGTGGCATTGTCAGGCCCACCCTCCTACTGACGAGGGGACGGACAAGCTGTAGCAGATCTGCTGTAGATGTTGTACAGCAAGCACGAGTAGTGGTGTCAAAGCTCTGTTGGACCATGTCAGGTCGTAGATTTTACGTCTGTCCAATTAGGAGTGAGTGTGGAACCAGGAAAAACACAACAACATCGAATACGTGTACAAAGGGTTCAATTGTTAAACAGACACAACAAAAGGCGAGGCCTCGTGTGTCCCACAGCTACTGTTGCTGCTGTTTTGCTGCTGGAGAAGCTGTGCTGTACATGTCGTACATCAGTAGTAGTAGTGGTGGTGGCACCTCTTCTACGACAAGCACTGTCTGTTGTCCTAAACATGTCAGGTGCAGATTTTTCGTCTTTACAAAATTATACTGTATATCGAAGTTCGAGTTGGAACCAGAAAAAACACAGCAGCATCGAGTACGTGTACAAAGGGTTCAAGGGTTAGACTGACAAGCCGAGCGTGCAGCGACGCTGACCCTGGTCTCGTATGTCCTACTACTTCTATAACTGCTGCTGGTGTTTTGCCGCTGGAAAAGCTCTGCTGTAGATGTGGTACACCAGTAGTAGTAGTGGGCTGCTATTAATAATGAGAGAAGAAGTTTCTGACCGAACATGTCATGAAATGACATTTGCAGATTTTCGTCTTCAAACCAACTTCCGACCACGTTGTGGAGGGCACGTCCTGAGTTTTCCTTAAAATATATCGGCGTTGGCTCGAAGGCCGGGAAACAAAGGCCCGAGGACGTCGGGGCTGGTGTTGTGGTTCGCCTGCTAGTTGTTACGGGAGGTTCTGTGCGGCTGTGTTGCCGTGCTAGCTGTGAGTTGGACGCTGTGTACAGCGATGGTCCTGATGTGATATTTTGACGTGGCTGCGCTGACGAGTACGAGGCGCTGAATTGTTGCTGCTCGTGTTTACGATTCAGTGACCCGGGCAGCATCCAGGGGAGCCGCTGGCCTATATCTTTGACAAGGAGTCACATACATATAGAATACGCGCGTTCGGTTTATCACAATACTTGTAAAATTCGGTAAAAATGGACTATAGACGAGGCGTATTGCGCAGCTTGCAAAGTTGAGTACCAGGTATCAACTATTTAATCAGTCGAACTCACAGCTGACGTATTTCAAAATTTATAAATTTATAAAAAATAGGTATTAATAGTAGCCTTTCGATTTCCAGCCGTGAACTTTTTGATTTTGGCATTGGGTTTTCTAAAAATGAATACGTCAGCTCTGAGTTGGACTGATTATATATAGAGTACGTCTCGTATTCCTTTCTTGTAAGATTCGTTCATTTCTCGGAACCTAAAAAAAAAGAGAACGGGAAGATGTTTGGGCCAGGGGCAAATCAGCGTCACATACATACAACATGGTGAATATTATCATTTCGACTTTCGATTTCGTTTTTCAATTAAAAATAAAAACCTAAAAAGCACGTCTGACCGCTGTGACAACCGATCGTTCGATACTGAGCTTTAACTTTGCAACCTGGGTGAACCGTTCGCGCGTTTTACATCAGTATTTCCATCGCGGTTGACCACTGGCCAGTGACTCCCGAGGGGATGCTACCAGGGTCGACGAGACGATAATACTTACTGCAGGCTAACTTTCCAACGGATTTCGGCCAGTATACCATTTCGCGCCCTGAAACAGCAGATAGATCGACACGTGAGGGCAGGGGTGCGCAACGAAAAATTGTTTGCAGCAGTTCACACGCAGCATGTGACAGGCACACCAAGACACTGGAAATTTGATACGACACTCTCTGTAAAAGTTGCAGCAGGTCTAAACGTACAACAAGTAGGTGTTTGTTGGCGAATCTCACTATCGTACATTGTTCTTGGCTTTTTCTGCCTTTCATAAAATATGAAAATTGTGTTTGGACACGCCCTGAGTCCAAACGTCACAGGTCACGGATACCTAGGACCGCGTACGTACGTAGACGTTCGGTCGTGTTGGTTCAGCACAATACAGAATAATCTGTATTCGGTCAGCTTGATGCATCAAAAATAAAACAAAAATTAAAAAAACCGCAGATACCACTATTAATACAGCAGTACTATTCTTGAGGAGACCACTACACATTGCTGGATATTCTCGCCCATGACAATTTGAAATATCTGGTCCCGAACACCAACCACGTTGGTATTGAGTATCAATATACGAACGGTCCCTGTTTTTTTACAAGGTCCTCTGAGGTACTGGAAGTTACACTGCACTAGTGCTACGGGGGACCATAGTAAAAAAGACAAAAAATTGTTAGTAAAAATAAGTAAATATAGAGGTTTTTATGTATACCACAGGTCCTATTAACTATGGACGCCCGAAATGGTAGTATTTAATAGTGCCCTTTATCATGCCAGGGCATACAGCGTATCCCAACATCTGGCATTTGATCGCAAGGCCACATCGCCGACACGATTGTTATTTCGATACCTATTCAACCCTCACAGCGGCACGCCCTCGCTTGGGTGTGGTGCATGGATGCGTACTGAACGCGGACGAGATGACCCCACCCTGGTCCGGGCGCGCATGGTTGTACTGCTGTGTCGTAGTACTGGTTGTGGGGATCGAACGCTATCAAATAGGGGTATATTCGGCGGTTCTACTCAAGTATTTTTCTACTCCAGACTCACAAACATAGTGGAGCCTGTTCTTCGACCACACCACCACACGACACCGAATGCATTGCAATGATGTGGTGATGAGTTGCATATGAGAAGTACCATAGTAAATAGGACCAAATATTGGAACAACAGGTAAATATATATAGGTTTGTATGTGTACCGTAGGTCTTTTTTACTATGGTCCCTCGTAATACTACATAGTGGCACACGCTGAATACAACACCTCATCTGATGGAATAGTCTACATAGCATACATAGCATAATTTGACGCGAACCCACGAGGGCAAAAAATGGTGCTAAACCCTACCCACGTAGAAACGATATTTGAGTTACAACCTGAGGAGGGAGGAGGCGAAACGCGAGAGACGCGGGTGCAGATGAAAAAATCAAAAGGAATACAAAATTTACGAAGAAAGTCAACTCAAACAAACATCATTGCTCGGATTCTAGGTACCACCAGGCATGATTTCGACACCGAGGTAGCGGACGCTGAACAGCAGAGATAGCCTCAACAGCGCCAGGAGTATACTAATTAATCAACGTACCAGGTATTATACTGGCTATACCTCACCGGTCTTGCAGCTACGTTTGCGGATGGGTTCGCGTTCGCCGCGCAGTTGTGATACTACACCCGCCCGTAGCCTCCTGTGCACTCTTCTTGTTCTCTTCACGCCCAAACTTTCGCCCCGAGGTATTTGATTCAAAGTGACCTGAGGGAGTCTACTAGTATTACGGGGGTCCATAGTTAACGGGACTAAATTTCGTTAGTAAAAATACGTAAGTATATAGGTTTTTATGTATACCATAGGTCATATTAATTATGAACCCCCATCATATTTATAATACATGCTCTTTAGTATGCTATCTGAATCACACATGGTATGATATGTGGTACCCAACATGAAAGTATTTTGGACGTGAGGTCTTTGGTGTATAATGTAGGTGTGAAACTTCTGAAACTTCAATGTCGCGCGCGCAATACCTACCAGCTACGTACAAACCAGGACAAGGGTTGTTATTGTTGTTGTTTTTCAGTACATTATTAACACTCAAAACGAAAGAGTCCGTGGTCACACAAAAAAGGTGCTGGAGCCCTATCGCTGGGGGCCATCGTAATTTTTTTTTTTTTTTTTTTTCTTCATCACTTTTACTTTCCAGCCCACTCGTAGGAGGTTTTACCCTCGACGATCTTCTGGACAAGCCGTGGTCACAGGTGTCGTCCCTTCTCCCCCCCGGTACGTGCCTTTATTTTTTGTCGCGCATAGGGTTCAGCATTCCCACTGCTCGTCGATTTTCATCGAATATAGCCAACTCACGCTTTCGCGCTTTCTGCCTACCAATTTTTTATGCAAGAAAAAGTCCCTATGAGCATGCACTCGGTGAAACTTGAACCCACGAAATTGATCTTGACAGGCACGCGGACCACCTACCAAGCCACCGGGGACGACCAAATATCGTTAGTAAAAATATGTAACTACCATGGTATATATTTTTTGTGTGTATCGGAGATCCTACCAACTATGGTTCCCCGTAATAGGAAAATCCGAAAGCAAAAAAAAAATGAAATTGGGCTGCCTAAAACACGAAAAAGGCGCACACACGATGAAACCAATGCTCAAACTGAAATTTTAATAACATGGCCGCGAGTATAATATAGGGTTTTTGCCAAAATCAGGTATTCCTGGCCACTTTCGTGCCAAAAATAGTTACATACTGAAATCAAGTACAAAAACACGCACCAGGACTCTGTCTAGCTTTCAACTGATTTTGGCCAACTTTGAACCAATCAGAGAGGCCATGAGTACACTGTGTTTTCTCTCCGTATGCGTCTGCCCTCCCTCGGTTGAAATTCTTCTGTATTGACGTATAAACTCAGTACTCGTACGTCGTACGTTAAAGTACGTATATACATGCTGCATAGTACGCTGGTTTCACTTTTTCTCATTTGGGGTGTTCGATGTGCTTCAGTCAGTTGTTGTGTGTACTCTGTTGTTTTCTATGTTCACAGCAGTCTTTACAGCACCACGGACACTCGGCGTTTCGTCTGCAGCACCCCGCGTCGAGGTGGACTCAGTTTTGGTACGTCAAGATAATTTCGTGCGGAGCAGGCAGTTCCGCAAGGACGGTCTGGAAGCTTTAAAGCTGTCAACGGGGGGGGGGGGCGCCAGAGTAAATACTCTTGGCGCTCCTGCCGTGGCGAAACAAACAAAGCATATTAATAGTGACTCTTTGCAGGTCCAAGTGGAGCCCGTGGTACCTACACCCTGAAGGAAACAAAACAATTCAGATGATTTTGGAGGCCATGTGGCACGCTTAATGCTTTAGGCGCATTATTTTTTTACCGGATTGTCATAAGACATCGCACCGCTCGTGGCGCGCGTTTTTTACTTGGTTTTAGAATTTCCTGATTTTGGCTCAAACGGATCAGGAATACCTGATTTTGGCATTTGCCCTATACAACTTTTTGTATTTGTATAATATATATATCCTCTCAACCGCAGCGTAGAGTTCCCCCCGTTCCCCCAACTAACCAACTCGTAGCTTCTGATTACACAGCTGTTGCGGTGTGGAGTGCTGCCTGCACCGTACAAAACGCACGGTAGTCGTGAACACAGAAAGGAACACGCCCGCTGTCTGGGGTGTGCTGTCAGAGTGACGACTCGAAGACATGGAGTGAAAACGGAGCAATCGAACATAAAATAACCACACAATTTTTCAACGATCGCCATCTCTTCCCGGAGTCGCTGACACAAAGTACCAGGTATTTATTGATACGTGTTTGAACTATTACGGGGGACCATAGTAAACAGGACCAAATATTGTTAGTAAAATTACCTAAGTATATAGGTTTTTATGCACGCCATAGCTCCTGTTAACTATGGACCCCCGTAATAGTTGTGTCCTGCTTTATTTAGTTTCTGCTGCAACCCTGCGGTCCACCGACCTGGTGTTTTTACTCTGTTTTTTTTTCCTTCCGTAATCGGCTTTTCCGCTCGAAAGTTCTTGGAACCTGTCTTATGACCACGGACAGCATTGTGGTGGTAAAATAATAATGTACCACAACCAACAACAACGAATCAATACTATTACGGGGGTCCATAGTTAACAGGACCAAATTTTGTTAGTAAAAATAGGTAAATACAAGGCTTTCCTTCGGAGTGGGTATTCCGTCGTTTCATGTACATATAACTGCAGTTAATTGGCGACATAGCCCAAAGCCAACCAAACTAAATGTATTTGTGTAAGAAACGGTGAAATATGTAATAATCGCGTTTATTTATGAATGTAATGTGAAACGTAAGATCGGGTGACGCAAGAGTAAGAATGACATTCGTCTAATAATAAGAATAACATATTTCATCAGTGTGGGGAGAGAATTGAGTAGTGCTTGGCATGTGGATGATATACAACATACAGGCTGTGGTTTAAATGAAGGTTTGGGACAGGAGAGAAAGCAGCAGTGCCGGCAACGACAACGGTTATGGAAATGTTGTATAGTTGCTGGGCGGCCGTGATTTCGATGTAGCCGGCATAGGAGTTTGGACGAGACATGATATGTAAATAGTCTTCCAGGATGCTGTAGTAACGAGGCGGGAGGCCCAGAATGTGGATTTGTTCGCTGTTGAACCCGTTGGATACGTGTAGGAAGAAATAATCGTGATTTTGGGAAATGTGGGAAACAATTTGTTTCCTTTCGTTCGTCCTGGATGGCGACAGTCTGCTTGTGGCGTACTGCTTCGGAATTCCGCGAATCCCTGGAGCAGGCGAAATGGAAGGGAGTCTTTTTGCGCTTGATGATGATGTCTCCGTCTTTGATGGTGGAGTCCGTCAGGCGGCAGTTGTAGCACTTGCCGCAGATCTGGTCGAAGTAAACACATAGGGTGCGCGGGGCGGGAGTGGCGTGCAGGGAATGGCGGGGGAGGGGGAAGGGGGGGGGGGGGGGCAGAGTTCATTATTTGTACTACTCTACAGCGGCACAACAGCAGTACGTAATCGCTTGCTATACGACGGCAGCAGCAGCAGCAGCAGAAGCAGCAAGTACGTAATTTCATTGACGATACAGAAATATGTACACACACAAGTGTAGTACAGTACACACACAAATCACGTCCAGCATGATGTACGGCAACAACGCAGCAGCACCACAAAAAAAAGTCATTGACGATACAGAAATATGTACACACGCACAAGTTTAAGTGTACTAGACACACAAATCATGCCCAGCATCATGTACGGCAACAACGCAGCAGCGCCACAAAACGACCAGGAAACACAATTGTCCGAGTACATACAAACATTCAGTGAATATTGCGGCAGCACTAAAAGCAGAGCAGCAGCAGCAGCAGAAGCAGCAACGGATCGCCACAGCGTTGGCAGCAGCAGCATAGCAACGATATGAAAAGAAGTGAGAAAAAAAGTATGTACCCCGAGGCCGTCCGAAAAGTATTTTTGATACCTCACTATAGACTCACCTCCGCATGCTGTACGGCAACAACGCAGCAGCACCACAGCAGCAGCATAGCAACGATATATACCTGGTATGAAAATAACCAAGCCAAAAACGAGAAATTGCAGTACGTACGCAAAATGCAGGAGCAAAACGACAAAAATATTTTTTCACGTATCAAAAGGAACCATTTGGGTACCAAAACGACCAAGAAAAACAGTGATCCGAGTACATACGAACATTCAGTGGATATTGCGGCAGCGCATTAGCAGCAGCAGCAGCAGAAGTAGCTACAGCACTAGCAGCAGCAGAAGCTGCAACGAATCGCCGCAGCGTTGGCTGTTCGTTTATGAAGGATAAACCACTGAGCTACTCAGTCAGCGCTGACCGAGTAGCTCAGTGGTTTATCCGTTATAAACGAACAAAAGAAGTACCTTTGGGCTCGATACGGCCTCCCGCCGATAGCATCTTCCGGGGTTGATCAAGCCCCTGATCAGCGCCTGGTTTTTCCTTCCTATTGTCCCCCTCCCTAGTCGTGCGTTCTTTTAACAAAGTGGTTCACTCCACTTGATTTCCCTTTTTCTACCCACGGCAGAAAAAGCGGAAATACGACGTCTGGCGGGACTCGAACCCCGGACTTCATTTGTTCGTTTATAAAGGATAAACCACTGAGCTACTACTCAGTCAGCTGGCAGCAGCGTTGGCAGCAGCACCAGCAGCATAGCAACGATATGAAAATAAGGAAGAAGAAAAAAAGCATGTACCCTGGTATGCCGCCATCGCAAAACCTACGAAATTGACGATCCGAAAATATGTACGCTTCCAGGATGATCCACGGCAACAACGCAGCAGCACTACATACAGCAGCAGCAAGTGCACAGGAGCAGCAGGTGCACAGCACGGCAACAACGCAGCAGCACTACAGCAGCAGCGAGTGCACAGGAGAAGCAGGTGCACAGCAGCAGCAGCACTCATGGCGTGGCGCGGACAGCAGCAGCAGCAGCAGCGGCAGCCGAAAAGGAGCAAAATGAGCATGTGGGGTCACCCAAACATGTACACACAGAAATCGTGTGCATGCACCGAAAATGCACCAAAGTAGCAGCAGCACTCACGTCGTTCGGTGCAGCGGTGACGGCGACAGCTGAATCCTCCGTTCCTTCGTTCACGTACCGCAAACAGTTGTGCATGTGCGCGTTCGCGTGCACTGTGTGTAAGAGGAGCCGACGCAACGCACGAAGGGGAAAGAACGAGCATGGATGAGTAAAAAAAAAAAAAAACGCTTTGACGTAAGTTTGTATGCAAAAAGGCAATTGAAAACCCCAAAAAAACGTACTGGCAACATACAGCATGCACAATAGACATAAGACACTCACCACTGTCAGCAGTTTCGAGGGAGTACGAGACAGTTCCTTCCTTGATCGGGCGAGCACAGAACTCGCAGTCGGTTGCCCTGTCAGGATGATCCCGCCACCACGCACGTGAGATCCTTGCAGGTGGCGAAGGCCACGTTTTTGCCACCAGGCGCGGAGTTCTTGACCAGGTGCTGGTCCGTGCACTGGTCGCAAACAACAGCCGGCACCAGGTCGGTCTTTGTCGTTGCCGCTCTCTTGCCAGAGGGCGAGGACCACGCGCCTCTCGACGAGGGGGAGGTGAGCTTAGGGGGCGTGGAGAAGGGAGAGGCTGGGGTTGCAGCACCAGCAGGTTCGCCACCGACAGCAGCAGCTTGGCCGCCGACCGCTGCACCCATCTATGCCGTTCGTCGAAGGCGAGACGACTCTTTTAGGCGCCGTGCGAAGAGCTGTCTATTGGTTGGCAGTTTGCGGAAGAAGAAAGAAGAAAGGTTGTTTGGCTGTTCGGCTGTTTCAAAGAAGAAGGGCTGTTTGCGAAGAGCTGTCTATCAGTCGGTCTGTCTGCCAAGAGCTAGCAAGTGACAACGACCTCAAAAATCGTAATTATAGTTGTATTTATATAGGTTTTTATGTATACCATAGGTCCTATTAACTATGTACCCCCGTAATATTAATACTGCAATAACAGAGAGATAAGGAAGGAGAAAAAGCAAAGGCCAAGGTTCTGGGTTTAGTATATGATGAGCGGAAAACGAAAAAATAAAACTGGAAAAAAAAAATCGAGGTAGGCCACCTCATATTGGCCCACTCATTATTTCTCTTTTTACTTAGTTAAGTGTTCACCGGGATGCATATTATAGCTCCCTTTTTCCTTCTCGTTTCTTCCCCCTTGCACGTCCCTTTTGGCTCATGCTCGGGGTAAGTATGTGTGTGAGCTTTGGCTTCCTGTTTTATTTATTTATTTGGGATTCTTCTCATTTTCTTTTTCTTTTTCGGTTTGGTTTCTTCGTTGCTTCTCTTTCTTTATGGTGTATTTTGGTTGCTGGCGTATGTATGTATGTTGTGCCGGCCGCACCTAGTGCGGAAGCATGGTATTGCGTAGGCTATTATTACGGGGGTCTATAGTTAACAGGACCTATGGCTTACATAAAAACCTATATATTAAGGTATTTTTACTAACAATATTTGGTCCTGTTAACTATGGACCCCCGTAATAATGCATTAAGGTGTGTTATCTCTGTGTCGTAGTCTGTGACCACAGAGCTCGTATCTTTCTAGGGTGAAGAATCAGCACGGACACTGGGCTTGCTGGATGTCGACGAGTAGAAGAACGGTTTAATGTGAAGAACACACACATACCGTCGGATTATTAGCAGTCAGTTGAAAATAACTCTCAAGCACGTTCGCATGAGCTTTTGCCCCAGAGAGCTGGAATAGTGTTGGGAATCGACTAAAAATGATTAATAATCACGATTTTTACTCATGAATTTTGTAAATCATAATCACTTTATTAGCAAGGCCTCGATTTTATATATTTTGAGAAGATAAATAACGATTAATCAATCAACTTACTATGTTTGTTGATTTCTGTTGACTTTCGTCAAAAAAAAACGACTATTTCGCTTCGCGCTATACCGCCGCGGCACTGCTTTAAGCGTCCGTCAGAATGGCAGGAACAGCCGAGGACGCCCTGCTCGCTTTCGTGTATAACCTGGATAGCAAGTAGTGTTAGAGTGGCACAGGAAACAGCGTTGCAGGTTTGTGCGGGTGTGCCCAAGGTGCCGCGCGAGGAACTGCTCATGCTCGGCGACCCCCTCCTCTACCTACTGGCGATGGTGGCTGCTGGCAAAGCTCATCCCGAAGATCTCGGCCCAGCTCATGCGACGCGAAGGATAAAACCACTGCACAATATAATGTTTCGTTGGTATTACGGGGCAGCATAGTAAAAAGGACCTACGGTATACACACAAAAACCCACCAGGTATATATGTATATCCCTATTTTTACTAACAATAATTGGTCCTATTTACTATGGCCCCCCGCAATAGACATTATATATGACTAATATTCTTTGGCTGGGTACGTATGTATGTACGTATCAGAAGTAGCAGTATTTGGTACTACTGCTGTAGGATAGTTGGTTGATCGTGCTTGTGGGAGTACCACAAGTGGATACCGCACGCAACGGTGCTGGCACACTGGTACAACACATGAACAGGCAGGGCCCGTTGCTTGCACCTGGACAGCGGTCGCTCGCTTGGCCAGGTACTCGTGAATTTTCTCGCGCACCCACCATTTTTCTTTTGATGGCATTACGGGGGACCATAGTAAACAGGACCAAATATTGTTAGTAAAAATACTTAAATATGTAGGTTTTTATCTATGCCATAGGTCCTGTTAACTATAGACCCCCGTAATAGGGGGATGGAGAAGTTTACAAGGAAGGATGTAAATATGAAAAGGAAATTTTCTCGGTTGATACCGTATATAGCCGAGCGTATATCTACCAACTTTTTTTGCTGTTCAGTGGCATGCGGAACTTGATACCATGGCCTCGGCTTTTTCTTGGAGGAGTACAATGAATGGTGTTGGACCATTGAGTGTCTCAGTCGTCCCAGAATTCGTACAGTATATCCCAGACAGCGAACGGAGGCAGATGGGTATTTGAGCAAAAAAGACATGTGAGTGTGACATTGAGTTGAACAGTGCGGTAGACATGTCAAGCAGCTGCTCTCCCTTCCAAGCCACAGAAAATAAATGATAATAAACAACGCGATTCGAAGGATATATATACAACAAAGCAATATTTGGTTAGGTTCAAACATGGTCATTTTTGCCCCATTAGGACTGACTGCAGTCCCGGTTTGGGGACACATTACCTAGACCTCGATTGGTTTATCCTCAAAACGGGACTGGAGTTCCTAAAGTGCAAACTTTGCTCTTTGTGATTTCATTTTCGAAGCTTCGCGTAGCCAGGGGTAGATTTTTATGCGCACCGGTGGCTAAGACAAGCATGCCACTGTTTCTTCTGGTCCGGACTCCACACAAGAACAAAGAATACGTATCACACTTTAGGAAATGCAAAAAAAGTGTACATACAGCAGTCACGATACTCATCGCCAGAGCCTTGCACGGGACCGGATCTTGACCTCGGGCCATGCCGTATTATACGCAAGATAGCAAACCCCCTTGGACGATTTTCAAAGCCGGGTTTCTCGGCAACGGCAGGCCACATACGCGGAGCGATGCGTTCATGCAATCTTCTCGACGAATGGTTTTCAACGCTATCATTATCGTCTTAGGTGTGCCTCCCATCTTTTGGACAAAGCCGCGTCTGAACTTCGTCCCAGGGTGTGTGTTGTCTGGCGTATTCTACGGTGTCCTGTGGTGGGACTAAGTTACTCCGGGACTCCGGGGTATTTTTTTATTGTGATTCGGCCATCACGGACTCAACGATTTGTATGGGATGCGACCATCGCGGGACTTGACGATAATTTGTCGTGCCTGACCCGACGACGGCGGTACTCCTCTGGACGGGACGCAGACACCGCCGCGCTCATCATTATTTACTCACGACCTGCTCTGGATCAGCCTGTCGCAGATACTCAACGAGATTACTTTTTACCGAACGCGGCTACAACGTTATTTCATCCGTTGTGTTCGACTGAGACACGCCCGATCCTTGTGAATGGGCTCCTACGTACTCCGACTTTAACGCGTGACTTTAGCGTCGGCACTGCTATACACGGCAGAACAGCGTGATTTTGCTAGCGGTCCGGCGATACAGCTCAGTTCCGTGATCATAGATGCTCGACTCCGAGTCAAGCGCGTGCGTTTAGCACTGGCACTGCTATGCACGGCAGACCAACGCGATTTTTCCAGCGGTCCGACGATACAGCTCGGTTCTGTGACGATGGCCGCTCGACTCCGACTCAGGCGCGTGATTTGGGCGGTGGCCCTGCTACACACAGCAGTTCATCGCGATCTTTCCAGGGGCCTGACGCAGCTCCGTTCCGTGAATGCAGCAGCCCTACGTCAACTCGAGCGTGTGATGTTGCAGTCACCCAACACTGACTCGAGCTTTTAGTACACCTTTCATTCATGCACCAAGGAAGCTAAAGGGGTACGCCACGAAAAGGTGGCTAACACGAAGATGGAACCCAGCCTAGATCCAGACGACTACATATAAAAAATATATACATTATTAGCAATTGATCCCGGCGGCCGATTTTTGTACTATTTAATAGAGGATACGCCACACCAGGTACGAGGAGAACAACTATTGGATTGGACCGTCGCGCATGGCACACACAATGACCGGAGAAAGAAGGAGAAGCGCTTAAGAAATCGTGAGTGTCATCAGTAGAAATATTAAACAAAGATATCCGCCCGATTGAGATTTTAGACTTCCGATTAATTGCGAGCAAAGCTTTTCTGTTGTACCAGGCCCGTTAAACTATTGTGGTATTGGATTTCGATTGACCGCGGTCAAAATTGTAAGCTGTGTCAGCCTTGAGGTTGAGATTGAAGGGAAGATGGACTCCAGACGTAGCTACTGGCCCTTTACCAATCGAAAATCACTACTGGAGAAGAACCAAGTGTTTATGTCAAGGTTGCGCCCGTACAGTGGTCGAGCAAGAAAATCATTAGGTCCGTTTTATTCAACTTCTTGCTGTTTCCGCGTGGATGGGGGGGTCACGTACTATATCATTTTCGATTCAGCTGCGGTGGCACCTTTACTACTTGAGCTACGCTGGATTGCTTCAGTAGAACATACTACTGAGCTGAGAACAAGGAGAAATATGTGTTATGTGAGATTTCTTGTATAGGTTGGAGTATCATTGCTGTTGACGAGTTAAGCAGTGCGAAACACTTTTCGAAAGGTATTCCACTCCATGAACTTCATGGTTTGTTATTCATGATCAGTGCTCTATTGAAGTAGCGCTGCTCCCAACTTGTGTTGGTGATCGGTAGCCGTGATCGCCACTTTAGTAGTGTTTCCATCGCTTCCAGCATGTACTGGTGATCGTTAGCCATGATCAGCACTGTATTCGATGTCCCTGGGACATTGGCCTTTAATTTGTTGTAGCATTACGACTTGCATTGAGGGGGAGTGCTAAAAAATTGTAGAGGGCAAGGGTTGCCCTGCTGGTCCCTACGTGTTACCATAAAATAAAAGGTTTGTCGGAGGTACGGAAATTCTCTCGCGACGTTAATACTGGCTACGTAGAATATTATTTGTTTGAATATACTGTTGTTGCCGCTATTTCGAAGCAAAAAACCAAAACATAATATCACAGTCGCATCGCGCAGATTGCGATGACTTCGACGTGTCGCGAACACGTCCATACAAAAACAGCGCAGCAGTAAAGTCCGAGATGGCAAAAGGCGTACAAGTTGACTTTTCGGCGATGATAGCTACGTACATGCACCCCGTAAACAACACGCTGTCGACCGAACCGAAAATATAAATGCAGCTGCGCAGAACTCGAAGAGTTCGACGCGCCGTGCAACATTTCTGCCAAATGCGTTCTAGCAAAAAAAGAAGGCAAGCAGTCCTGATCGAGAAGCAATATCACAATAAAAATCAAATCGTTTCAACACCTACGTGAAAAAACGTGAGACGCTCAAGGCGGCGATACGTCGGACTTGAGTCGGCAGGGCACAGCTGCGCTCCCCACGTCCTAGTGGCCAGGACGCTGGAAAGGCGGAGGCATGATCGGTCCTTGCCTAGTTGCCTCGTTTATCTCCGAGCATTCTTGGCTTGCGCGCTCATGGTAGCTAGCACTACGGTCTATATGCTGTCGTTAGTGCCTGGGGAACAGGCAAGGTCATAGACGTTCGGAGGTAGACATACTTATGCCGGCAAACATGATACCAGTCATTGTCGAAATCGTCGCAAGACGTGTTACTCTCCCCGAGTATACAATCGTGCTTGAACCACCGCCCTCTGGAACGCAACTGGGTCACGAAATGGTTCGGAATGGAGTAGATGACACCTACGAGGCAGTACTCAACGCCTATCATCAAAATGAGTGACGATGCCGGCGGCTCTCCGGCGTCCTCGTAAATGTCTACACGTGCAGACGCGAAGAAAACGCGAGCTGGGGCGTTGTCCACACTCCAAGGAAGAATCGACCATACGGATGTGCTGACGTGCCGGGCGCAGCTCTCGTCGCAGGGGGGGCACGGAGCAGGTCCAGCAAATAGGAAGGCGGGGGCGGCTCCGATCAGGAACAAAGCATTGACTGCATCCTTGAGTGACTGGGGTGGTCCGTGCGGAATCAAGACTGGTGCGAGATCTCGCCATCGTGCACATTGGGATGCGGTTATTTCGATATGGCCATGGTCCTCGATATGGCAATCGGTAGTGTAGTGCCAGTTGAAACCGAGAGCCGTCCGAGTGTACATGATACGAGCATGCCGTTCCACGACGGTACCTGGCCATCCGCTGTTGGGGTGGAGTTGATCATCAGGTCGAACGGTGATCGCTTCGTATATGGAGCCCGGCGTTCCCATTGCGGACTCTGCGCCCGGTGGGCCGCTGCTACCAAGGATCTTGTCACGTGCTTAAGCAAACAAATCCTGCATTCCGCAAAATGAATGCGACGCATACCGCACGAAATGATACAATAAAACGTTTAGAAGACACATGAAAGCACAAAGTGTATAGATAGAGGTACTTGCGGGCGTCAGTAAGTATTGGGGGGTAATATTAAGACGATATGTAGATACCAAAACAAACAAGAACTTACCAAGAGGGCGCGTTGGGCAGGCTTGCCGTCGAACATGCAGGCACGCACAGCCGCAAGAGTAGAGAAGAAGATGGCTCCAGCTGGTGTTACCATGGTTGGGTTGGGGAGAGGGTGTCCTTTCCAAGCAGGTATAGCGGAGGCGATGGCGGCGTTGAAGAAGCAATTGTTGTTCTCATTGGGCGGCAGAAAAGGTAAAGGGCGGATGGAGCTGGTGTCTGTTTGTCCGTTGTTGGTGTGGGATGCATAACTAGCCGGAGCACTTGACGTGGCCGGTCGGAATGTAGAGGGATCATCTAAGTAACAAAGCTAGTGTAGCCTTGTCCAGGCGTTCGAAGTAGTCGACCATAGTCGCTACTTTGTCGTCCTGTGGACGGGTCAGATCGTCGAGAGTAACCGGCGACAGCAAGAACAACTTGCTGGCATCGGTCGCTCGGGACAGAGCAACGTAGATAGCCGCGTTGTCCATATAGCCGTCTACTGGCTTACGAATGTGGAGCACAAGTTTAGGGATGGTTTTGCCTTGCGCTCGATAGAGGAAATAATACCAAGAGACAGAGGCACCTGCATTCTGTTGATGGTGAAATTCCGCCTGCCTTTATCAACGACGGAGACCTTCCTGTTAATCGGACAGCAGCCGATGACACGTCGAGGGAGCCCGTCCAGCTTCAGCCCAGCTCTGTCGGCGGTGTCGATGTAGATGAGCGCTCGCGTAGGTGGGTACTGTTGTTCGACGACATGATATCCGGGACCTTATTACGAAGGTATGGTTCTTGCGGGTCGAACTCGATGTCCACGTCTACCGCGTCGGCGTTGTTCGTCATGCCGAGGAGGACGTATTGGGGCGGTGTGCTGAGTACGACAGGGGTACCAATCCCCAGGCACGAGAGCTGCGATAAATTTCTCGTCTTGGAGTCGTCTAGTTGACAAATGCCGTCGCGCAAGCCACATGGCCATTGGTCTTGGGGATCCATTTTAAGAGCGATGGTCGCGACGAAACTCTTCCTTCATACCGCTCATTGTCGGGTGTCCTCTCCACACAAAACACAGCACTGCACGTGTAAAACTTGTAATACAGGTACTTGTGTGCACGTGGAACATTCGGAGAGACGACGTCTCTCTGTCCTGCCCCGGATTTTTATGGGCGATGGACGACGAAACTCTTCCTTCATGCCGCGCATCGTCGGACATCGTCTCGACACAGAAGACAGCACTGCACGTACAAAACTTAGACACATACTGTAATAAAGGTAACTGTGCGCTTAGAACATTCGGAGAGTTTACGATGTTTACGGGCTATTCGTATGAACATGTACGATGCGAAAAAGCACGGAGAGGGAAAAAATCCCTGTCTCCTCTCATGTTACAATTTTCTGCCTGATTGGAACACGTTCCACCGGTCAAAAAGGAAAAAAACCTGTTAGCCTTGTACGCCGCCCGCCCATCTCCCGACCACTTCACTGATTCGGTCCGGATAATTTTTCTTCCCTCTCTGCTACAGTGAGCCCCGTCGCCCGCCTCCCATGAAGCCCGGTGTTCACCGAGGCCCATCTTCGCCACCTCGACAAAGTTGGTGTTGAAACTGCATTGAAGTATCTTTGAAGTTTGGTCGCAATAATAAGCACCGCTGGAATATTATTTCGCATATCAAAACGGCCCTTATTATCTCGTATATGGTACAAGCGGAGCCTGACAAGGAGGCCAGACAGAGCCTATTCGTGTTTCCTACGTCTCTCGAGGCACACGCGGCGCCTAGCCATGCAAACGGCGACCGCGTTCCTTGCAACACCCCCTTAACCTGCTAGCATCCGCTGACACCCGCGGCGGCGCCGGGGTCGCCCGCGATACCGTGTTCTGAGTACACGCACGCGCACGAGACGAAATAAAATATTAAGCAACGCTTGACTCGTACCCGGTATGTACACGAGTACAAGAAGGCGCTTCCATCAACGAACGCGGTTTTGGTTCGAAAATATAAGCTGTGCCGGGACATTTCTTTTTTGCCAGAAAACAGTATACCTTTGCAGAAAACGTCATATAACTTGAGTTTGATGTGCCCTGACCTCCTCGATTTACTTTTCGTGCCGTAAACTGGCAAAAATACGATGGTGTACCGTTTTTTTAGCCTTTTCACAAGTGAGACGGACGGACATGGATGTTTCGCCAGTAAACGGTATACCTTGCCAGAAAATGCCATCTAACTTGGGTTTGGTGTACCCTGATTGCCTGGTTTGAGTTTTTTGTATCGTAAACTGAAAAAAAAAAAAACTGGTGTACCGTTTTTTTTTTTGTCGTTTTGTCCGTTAGGACAGGAATTTAATTTTGTTTCTAGAAAACCCTAGGCAAACCTAGGAAATATAGGCAGCAAATGCATAGCCTATTGAGGCAATCTCTCGTAAGTTGCGATTCAGATAGATGACACCGCATTATGAGTAACGGGATATTTCGAAGACCTTTCAGCAGTTGTTGTGATCGACGAGTTGCAGCGACAAGCCGTCGATAAACGTTGCTGTAACATGGCATCGAGATTGAGGAACTGGAGTGTTTGCACACACACCCGCCCGTACTCTTCTCAACCGCATCGGAGCGTCATATAGTTCATCGTTCCTTAAGCTGTTGTTGGCCCATCGAGCGTCACTTTCTACTCAACATGCATCTTCTACATCATCAGTGATGCCCGAGCTTGTCTAAGGCTCTGCGCTAGCCTCTGAAGACCATCATCGATCAGCCATCCCGGTGTGTATTCAATACGTTCTATACTTCCACTCCTCCTCTTGCCCCCCCTCCCCCATTCCATTGGACACCACCCACGGCGGATGCATGGCGCTGCTACGCAGTTGCGCGTCATCCTCGTGCCACCCCGCCATGAGCCGTTCGGCTGCTTCGAGGACCTTCCGGTACGACTTCGCTCGCCTTTTTTTCTATTGCTTGGCAGGGCAAGGGTTGCCCCGCAGTTTCGTAGGGTTTTACCATAAAAGTAGGGCAGGGCAAGGGTTGCCCTGCTGTTCCGTAGGTGTTACCATACGACAAAAAAAGGTTGGACGGAGGTATGAAAATTCTTTCGCGAAGTCGATATTTACCACGTAGAATATTACTTGTTTGAAGATGCTGCGGTTGCCGCCATTTCGAAGCATAAAAACAAAAAATAATTTCACAGTCGCATCGCGCAGATTGCGATGACCTCGACGTGTCGCGAGCTCAGCCATACCAAATAAAACGCCGCAGTGAAATCCAAGATGACAAAAGGCATACAAGTTGACTTTTCGCCAATGATCGTTACGTACATGCACCCCGTAAACAACACTCTGTCGACCGAACCGTTACCATAAATGTAGCTGCGCAGAACTCGAAAGGCTGGACGCGCCGTGCAACATTTCTGCAAAATGTGTTCTAGCAAAAATACGGAAACAAAAAGGCAGGCAGTCTGAATCGAGAAGCAATATCACACAAAAACACTAAACGTTTCAACACACATTGGGATGCGGATATCTCGATATGGCCATGGTCCTCGACACGGCAATCGGTAGTGTAGTTGTCAGTTGAATCCGAGAGCCGTCCGAGTGTACATGATACGAGCATGCCGTTCCACGACGTCACCTGGCCATCCGCTGTTGGGGTGGAGTTGATCATCAGGTCGAAGGGTGATACAGAGAGGTCCGATCGAGACCCCGGCCGCTAAGCGGCAGCGCCGTTGTTGACGTGGGCCGTTTTCGTTCTAATAATGTAAGTATCAAGAAAAGTACGTAGGAAGCACGTATTCGTACCATAGAATTTCCGCTTTTTTTCTTGTGGTGTTGGTACTATAAAATTTGGTTTTGGCACTACAATAAGTGGATACCGTAGGTTGCAGGTATCGAGAAGTCAGTATCACTGCAGCTTTGTTTCGACCAGCTGTGTAGGGTGTTGGAAGGGTAGGTTGTCTGTCGTCCAACGATTTTGAGGCGTTTCAGTCGATTTTCGTCCGCCTCAATGCCGGTCGAGCAACGTTTGCACAACAAGATATAGGCGGTGTGCATGGTGTGGAGGCAATGGATTACGGCAGGAACTATACTGCTACTACTACTGGAACTATACTGCTACTACTACTGCTGCGCTCTCAAGTGGTTGCAGGGGGCACCCTGCTACTACTGTGACGCAGCGTTTGGGTCCGCTCGTACATACGAGAATGAAATTATGACGAGCTTGTCGATCCAACCGCGCAGCTCGAACAACAGCAGAGACGGCGGTGCGTGGTGGTGGCGCAGGCAAACGGTGGCGGCAGCAGGCACATGCGTACTGCTGTCCTCTCGATTGGTTGTGAGAATTGCACTGCTCCTCAGAACAACAGAGGAGTACAGCAGTTTTTTTCTGGTGGCGGTTGCTGATCGTTGTGGTCGGTGTAGTTTGGAGTCGGGATGTCATTCATGCTGTACACGCGCCCGTGCCCCCAGCTCTGCCTACTATCCGTCCTCGGTGCTGCATCGTAGGTTCCGATACATGCAACTAGTCATAAATTACACCCAGCATATGCCAACGTGCGCGCATGATTTTGTCTGCGGCTGGTGTGCTGCTGGGCGCCTGCTGCTGCTGGAGGATGAGTAGTTTTGTCTGGTGGCAGTTGGTCGTTGATCGTTGTGGTGGGCGCGGTTTCAACTCCAAACACTGAGGGGGCAAGTTCCGTTGACCCTTCGGTGGCTCAGAATTCCTTAAGGTTTTCGACTATGCATCTAGGCCAATCTCAAACTGTCCGCCAGGTCTCGGGTTCCCCGCACCACCTATCGTCCCGAACATTACCCGACTGGGTAAACTCCTCCTTGCTTTCTCGTGCCCGGCCCCCGCAAAGAAGAGACCCCGTTTACGAGTGGTCGTTTCGACGCTCTCGCAGCGTGTCATCTTGAGGGCCTTCGCGTACGAGCGGGTGGGGTTGTCAGTACGAAGTCGATGCTGGAAGCCAATGACTCGCAGAAGGACTTACTTGGTTAGCCGTTCGAAGCTTGGCAAAGTGTTCCGCCCTGAGGGTCCACGTCACACACCCGTACCGCAGGGTCTCAATCACCTCGGCCTTCAGCATAAGGGCGGCGGTCGTCCTATCATACAGCTCCGGGCCGAACCATTTTGGGCATGCCCGCTTGAGACGAATCCGTCGGTCGATTTCGAGCGAGAGGTCAGCGTTTTCTGGGACAATTGCGCCTAGGTATCAGAACTGGGCCGTCCCTTTATACCTCTGGCCTGCTGTTTCGATTACACGCGGTGGCGCGAGGGTTGTCTGGTCTGGTGTTCGTAGAAGCATCGTCTATGTCTTATTTTCCGATACTGTGAGGCCTGCTGCTTCGAAGGCAGTCATGACGACAGCGATTGTTTTTGCGGGTTTCAGCCGACTTCGAGACACTTCCTGCGTCATCGGCGCACAACATGTCCCACACAGCCCTTCGCACGAACACCAACGGCTCTTGCTCCTCTGTTCCGACTACTCCAGCATCACCGAGTCGAACCAAATCACCCATGATGGCTTCGCCTTGGTTGAAGCGTACTAGTACGACGTGTGAGCTACATCATTGCAGATAGAATATCCTGGTTATTTCATTCAGTGGACTGTCGAACGCGGAGTTGGCTGACTGTTAAGTATCCTCAACTCCCTGGCTATGCTGTGTTTTTTTCTGGAAGATCGTCGCAAGCGCTCCTTGGCGCCTGCGCTCACCCTTTGCACCTTCACCTCATAAATCACACCACATTGTACGTTCACTGTTATACTTCTTGGCAAAAACATGGTATGTTGATAAGGTATGATTGGGTATGGTGGTACGGTTTGATACTATTGTGGTATGGTGGGAGGTGCGTAAGGATCGAATACGAATATCATCTGTAACGACCATATACATCGATCATTGGAACGTGTTCGAAAATATGAGCCATGCGGACACACAGACAGACATACAAGTTTGCTATTACCGCAGCTGAGAGTCAGTTTTACAATCTGACATTATCATCAAGGGGGCTGCATGTTACAGCTCTGTTCGCGGGGAGAAGCATGACCGTGACATAACCGTCTCGTCCAGACGCACGGCCCTTCCTTTGCCGCCCTCCTATACAAGGAAACAAAATCAAGGTGTAAGATGCTACGAGTACCAGAAATACTGCTGTATGTTCCACCTCTGTTTGCAGGGAGAATCATGATCATACCATAACCGTCTTGAAACAGGCACAAGGCATCCCCTAGCCCCCCGCTCTCCTACACAAAGATGCAAACACAAAAGTAAAATACAACAAAATTCTTTTAAATGGTATAGCTGTGCTCTGCAAACCAGCGGGAGATAGAAATCGGCACGGAGGACAAGACAATTTCAATCCTGCGACTTGACGAGAAGCCAACAGTTCAGACAATGAAGTGGCAGCTTGGCTATTCCTTTCAGTTTATCGCTTATACTCTGCAGCTCAACGTGCAGGATATTTTATCCTCGGCTCCCGTGTGGTGCAGGCTGGCGTTGCGTGTTTTGCTGACGTTTACGATTGCAACGCTCACTAAACCACGGAAACACAACTTACAGGGTTTCTAGAGATGTCGGGGGGGAATCATATACCGGGGTTGTTGAAAACTCGCCGGGCTACCAGGGGGTATTTCAACGGGTACCCGTCCGCCACATACCCGCAGGTAGTTCGGCATTACCCGATTCGGCAAACGAATATGTACCCGTGGTGGGTATTGTCACCGGGTGCTCAGGTAGGTTTTGTGACGGGGTGTAGCTCTCAGAAGAACATGGACGCGGCCATGATAAGTTTGTTGTTGGACTTTTGACCTCGAACTTAGGAAGAATCTCGACATCAACCGCCCCCCCAAAAAACTGCAGGTCTTCCAAATTCAAACAAATGGCTCTCACTGAATGAAATAATGGCTGACAAGAACGGTTGACCCTATAGTCTTACCCGCAAGCTAGTAGGTTCCCGTGAACACGTTTGTAGATGCTCGACAACCAAGAATGAACTAACGATAAGTTCACGCCGTCCCCATACCATTAAGCTCGAGGGAGAGCTGACGGCGTTCGGGCGAGTGATTAATATCGACGCCTTGGATCAAACTTACAGACGTTTGACAACGATACTTGAACGCCCTACAACAGACAAAACTCGGGAATCGGACCGCTGCTTAGTATGAATAGTGCATCCGGAGATACTAATAGAACACCCGGACTCTGAGGTATTCTCTACAGGAGGTGAGGGGGAGGGAGGGCTGTACTCATTATCATGCATGGCCGTAGTAGTATGACATAGACCCTGGTATCCCTGCCATGCGGGGGGACGAGCGTCTCGATACGTTTACAGACCAGGCAGACATGACCAGCAACAACACCAAGCGTCACGAGGAATTATGCGAGTCGCATGAAGAGTGAACTGCATCTTACTAACAACCTCCAGTGAGGCGGACTTTCAGGACAAAAACAAAATCCAGTGTGGCTATTTTCAAACACAGCAATGGGGTTCCAATGTAACTTCCCCGTGGGTGCCTCACCGCACGCACTACGTAATGTAAACATTCCTTTTGCGCTGAGGGAAGGTTTTCCACCACGTACAAATGTTCTAACTCGATCGCCAGTTGTGGCGACCGCCCAAAACAAAATTTATCAGTATGCACCTTGGTTGTCCAGGTCACGTAGTGAGCGGCATGGTTTACGGTGTCGTTGCGAACCAACGCCAACCCAACCTAGTTGAATACAGAATATATATATACATATATACTAGGGAGGCAGGGGGTGAGGGGGGGGCACCAAACCGTTTGGGGTACATGGCTTGTCATTTGCCAGACGCTGCTTAATCTAGCGCCTCCTTACAATTCTTGCAGCTAATTCAACAACACGCCACACAAGGTAGTAGGATCTAACACGACCGACGCCGCATCCCAGATGAACAGAGTGAGCCGGGCGTCTGTGATGGGACCAATTTACCAAAATTTGTAGATAACTGCTACGTCAAACACAGCCTGTAACCCGGGAGGGTAAAAACAACAAACATCTCGTGTGCTTCCATTGCACCTGCCAATATCGCGGCTACTCGAACGCAGACACACACCCGTTCCCCGGCTTCCTTCTCGTCGTACTGCGGTGCCTGAAGTACCCAGCCCCGCCCTTGCGCACTCCCCTCCATTGCGACTGTAGACGCTCGCACCCGTCGAAGCCACGCGCGCCAAACAAAAGCCCGGGCACTATCGTCACCGATAGGCAAGAAGCAACACATACAGAAATACGGTGAGAGTCGGCTTTCGATTTGTCCACATCCCCTGCAACATATTTTCGGCTCTGCCTTGTCGACACTACACGAAGCCGAAAACGATCAGTTGGAGACACCAACTTGACAGTTGTGATTGCTTGCTTCCATTACTTCTCTCGGCGTACGACGGGGGCTAGGTAGAGTGCCCTAGAATCGGAAACAAACACGCTAGAACATTCTAGGACCGGTTGTTAAGCCAAAGGAAAAACTGGTCCTTTGATTCCACAACGAACAAATGCGCCGCCTCCGTTCAGACACCATTGGATGCTCACTCCACAGGATACGAAGGTGCTGAAACCTTGAGATCATTAATTGTTTATAGCTCCGCCGACATTGTACGCTAGAACTCCGGCGAGGGCGAGTGCAGCACCTCCAAGCTGTCGAGCGTTCATAAACTCTCCCAGAAACACAAGTCCACCCGCGAAGACCAGGACGCGCTTGAAGGAGTTTCCAACTGCGTGCCCGACAGGTGTGAGGCGGGCGAGAAGGTTGAACGAAGCAAAATTGTAGCCGACGAAGCAGAGGGAAGCGTTCAAACCTGTTACCTTGATCCAGTCAAAACGTCCGCTGCTGTCGCCGCCGGGGCCGGTGTTTTGTTCCGTGTGCTCGCCGCCAGCAAGGCCCACATATGACAAATCGTCCATGATCCTGAAGGACATTTTCAAGAACTTCATGCCTATTCCCACGATTGCTGCCACAAAGCTGCACGCGAAAAGTGTCTGGTGGGGCGGGATCGGGTCGCCCTTCTTGATGAACACGTTTCGAAGCGCGTTGCAGCAAACGGCCGCCACTACAATAGTTGTCGAGATTCCCACAATTTCGCGGTTGCTGAAAGCTCCCGCCTCAGCCCTTCCCTCCTCTCCACTTCCCCCTGTTCCTCCTTTCGCCCCGGCGGAGCTAGTCGCAGTGAACACAATTATGCCTGCCGCAATGACAAAGATGGACGCCAGACGGGAGCCAGAGCATTTCTTACCCAGCAAAAAGTACGAAAAGACCGCCGCTGCTATGGGCTCCATGGCCTTGAGCGCGTTCGTAGCGGCCACGCCTCCCAGAAGAACAGCGAAGTTTGTCAAAAGCGACTGTCCCGTGTGCATCGATGCCGCCAACACCACGCGCCTGGCTGCTGCCGGGGTGTAGCGCTCTTTCGGGTACATGTCCAGCTTTCGGAAGCGCCCTAGGGCGCCCAGAACGGCGATCCCGGTGAGGCCTTGCAAAACCACGAGGCCTATCGGTTCACGAGTGTCTCGCAGGTACCCTTTGCCGTACGCACTGAACCCCATGGCCAAAGACACCCACATCACAAAGTTCAACATGAAAATCACCTTGGATGACGTGACTGCCAACCGGACAGCGGGGCTACGTGCCGCAGAAGACGTTGCTGGCCGCAACATGGCGCCCAGCTCCGGATCCACCGTGTTGCGTGCAATCAGCTCCACGTCTTCCTCGTCGGTGCCTTCTCCAAGATCGGATGCTGGGTCCGACCCCCCCTCGGAGGGAGCAGATGGAAGGGTTCCTTCCGAAGGCACAAAACGGCTAACAACGCTATTGAAGCCAGCAAAACTATCGCAGCGTAGTAGTCGTTTACACCCAAATAGCTCACGATGCTTCCGTCGGCACTCGTCGGCAGCTGCCGGTTGGCGTCCGCCCGGTCTGGAACGGTACCCGTGGATGATTCCTCCCCACTACCTGAAGCGTGATGCGCAGTCATCGTGGGTACAATATTGTGTACGTCGTTGCGTTGCTTGTCGGGGATTCCGTGTGATAAGGAACCATTGCCCTTCGGTACAGCCCTGTCCGACTGCAAGGCTATGGCCGAGGAGGCATGACTCCCGTTCGAGCCATCCTGCTCGCTCGTGACTGGCTCGGAGGCACCTCTCGAGTAAGGTGGCTGGGCGTTTCGTGTGCTGACCCTTGCGGCGTTATTAATTGCTACCATCGCGCGGGTGTTCCTTGCACTGTATGGCGGTTCATTGGAATTCTCGGCCGATATCTTGAACGCGTATGTTCCCGCGAGAGACACACCGGCCACTGAGCCTTCCTCGTCTGAAGGGATTTGTGTGGAACCGGTACGTACCAGCAACGGGGGCTTCGGGGCAACGAGTTCCTTTCCAGTCGAACCGGTTACTTCATCGAGGCTCGGTGGGTGGGCGCCGTATAGCAACTTAGAAAATCCGTCTGGTTGCGCAGCAGGCAGTTCCGAAGCCATGGGCATCTGACACAGGAAGATTGAGGCAGGCGAAAGCGATCAGTAAAATGGACCAGTTACATTGTACCGATCTCGAATGGACAGTCACTTGTTGGTATTTTGACATGAACGCAGCAAGCATATCCTCACCTAAACCACGCACGCGACTGCCTATGTTGTCTGTTTGTGAAACTGAAAGCGGACGCATGCTTCGCTAGGCGTATCGCCTTCAGGTAATTTCGTGTTTCGCAAACCAGACAACCTCAGGAGTCCGGGTTAGGCCAATGCAGTAGGTTCAGAACCACTTTGCCCCTAGCACCGGCGTCTAGAATTTAGCCTGGCGTAACTTCCAGATGAAAGTAGCTCCGTTCACATTGTTTGACACCTGAGTGGGTGTTGATCAAGACCCAGGGCACTCTCGAAGCTGATCGTGGGACAACGCGTTGTCGCCTGAAGCCCTGCAGCCTCAGAGCGAAGCGCAACACTACGTTTAACGTTATCTGATCGATGCCAAAAAATACACCCGGTAAGTAGTCATGAACCAAATAGGCTAATGCCATGGATTCGTCGCTATTATCGAGAAAGGGCAGTGTTTCGAGTGCGAGACACAAAATCACACCCGGGTCGGTATCTTATATATGAACTCACAACGCCGCGGGGGAAAACCGAGCTGGTTCAATTGTACCGATATCATCGCAGCACGTGCGACAGTCGGTTTGGATGCTCAAGAAAATATGAAAGGGATGTCGTCCTGACACAGGACATTCGGAGAAAGCATCCGACATTGACTCGCTGAAACCCGGAATCCGTACCAAGGTTCCGGTACAAGTCTACCTGATATAGTAGTAACTTAGATTTGTGATACATGGGTAACTGTTGGCGGTGAGCAGGAGGCTCCCAGAGTGCTGCTTACTGCGGACTGGTCGGCGCGTCAGCACACTCTTCTTATAGGATGGATGGTTTCGAGGTAGTAAAGTGCGCTCTTGAGAAGAGCGCCTCGAAACCCAAATACGTAAAGCCCCCGACCAAAGCTACGGCACGAAAGATACTCCTATGTCACCAGCTAACAAGTCTTTCTACAACAAACAAGAATGCGTTCGCTCCTCGCTACCCATCCATTCAGTACAGCGCACCCTCCACGACGATACGTGAGATGCAAGCACGGTGCTAGTGGTTTGGATTCTTTGATTGTGACTTTGTCCGCGCACACACGTCGATTAGAGCACAAAATCAACAAAAAGCAAGAATGGTATATAGCAACGGCAGCCCAGCAACGGCGGCAGCCGTTGCGATACCCAGATGGCACGCAGAATCAGCCGCGCATTTAGCAAAAGATACTCTCCCATGGTAAGCTAGCGCCAACAGCAGCAGTAGCTCGGAAGCAGTAGCTCAGCAACGTGAAATTTCCGTTTTTGCAACTCTCAAAGCTTCCCGTTTAGCCACTTTCAATTATGGGACCGACTTTTCCTTCGGAGCTGCTGCTGCGTTTCTAGCCTACACGTGCCATCGCCTCGGTGCACTAAGCTTCAAGCACGGCCTGTGCGCTCACACAGCGACACAGCCTCCGGCACGGTCTCCGCAGCCGCAGCCGTTGTGCTGCCGTCACCGTGTTGTAAACTGTTCCACAAGAGGCTTCATCTTGTTGCGAGAGGTTATTTTTGATCGATACACCAATGGGAGAAACAAACAAACAAAACGTGTCGTGTCCCCTTGAAGGAGATGTGGCAGAAAACACAACAAAACGCAAAAGAAACAATACCACGACATTTAAAGGGGGCACCCAAGCAAAAACCAAGCAAACCGAAGAACAACAAAACTGAACAAAAGCACCCTCCACACCGTCGCCGCAGATTTTGTGGCACGACTACAGTAGCACAGCCAGATTCTCCCTACTGGCCGTTCTTGTTCCTTTGTAATCCTGTTTGCCCCCTGCTTCCTGACTTCGTTAAACATGCCCCACCGATGTCGAGGATGCGTAAGGCAGCACAACAATGAACCAAGCAGGCTCGTCATCCACCTTCAGTGCGGTACCGCACTCGACCGGGCTAAGGCGGGGTCCAACTAAAGTGCGGATACGGTCGTTTGTCTATTCACCGCACTAAAGAGGTACCCCCACTGCTGTAAGAGGACAAATCATTGCATTTTCGGCCCTGCTGACTACATTACTATGCGCATACTCCTATAACCTCTTCGTCGCAGTGCCGTGACTATATACAGTGTATCTATTTAGATTGAAGAATGGGCACGGACACTGGGTGTGCAGGATGTCGATGAGTAGAAACGACAACCCCTTTGAGATGGAAGTCCCGTTTTGGGGACAAACCGCTTGAGTTTCAAGCAGTTCGTCACCAAAACGAGACTGGACTCGATAGAGAATGTACACTCACACCATTGTGCAATGACACTAAATCCAAGGGTACGCGAGACGCCGAAGGCACTCCGCGGCATTGGATGGAATCGTTTTGCCTGCCGCATTTGCCACTGGTTCTCGTGTCTCTCCGAGGGACGGTATATGAGAAAACGGTTCCGCTTGTTGACCGCAGGATAAGGACGGGACGGGAAAGTCAGACGCTACTTGATTGGTGGATTGGGATGAGAGACGGCAGAGGTGGCACCGAGGCGTCTCTAAAGATCACTTGCGAAGAAGAAAATAGATGGCTTGAAATTAACGCTCATGTGGCGATAATGGGAAGGAGATTCATCTCAGCGATGAAAAGTAGAACAGAACAACACAACCGAGGAGAGGAGAGGAGTAGTACACGAGAGTAGAGAAGAGAAGTGGAGTGACCGAGGTAGGGCTGACCTTCGCCTGATCATCTGGAAAAACACCTATGCTACGGGCAGATAGGTTCTACAGGTACTGGCTGATAGTCCGTCTTTTCGCATCATTCGTTGATACTTATGGTAGTAAGCTCATGTACGGCTGTTGCACTGCAGGGGGATTGTCCGTCCAATAGCGACGTTTAGTAACATTATAACAACGTTATCAGTTTTGCTACCTATGCTCATGCATTAGACATACAATATATCGTACTACGCGTAAGACGGATAAGTAAGGGCCCATCTTAACGAGAAGTTTATTTGCATGATACTCCGCCAACATGTTTTCCGTTTGGTTTGATTTGCACCTGATTGGTCGACAAGTGAATCACCACGCAGTTGTGCTGACTTTTGCTTCGAATCAAGCGAAAAAAACGAATTCGACAAGAACTCGTTTGGGACTCCCTTTGCTCTTCGTGTTATTCAGTTTGGGGAGTTCGTGCAACCCGACGAGGCATGTTCCTGGAACCGAAACAAGCCATGCAAACTTGAGCCGTGGCGTCGACTGCTTCACAGGTGAGATCCACCATTCGCGATTGACGGGGCCACCGGAGCTGCCGCAGCGCGATGTCCGACGCCCCCTATCACAGAGTAGACGATCCGCGGCGCCTCAAAAATTTACAAGGCCGTCGCAAACCCAGTTTTTCATCCCTCTTTGCCTCGCAAACCCCACGAGCATCAACTAGGTCACGACTTCGCCCAGAAGTTCAATCGCTCTACCCCCGTCGCTGCTACTTGCGTAGTGCGCCAGCAACCCAAGACATCCCAACAGCGATGGCCTCTTCGGCGGTTCCGGCAGAAACAAGCGGCCGCTGACCGTGGCGCCGCGGCGAGGATGCAGGCCGTCGCTCGCCTCGTTGATTGCTCTTGGGTGTTCGTTGACCGCTGTGCGTATTTCGATTGTTTCAGGAAAATGTGCCAGCCTGTCCTCGATAGGGTCCAAAGGCATAACTTTCACGAAACTTTACTGGCATCAAACCAAATTAATTTTCTCCTATTCGACTAGCATGAAAACATTTTCTCGTAAAGACGCGCCCTGATCTATTCGCATGTCGCATCTACCCGAATACCCAAACTCAAATACTCGTTTTGTCATGTCAGTGCGTATTGACTGCACATCGCAATAGGTATGTATGGATTTCAACGTCCAGATGCTAACAGGGAACATGGCCGGGAATACCGCTGTATACGAGCATGTAGAGAAGGGACACAAATCGCACCTCGTACATATCACGTAATAATCCATGAACAGCATATCACGTATGCCCCCAGTATCGAGTACAGAGTATTCCCTGGATAACAATAGAGCTGCCCGCTAACAAGAAACGCTTGGTTTATCCGTTCGAAAGCGGTATAATCTTAAGGTGATTATATCCTGGTTCAAATTGACTTTGGACTATTTATATACAGGTAGCTGGTAGTGTAACGCTCGACGCTGAGCCACTTTTTTAGCGTCCCGCAAGAATTGAGAGTGGTTTCCTTAGTAAGCCCTTCGTTCGCAGGGGGGTATACCGGCTGTACTGCTGTATGGCGCTACCGGTAGCATCGTATGTCGCCGAACTCGACAGGAAGCAGTATTGCCCAAACCCTTGAAATACTCCAATGCAGTTGATTACCTATGCACCGGCACGCCCTAAAGAACAAATATAACACGCAAGAAAACACCCCCCCTCCGACGATCATCAAAGGTGGGTCTCTCGACAATGGGCAGGAAGTACTGAATACGACCAGCAATGCGGCTATGCAACGACACCATCTCCGTCGTGTGTGACCCCCGTATTTCGGGAGAAACCGGGTCCAAAATTCGTCTCAAGGGGGCGTGTTACCTTGAGTGCTACATGATACAAAAAACTATTCTACGTGTCTTGTGTGTGCCGCAGTGTGGTGTGTGATAGAAAGGTGTTAGTTCGATCGATTGACTGAACAGAAGTGTAAATTAATTCCCCTCAATTTGTTTTTGTCGCGAAAAGAAGAGGGACGAAAAATATAGGTCGACACGTACGCTCGGAGTCTACGAAAACATCTGCAGTCTCCAGCGTGTGTTGTCATCACATCAAGCTCGTTGTTTCTACCCAAACTACACCCGAACACCCAGTGTCCGCCCTGATTCCTTATCCTAGAGAGACGCTAATTCTGCGGTCAGAGACTGCTGTGAGACAGATAAACACAAGAACAACAAAATCACGAATGTATGTGGGTAAAGCAAGACAAATACGTACGGGGTACGAGAACACAAAAACACAAGCATGACCAGAAAAAGGCAACAAAAATAAAACAAAATGAAACATGAAAAAAAAATACAACAAATAACTCACAAGAGATCAATAATGCTGTTATTTATATCAGTGGACTAGAAACATACATGCTCAAGAACAGCAGATAACTGCTGCACTGAAGAAGCAAAACGAGGGAGTGGAAGATACTGGCAAAAGTACTGGGGGGGGGGGGGTCAGAGCAAAACAATGAGATAAATAGAATGGAAGAAAGAAGAGCAAAAAGAGGAATTCGTCGTACTCAAGGCGGTAATCTAGTCACCTCGTGATAGAAAAAAAATAATAGGGCCTGTCATGGATCAATGATCCGGGTTGGACCGGGCCGGGCGAGATATTTCGATTATTGCGATGGGCCAGCCCGGGCCTTAGAATGTTGAAATTTGATAGGCTGGGCCGGGCCGCGGCCCAGCATCAAAGACGTGTGCTGGGCCGAGCCGGGCCAGGCCGCGGCCCATCACCGCGAAACTGATGGGCCGGACAGGGCCGCAGCCCACGAGTTGTGGGCTTTATCATGACCCATTTCACCTAGCCCATGAGGTTTTCCACCTGTTTTCGCGGGTTAGCTCGGGCCGCCGCTCATGAGTTGTGTGTACTACCTACAGTAATACCTCGACGATCTCCGTGCGCTGACCGTTCGCCCGTGGTTATCTGTCTCTCGCGGAGATAACCAGCTTGCACTCTGCTCCGTGGTCCAAATATCGGATCTTAGCCTGGATGCCGTTGTGGGCGTACAGGACACTCCCTGTGGTCTTTCCGGCGAAGGCGGCATTTGAAGTTCTTATGGTGATTCGACCCGGACGGAACCGCTGGTGGCAACTTCGTGAAGTAGGCCCAGTTGGGTTACCCCTTTTGATTGAATGTTGAGGCGACGTTCACCCTCGTATGCGTCGTTGTCGAACCGGGAATAAGTACTGCTGCCGTAGCATGGATGGGAAGCACCCTCCAGAAAATCTATGTCGTTGCATTTACTCTATTCTGATTAAAAAACATTTAGATCGATAGAAGGTGTTGCTACAGCAGCTGGTATCGCAGCAGCATATAGGTGGTGCTGCTGCCGGCATTGCAGCAGTGAAGGGAGTGGTATTCGCCCAACAGCCCGGGCAGAAGCCATTGGACCGGGCCGTTGGTGGCATAATTGCGTGGGCAATGGTTATGCATTATGCATACCTCACGAGCCGGTCCCACACAGCTGGCCCAAGGAAGCTCGAACGTGGGACCAAACAAAACACAAAACAAACACAAGAAAAGCAATTCAGCCCTTACGCTTGTACTTTCTTGTACAGGACCGTGGGCCGACCAATCAAATCCACGGACCCGCCTACTGGAATGGCCGGCTGATCCGAGCGCGCTGCCAATGTGATGGGACTGTCCGATTAGGGCCGTGAAGGTTTGAAAATATAATGGGTTGGGCCGGGCCGCGGCACATCCCCTGAAACAATGATGGGCCCGGCCGGCTCGCGCCCCATGCCCTGGAAATGTGATGGGTCGGGCCCGGCCCCGGCCCCACCAAATGAAATTTGATTGACCGGGCCTGGCCGGACCGCGACCCATCATATTCAAAATCAATGGGCCGGTTCACCAGCGCCGGCCCGTCCGGTGAAAACAAAGTTGATGGGCCGGGCCGCGACCCAACATTTCAAAAGTACTGAACCGGCCCCATGACGCCCTGGTTTCTTAAAACCACCCCGGTATCCCGGTACACACATACGCAATGCTGTTGCCTCTAAAACGTTGCATAATCCAGATACATCCATGGTCATATGGCGACAAAACGACATGACAAGCGTCGAATGGATTGGGAATATCTGCCTTAACGGTGAGCCGTGGGACGGGAGGAAAATGATTGACAACGCCGGGATGTGACGGGAACATCTAGGCACTCAGTGCGATGGGAATAGTCGGGAATCCACAGACAAACTCGGACAGAAAACAGCCGTAAACGGCTAGACGAAACCGTACATCGGGATGGTAGTGCTCCGGAAGAAGAAACTAACGACCGAACGGGTTCAGGAATGGCTGTCTCGAACAGAAAATGAGATGGTTCGTGTTTCCGTTCTGCTGTATCCTTCCCGTCCCGACCAAATATTCCCGTCCCGCCGTTTACCGCGGGTACTGGGCACTGGCTGAGCCAGTCGTTGGCTACTTTACTGACGTCAAACCCGTTCAGCTGCTGTGCTACAGCATGATACTGACCGAGCGAGGCAAGCAACGTTGCGCATAGTTCGGCTAATAACGCTCGCCAGGCTGGTGAGGGGGTCTCGCTGGAGCCGCCCCCGGACGCAAACAAAAACATAAACTCGTTTTCGTTCTGTTTCCCTTCACAATTGAGGGCTAACATTGCAATGACCGGAAGGGTGTTTGCGGCCATTAAAAACTGAAGATGAAATGCATGCAGCGTGTGCCGATGACGTCACGATCTTCATGATACTTTTTTTCATCGCGGGTGCATGATTTACCGCTCGCTTTGATCTAAATACATCTTAGGCCTGTTCTTATTCAGTCGGAAACATGGATTGAACAGATTTCCGATCGGAGACCAAAAATGGCTTTGTTATGCAGTTGAAAAAAGGTTTTTTCAATCCAAGATTTTTCGATTTTACTTTTTCCAACTGGACCGGACAGTCGAGAAAACTGAGATTTTCGATCCAACACGCCAGTCGGATTCATGCCTCAGAAATGTTTGACACTCGCGGCGCATACTCATATACGAGTACCACACACCCACACAACAACGCGACATACGACACGACCCCAAAGCACAACATTAGCGACGCTTGCTTGGCTGCTGTCACTTCTGCGGCTGCTGGCCGCGAGTCAGGGTGTTACATCCTTATCCACGACGTGAAAGGCCTCCTCCTTCCGCCTGCGCCGTCCTCGGGGTGGGCCGAGTAAGTCCGCGAGGACCTGCAACGGTCTAGCGACAGTCACACGAGCATCGACCTTCGGGATGGGTAGAGAAGGAACCTTGTGCGGTCCGGCTGGTGGCCTGCTCGCTTCAAGGACAGCGTGGGGTGGTGGAGATGTTTTTTCTTAACCCCGACGCCAAGGAGTTCATCCATCAGGAGGGACGGGTACATCACCACAGCAGAGAGCGCTACGTGGGCAGCCGGGGGAGCGGAGAGGCTGGCCACAGCGTGGGTATGCATGCACGACAGGGAGGATGGGGGTGTCGGCGTTGGCTGGGACCGCTGCACCCAGACAACGGAAACCAAGGTGGTACCGGGTTACGAAACGGAAAGCCACTTTCGCCATAGAGAAGAAAAAAAAGTAGAGAAGAAGAAAAGGAGGGGGGGACGAGCCTCACATCGGCTGGCAAAGAAAGAAGCACGCGAGGCTCGTAAGAGACAGGAAGAGGCACTGGTGGCGGTAGCGACCTACAATGTGCGCACCCCAGCTGTAAAGGGGAAGAACGGGTATGGACATGACGAGTGTGTACTGGTGAAGGGACGGCAACTCGGCTGTGACATCATTGGCCTGCAGGAAGCTCGGAGGTCCGGCAGCACGACGTTCTGTGCTTCAGGGTATCGCGTTTTCTGTTTAGGTCAGCAAAAAAGAGCTGTCAGTCAAGGGCTGTACGGAGTAGGTCTAGTTGTCAAGGGATCGTTGTGCAGTAAGTCTGTGTACACTCATTAGTTCATTGTCGAGCGGCGTATGTCTACGCGCTTTGAGCTGGCGAGCAAATGCGGGGCAGTCAATTTCTTCGTTGGGTATGCTCCAACGGATTATACCAAGGACGCCGAACTAAAATGTACTTTCTGGGAAAAGATGGAGGACCTGGTGGAAAAGATCCCGACGACAGAGTGTCTACATTGATGGATACCAACGCGCGAACCGGACGGAGGATGGAAGGGTGCGGTGATTTTGAAAGTACAGTGCTTGAAGCATAAAGACGTTAAGATCGTAGCAATAATGGCAAACCATTTCTGTGAAAGTTAGCTCTCATCAACACGTTTCGAGCACGCGCAAGGGTGGGATATCGCACGGCGGATCGGCTACATCCTAACCCGTCAAGCCCATCGACCTAGAGTACAAGATGTTAAAGTCGTCCCATGGCCTTCTGCCCCAGCTAAGGCTGACTCAGACCAAAACATGTATATATCAAAGTCCGACGCAGTGGTCCCTATGCACCCAACAGACAAATACGAGGCCGACAAAACACCGAGAGCTCGACGGGCAGCTTTATATGTCCGATGAAAAGTTTCGGGAACGATTCGTCGCGAGGGTCATCTCCACTCTCAACCAGCTTATCCAGCCCAGTAATACTTCTGGCATGGTTGAGTTTTTACTGCGGTTATTATTAATGCGGTCGAAAAAGAGGTACCACCCCCTCCAGGCCGCCACCGCAGACAGGGATGGTGTGACTTTGCCGATACTTTGGGCGCATTCATATAAGCATGGAAAGCGAGGATGCCCGGCAATTCTTGCGCGCCCACCCCCGGAATAGAACCGCGTGGAAGACACTGAGATCAGCGTGTGCGAACCTGCAGAAGGTGATTACCGCAGGATTGCATGCGTACTTCGAAGCGTACCCCTCGAAAGCGATTTACTCTTAGCAACCAACGACCACAGAGGCTTTTGCAAGCACCTTAAGAGTACGGTAGGATTGGACCAAAGTGAGGAGCGAACAGTTCATTAGGAACGAGGACGGCACGCTGTTGCGGGACAAGGTGCGAATGCGTGAACGATGGGGGGTTTTACCACAAACTCTTGAACACGAAATCGCTTAAACTCGATCCCACGATCATCGACCTCTTGCCACCACGACCGCTTAAACTGTCGCTCCGAGATGAACCATCCATGGACGAGATGACGGAAGCACTAAGGGGGATGCTAAATTTGAAAGCTATCGGGGAAGGTGGTCTCTCGGCCGGACTCCTGGAAATCGAACACCCCGCATTCGCCCAGTGCTTTCACAACATAGTGCTTTCACAACATAGTGCTTTCACAACATCCTTGTCAATGTATGGGTCACAGGAGAAGCCCCCCAGCAATGGAAAGATGCAATCATCAAGATCCTTCACAAAAAGAAGGACCGAACTGATTGCAACAACTACAGAGGGATCCCGCTTGTTGCCCACCCAGGCAAAGTTTTGTTGAAAATCATCGCGTTCCGCCTCAGCAACTATTATGAGACCGAGGAATTACTCCCGGAGGAACAGTGCGACTTCTGCCCCGCACGATCAACGATTGATATGTTGTTCGCCGTGCGCCGGTTGCAAGAGCTCGGACGACAGAGGAAAACCCCCCTGTACGTGTGCTTCATCGATCCGCAGAAAGAGTACGACTCTGTCCACCGAGAGCTGTTGCGGGAGGTTCTCACACGCTTTGGCGTACCAACCAAGATGTTGAGAATTATCCGAAATTTCCACGATGGCATGCGGGCTCGAGTGCGTACGGATGACGGCGAGCACTCGGGATGGTTTTCATGTCACGCAGGGGCTGCGGCAAGGCTGTGTGCTATCACCGTTACTGTTCAACGTATTCTTAGCTGCTGCGTTACACGTCGTACTAGAACGCTCCAGTCAAGACGAAGCCATCGTAAGGGATTTGGTCCAACTCAGGGAAGCTAGAGTAGTTGGAACGGAGGGGCAGGAGCCGTTGGCGTGCGTGCGAAGGGCTGTATGGGATATGTTGTACGCCGACGACACAGGAATTGTCTCGAAGTCGGCTGAAGGGCTCGCGAAAATGATGTCAGTCATCGTGACTGTCTTCGAAGCAGTAGGACTCACGGTATCGGAAAAGAAGACAGACACAATGCTTCCACAAACACCAAACCAGACAAGCCTTGCACCATCGCTCGTCATCGACGCAGCAGGACAGAGGTATAATCAGACGGCCCAGTTATTATACCTAGGCGGTATTATACACGAAAACGCTGACCTCTCACTCGAAATCGACCTACGGATCCGTCTCATACGAGCATGCCTCAAACGGTTCGGCCCGGAGCTATATGATAGGACGACCGTCCCCCTTGGCCTGAAAGTCCGAATGCTGAAGGCCGATGTGATTGAGACCCTGCTGTACGGGGGTGTGACGTGGACCCTCAGAGCGGAACACTTCGCCAAGCTTCGAACGGCTCACCACCAAGTCCTGTTGCGAGTCATTGGCTTCCAACGCCGACTTCGTACTGACCATGCCACCCTCTCGTACGCGAAGGCCCTCAAGATGACACGTTGCGAGAGCATCGAAACGACCATCCGCAAACGGCGTCTCTTCTTCGCGGGGGGGGGTGGCGCTGCAAAGCAAGGATCGATTATCCAGCCGGGTGATGTTCGGGACGATTGCTGGTGGGGAGAACCCGAGACCTGGCGGACAGGTTAAGACTTGGCATAGATGCGTAGTCGAAGACCTTAGGGAGTTCCGCGCCACCGAAGGGTCAACGGAACTTGCTCCCTTGGTGTTTGGAGTTGAGACCGCACTGTGGCCCACTGCTGCAAAAAAGGCGGGGAAGTGGTACCGGGGGATCCTGGAAGCAGCCGGACGGTTCATGGTGAGGTGGCACGAGGCTGAGGCTGAGCTGAGCAGGCAGCGCCGCGCACCCGCCGTGGGTGGTGTCCAAGGGAATGGGGGGGGGAGGGGCAACAAGAGGAGTAGCAGAAAACCCGACCAAGGGAATGCGGAGAGGGGGGGGAAGAGGAGTAGCAGGGAAACTGCAGTGGATGAAAGCAGGAAGGAGATGGCAGATAGGGTAGCCAGGTACCGGGCAGACTAAGAAGTAGAACATGCCTATACTACTCGTATCACCAACTGGTGCAGCTGGTTCGAACGTGGTCTTCCTTTGTCTTCCTGTTGTTTTTGTTTATTTTTATCTCATTTTATTGTCTTCTTTGCGGTGACCCTATGTGATTTTCATTTCTCTTCCTTTCTCCGATTGATAAGCCTTATTGAAGGAGTCGTGTGGCGTGGGTGGATGACGAGCCTGCTCTGCTTGTCTCGTACTGTCTGACGCCGAGGAGCCGGGCATAGTTGACGAACGCTGGACGATGGTGGCAGACGGGGTAGCAAGGTACCAGGCGGGCCAGCAGGGAGACCCTGGCTGTGCTACTCGTACCATAAACTGCTGCCGCTACCTGGAGCATGCCTTGTGCTTTGTTTGGTTTGACTGTTATTTTTACCTTGTTTCTTAGTCTTACTCTGTTGACGACTAGTGGTGTTTTCTTCTTTTTCTTTTTTTTTCCAGCTCGTTCTTTTCAAGTGTCTGCCACGTCCCCTGCGTGGGGGGTACGATGGTTTGTTGCTATACTGAAGTATATACATATACCAGGTATATTTTTGTTTCTTTTTTTTGTTTCTTTTCTCTTTCGAATTGTCTTTGTTTTTGTTTTTTCTCTTTGTTTCGTTTTTGTTTCTCTAGGTCATGGAATGTGTTGTCGTGCCTGTCGTACGCAGTATGATGACATGGCATTGCATTACATACGTGGCAACGTAGTATCTCTGTGGCGTAGCTTTGTGACCACAGAACTTGTATCTCTCTAGGTTTGAAGAATCGGCATGGACACTGGTTGTGCTGGATGTCGACGCGTAGAAAGAACGGTTTAATGCGAAGAAAACAACAATAGACACTGGTTGTGCTGGATGTCGACGCGTAGAAAGAACGGTTTAATGCGAAGAAAACAACAATAGACACTGGTCGTGCTGGATGTCGACGGGTAGAAAGAACGGTTTAATGTGAAGAAAACAACAACAACAACAACAACAACAACAACAGATGTCGTTGCGGCCGATACCTTCGCAGACTACTCAGCCCGGCCTCTGTACATACAGCAGCAGTCCTTTGCGTTTCTCGGCTGTTCTCGTCCTAGTGCTATAAATAATAGCATTGATAACATACGATGGAGATTGTTCTCCCTCTACTCCAAAAATATACATAGCACCAATTCGTAGCTTTTTCGGTGGAGAGTTCGAGCGGTGTTGTTGGTTGTTTAGGTATTTGTATTGATAGTACGATACCTTCGTTCAGGATCGATTATCCCGTTGTTGGTGCCAAAAATGTCAGGCGACGGCACTTTCCACCTTTTACCCCTTGCCTTGACGGACAGCAAGAATGGCTTCGTTGTCTTGGCATGCCTTGGGTGACACCCAACTACTAGGTTGAAGCCTAGAGGAACACTGGGCCCTACACCCTTGAAGCAAACGTATTGCCTTGCTTCACGTATCTCCCGACGTTTTGGTTTTGGTTGGTAGCCTATTACTTCCTTTTTCACCGTGCCATCGTCGCCTGCCTTCTTTCCCAAATCAACAGTCGTAATCTCAGATCCGGCACGGCATAGCAGATAGCAGGCTCACCACCCTCATCCCCACCGTATACCTGCGCCCTCATGAGGAACACTACTGCTGTTTGTAACCCCTACACCCTTGACAGCGCAAGTTTCGCCTTGCTTGACATGCCTCTGGACGTCTATGCTTTCTTGTTTTCTCTTCGCACTAAAAATATTCGGCTTTTCCTTTCTCTTTCCCTCCTAGTCACAGCAGCCGTAATACAGATCCGAGATCACATGGCAGGCTCACCTCCCCCGTCACCACTCACTGCGGTCATCATGCACTTTGTTAGATGCACTATTTATAGATGGCTCCATGATGTTGAACGTACTTCATGGATTGTTGTGCCTTTGGCCTTAAGAGGCATGCAGTTCAATACAGCATTCCGAGGAAGTGGGCATTGTGGCCAAGTGTTAAATGTATCGGAGTGTTGTGCGTGCCTTCTCGGAGGCATATCGTTTAGATTTCCGAGTATTGGTCGAGGTAGTAGGCGGTGTGTGGAAAGTAATGAGGGTTTATTGGAGTGTGAGCTCTAGAGGGCTAGGACGCAACGTGACATATGGTAGCTTGTTGGACTATTTATCTGTTACTATTACGGGGGACCATGGTGAACAGGACCTACGGAACACACAAAAACCTACCAGGTGTATATGTGCAAGAAGCAACGTAATGCCGCAGATAAAAGCTGCTGCAACTTTGCCCGTGTGGCGTGTGGCGCTATGAGCTATCGGCCACTAGCATCGATGTCAAGGTCTTTGCCTCGCGTGAGTCACGCGGGCGGGGTCAGCCGCAGAACCCTGAAATGCATATGTTGTTATTGGATCGTTCCTCGAGTCGGGGCACTGGGTAGCAAGTATGTCAGGAGAAATGTCAAGCAACGCCAAACGCACGTGCTATTTGGGTGTCAGCCAAGGTATGTCAAGGCAAAGTTGCTGTCTGTCTAGCTGTGAAAGTGCTGCCTCCTGACGTCCTTGCTGGGTAGGCACTTTGCCAGCGAACAAACCAGAAACCACTATTAATAGGAGGAAAAAAAAAAAAAAACTACGTATTACTGTTCCAAACGGAAAGCACAACCCCAAAACACTACGGAACGTACTAACCATCTACATCACTGAAAGCAGCGAAAGAGACCAACCATGAAAGAAGCGAAGCATCGCGTCAGAAGGAAGGCCAGAAGGCCTACGAGTGACAACCGGTGGGTGGCGGAGAGCCCCTCCTTTCGTCTCTCATCCCGATACATTTGGTGGGTTTCACTACTAATTGTGGCGTGTTTCCAGGACGTACACGAGCTAAAACTACTGGCGACTATACTGGCCACCAAGTCAATCGTAGATTACTGGCAGCACTCACTGCTGTTGCACTAACTCTCCAGCATTGAAGAATTAGCACGGACACTATTAATAGGTGTGCTGAATGTCGACAGGTAGGAAGAGCACTTGAGTGCCACCAACACACACAGGGTTCCCAGCGCTAAAACAATGACTATTAATAATCGTTATCGACGGTGGTGTTCGGGAGCTATTGCGGGGGAACATAGTAAATAGGACCAAATACCGTAGGGTTTGGCCAAAATCAGGTATACCTGGCCACTGTTGTGCCAAAAACAGTTAATACTGAAACCAAGTAAAAACACACACACCAGGAGCCCTGCTATTGGCCAAGCTGACATCGTAACTGATTTTGGCACGAAAAGGCCAAGGTACACCTGATTTTTTCTACTCTGTCTAGCTTTCCACTGATTTTGGCCAACTTTAAACCAATCAGAGAGGCCATACGTACACTGTGTTTTCTCTCTGTACGCGTCTGCCCTATCTCGGTTCAAGTTCTTCTGTATTGACGACGTATAAACTCTGCACTCGTACGTCGTACGAAAAAGTACGTATATACATACATGCATACATGCGTACGCTGGTTTCACTTTTTCTCCTTCGGGGTGGGCGATGTGCTTCAGTTATCGATAGTTGTGTGTACTCTGTTGTTTTCTATGTTCACAGCAGTCTTGACAGCACCATGGACACTCGGCGTTTCGTCTGCACCACCCCGCGTCGAGGTGGTCTCAGGTTTGGTACGGCAAGATAATTTCGTGCAGAGCAGGCAGTTCCGCGTGGACGGTCTGGAAGCTTTAAAGCTGTCAACGGGGGCGAGCGCCAGAGTAAACACTCTCTTGGCGCTCCCGCCGTGGCGAAACAAACGAAGCATATTAACAGTGACTCTTTGCAGGTCCAAGTGGGGCCCGTGGTACCTACGCCCTGAAGAAACAAAACAATTCTGATTTTGGAGGCCATGTGGCACGCTTCATGCTTTAGGCGAATTCTTTTTTTACCGGATTGTCATGGACAGCACACCGCTCGTGGCGCGCGTTTTTTTACTTGGTTTTAGTATGTACCTTCTTTTGGCTCAAACGGATCAGGTATACCTGATTTTGGCATTTGACCTAAGTAAAAATAGTTGAATGTATTGTTTCTTGTGCATAACGTAGGTCCTATTTACTATATGGTCCTCCGTCATAGGACAAATATATACCCTCGGTATTCATACTATTAATACTACCAGGTACCTGGTAATACTACCATAGTCGGCGTCCCCGGTGGCTTGGTAGGTGGTCCGCGAGCCTATCAAGATCAATTTCGTGAGTTCGAGTCTCACCGAGTGCATGCTCATAGGGACTTTTTCTTGCATAAAATTGATTAGCGGAAAGCGCGAGAGCGTGAGTTAGCTGTACATTCGATGAAAATCGACGAGCAGTGGGAATGCTGAACCCTATGCGCGATAAAAAAATAAAAAGGCACGTACCGGGGGGGAGAAGGGACGACCACCTGTGACCACGGCTTGTCCAGAAGATCGTCGAGGGTAAAACCTCCTACGAGTGGGCTGGAAAGCAAAAGTGATGATGAAAAAACCAAGACCATCGGGAGAATGGTACCACTCCATCCATTAAAGTCCGGAAAGTGTGTCGTTGTCTCTTGACCCATTTAGAACCGCAGTCCCATCTTGGGGACAAACCCGTCAAATTTCAAGTAGTGTGTCTCCAAAACGCGACTGACTGCGGTACTAGAAGCTTGGACGAAGATCAAAACTAGAGACACAGGAAACTAGACATGACGAAAACAAGCCCACCTGATTTGCCTCCGCGATGGTAGTAGTCGACAGCCACGGGAATCCTAGGACACCGAAAGCAAGTAACTTAGCCCTTTCGCAACCTAAGATGGCGGCAGCTCTCATCCCTCTCTGATAACCCCTCATCTTCTCTCCTCGGCCTCGGCCTTTTGAGCGCCTCCTCACAACGCAAACAACACGCCTGTCCGAGCAGCAGAAGGCATAAAATACAGGTTATGTGGGAGAACGAACGCTCCCGTCACGTACGCTACGTACGCTAATAACCTAAAATATTGTACAGCACAGGGCAGTACGCGAGGTTTCCTCCGACTTTGACATGGCATTTCTTTGTACTCAGTCAGGCAGGAACGAAAAGTTTTGTTTTATTGTTATTTTACCATTCGGGTTTTCGTCGGAAGAAAAGATTAAATCAAATTTCAAAATATCGACATCATCGCACCCGAAAGCTCATCCAAAACAGGAGATTCATTACTACTGCTGCTGCTGCCGCGTAACAAAATTAAATATGAGATATTGCTGTACAGCAGTTCACCACAACAACCAACCGAGGTTAGGGTTCGGGTCGGAAGGTCGTCTTCAGGCGTCCAAAACCAAACCCCCATAAAGATCTACTATCAAGGTCTGTCCACTCCTCTCACCAACCGATAGACCTTGTACGACTACATTCTTACTGTAAATCGTATGGTGTAGCCGTTGCTTGTGTGGTAATATCCTGGAAATTTATTATAAATAATAATAATAATCATAATAAAACTATCATGTTCTTCTGTTGTCATGGTTGACGAGGGAATAACATACCGACATTGCATTGAAAAAATGGGATGGAAAAGAGTGAAACCAAACACAACACGTCAACACATGAACAAGCAACGTAACAAACACACACATCAACTCATCATGCCTTCGAAGCGGCAGTACATCTGGCAGGAGATACATTTTTTCAAGAAATATAATATTGTACTACGAGTATCAATCGGATAGTTTCGGTAGCATATGATGATGATGTACTATTACGGGGGTCCATAGTTAATGGGACCAAATTTTGTTAGTAAAAATAGGCAAATATATAGGTTTTATGTATATCATAGGTCCTATTACCTATGGACCCCCGTAATATTAATATCATCAATAATTATAATCGTAATACTGCTGCTGCTGCTGCTGGTGCACATTAGACGAGAAAAAATTGTGAAATCATCGTGCACGAGGGCACATTGTTTATACCTGGTGGTAAATAGTGTATACTACCTGAAAGAGTCTGCCTCAATCTTTCCAAAACAAGACTTTCTATTTGTGTTGAGGTTTTTTTTTTAACCCCACGTACTCTTCTTCTCGTTTTATCACAATACTTGTAAAATTAGGTAAAAATGGAATATAGACGAGGCGTATCACGCAGCTTTTGCAAAGTTGAGTATCAACTATTTAATCAGTCGAACTCACAGCTGACGTATTTCAAAAATTATAAAAACAAGCGTCGTCGGTGTCCTTGCGCAGACGATAACATTTTCTTTCGGATCATGTACCAACTACATATTATACAATTTTGCCTGTTGTTAGCGAAATACTTGCAAGTCGAATTCTACAATAATACCAAAGCAGCATCCAGGGGAGCCGCTGACCTATATCTTTGACAAGGAATCACATATAGAATACGCGCGTTCGGTTTATCACAATACTTGTAAAATTCTGTAAAAATGGAATATGGACTATTATAGGCGTATTACGCAGCTTGCAAAGTTGAGTATCAACTATTTAATCAGTCCAACTCACAGCTGACGTATTTCAAAATTTAGAAAAAAAATACCAGGTATGCGCTTTTTGTTGTTCCACTCATCAAAGCGTAGTAGGTTTAGACTTGGCATAGATGCGTAGTCGAAGACCTTAGGGAGTTCCGCGCCACCGAAGGGCCAACGGAACTTGCTCCCTCGGTGTTTGGAGTTGAGACCGCACTGTGGCCCACTGCTGCAAAAAAGGCGGGGAAGTGGTACCGGGGGATCCTGGAAGCAGCCGAACGGTTCATGGTGAGGTGGCACGAGGCTGAGGCTGAGCTGAGCAGGCAGCGCCGCGCACCCGCCGTGGGTGGTGACCAAGGGAATGGGGGGAGGAGGGGCAACAAGAGGAGTAGCAGAAAACCCGACCAAGGGAATGCGGAGAGGGGGGGGAAGAGGAGTAGAAGGGAAACTGCAGTGGACGAAAGCAGGAAGGAGATGGCAGATAGGGTAGCCAGGTACCGGGCAAACTAAGAAGTAGAACATGCCTATACTACTCGTACCACCAACTGGTGCAGCTGGTTCGAACGTGGTCTTCCTTTGTCTTCCTGTTGTTTTTGTTTATTTTTATTTCATTTTATTGTCTTCTCTACGGTGACCCTATGTGATTTTCATGTCTCTTCCTTTCTCCGATTGATAAGCCTTATTGAAGGAGTCGTGTGGCGTGGGTGGATGACGAGCCTGCTTTGCTTATTTCGTACTGTCTGACGCCGAGGGGCCGGGCATAGTTGACGAACGCTGGACGATGGTGGCACACAGGGTAGCAAGGTACCAGGCGGGCCAGCAGGGAGACCCTGGCTGTGCTACTCGTACCATAAACTGCTGCCGCTACCTGGAGCATGCCTTGTGCTTTGTTTGGTTTGCCTGTTGGTTTTCCCTTGGTTCTTAGTCTTACTCTGCTGACGACTAGTGGTGGTTTCTTCTTTGTCTTTTGTTTCCAGCTCGTTCTTTTCAAGTGTCTGCCACGTCCCCTACGCGGGGGTACGATGGTTTGTTGCTATACTGAAGTATAAAAGTATACAAGTTCTTCCGAATAGCATTGTGTGCGGCATTGTATACATTCTGTGTTGAGCTGTGGTTGTCGTTGCGCCCTGGTGACACTTAACACCTACATATCTTCTACTATTACGGGGGGGCATAGTAAATAGGAGCAAATATTGTTAGTAAAAATAGGGAAATGTATAGGTTTTTGTTTGTACCGTAGGCCCTATTTACTATGGCCCCCCGCAATAATAATACTGCTGTACAGCAAAATAAAAAAACTTGATCAGGTGTACTTTTTCTTTTTTCATGTACGTACATGGTACACAATACACAACAAATAATACCCGGTATACCTACAGTACTAACCAATACCTGTCTTCCTTTATGTTTTTTGTCCACTGTATTACTCTCTTTTTTGCCTCCCTGGTGTTCTTATTAATAGTAGCGGACTACGTATGTTTGTCTTTTTGCTCTCATTTTTTTTTTTTTTTTTTTTGCTATCCTGCGGCGGATTGGTAAAAATAAAGCTTAAGCTCACCACACTTCCACGTTCGTTCCCATTTAATTCTGTTCTACACCCCTCGCGTAGTGTGCTAGCCTGCAATCTGCGAAAACATGCGCATTCTCTCGTGTTTCATTTCTTGATTTCTTGCTTTCTTGCCTAAATTGAACTTTTTTATCTCTCGTCCCTTTTCGATTTTTTTTTTTTTTTTTTCCCTGATTTTGATCGATTTTTCGACGTCAAGTTTTTTTTTTTTTCATCCTGTCCATTTATTCTGGGTCGTATGTGGTCTTCTCGGTTTCTGTGGCGACTTGTACAGCGTACCGCATGTATCTGATACGTACCACGTGCGCGGACCTCACTTTTACTTTCGTCTGAAGTGTACGTGTGCTTCAGTCATCATGTGTACTATTCTTCGGTTGTTTCATTTTTACCGGGGTATTTCTTCCACTCCAGACTTATGGGAGCTTATCTGCATTATGTTGTGGCGATGAATGAATGTGAGAACAACAACCTGGAATACGTTGATCCTGGGAACCCTCTGCTGGTGTTGTGTTCACGTGTATTACGGGTCCTCATGGTGATGACGCGACCATTTGAAATAATGAAAAAGGGCCTTTTGCGCCGGTTTTCGCCTCCACTATCGTTATCGTTATCGATTTTCCGGATTTTCGGCACGATAACGACAATTATCGTTATCGTTATTTTGGCCTTATCGTACCGAAACGTTCATGGTTTCGATATCCAACGCTAGTACGAATGCACCGCTCAGTCTCAGGCACAACAGCAGCACGGACCCCAGAGGGCACTACACACGTGTTAGACTGCTGTGTACACAACAGATACCACGAATGACCCGGGTGCCAGCAGCAGTTCAGGGAGAGGTGCAGACAGCGGTGCAAGGAGAGGCGGTGTAAGCGGTGCTGGCAGTGGCGCAGGCAGTGGTCCAGGCAGCAATGCAGGCGCCGATGATGCAGTGGACGACGGCTATTCCTCCTCTAGGAGCGGCAGAAGAAGGGATCAAGACAAACACCGTAGAGGAAGAGGTCAAGAAAGCCGACGCTGAGGTTGGCGGAACGCCTCTCGGCGGTCTCATACAGGAGGCGGCTGCGAGAAAAAGCCTTTCGTATTCAAGACCAACAACAGAGGTGACGCGCAAAGTGGAGCTGCCGCCTCCCTGGCAAATTATCCGCGAACGCTAAAAGTGCCCAAAAGGGGCGATTCATGAACGAATGGGCACGCTACAAGTCGGAAGAGGTTGAAGAGAGGTGGTGGAAGCCGCAGGCGGGCCCCTTGGTTGGGTGGTGGCAAAAAGCCTCGGCCATCTATCCCGTTTCCCATGCTAGCCCGCAAGTACCTTGCGGTTCAAGCGTCATCTGCCGCATCCGAACACGTTTTCCGTGGGCGAACTTGTTTTCAATAAGCGCAATGTCTGGGCGGGGAGAGGGTGGGAGAAATAATTTTCCTTCATAAAAGCATTAAGCACAAAAGTTACGGCGGGAATCCAAGGATGCGAGAGGTTTCCAGAAGTGGACACGGCATGTAGGCAAAGGAGATATTGCGAATAGAACCCGGAGATTCTTGGGATGTGAGCAGAGGGTCACAACCCTTTTCCACCCCTTCAGCTTCTTATAGCTCGTCCTGTTGCCGGCACACCAAACGAATACCGACTGAGACGACTAGGAGATCGCTCAGACGTATGTTCCGCAGACTGGGCGGAACAACGGGAATGCAAGTGGCAGTATTTTCAACGAACTGAAAGACCGTGAGCATGTGAATGTGTGCCAGACGGCCTATGGCCCTGTATGATCTGAGAACAAATAAATACATTATGCTTTACAGAAAAAGTATATTTAAGCAGCCTTTAGAGGAACATAAGATATGTCAGCCGGAGAGCCCAACGAGACTACGCCATCATGCGTGACACGCGCACCGCTCGACTCGATGACACGGTCACCAATCCGGTATCATAGTGTGTGCTTGCAAACGACCGTAAGCGCCTAAAATAGAACCCTCTTGACAGTTTTTTGAATATGTGTTGTTCCTGCTGGTTGATGTTGCTCCTGCTGGTCGAGGTTTCTCCAGAGGTGTGAGGGGGTTCTTGGGGACTTCCATTTTCATGTTGATCACCATGGTTCCGTACTAGGTAGACTCGTACCAGGTATCTCTCAGTACACCTTTGCCGAAATGAAGCGACGTTACTAGCCAAACACTATACTCACGAACGGGACATGGTAGAGCGGGCAATCGGCAGCGGCAGCCTCCGTCATGCGGCGGGTTTGCCTCCCGTCCGGGTGTCGCTCGGCGCCGTTGCCCCCGAGTTTTCACAGAAGATATGACAGCACAGTACCCACGGAGGGTGGCCACCGCAGAGGCGATGACTAGCCCCGAATAAGAGCTGACTCCGTCCCCCCTCGACGGGGGGTGGCTTATGCCTCATTTAGCAGAGTCCGTCCTCTGCTGAGCTTTGCTATGCCTGAGCGTAGTAGCCCCACACAATCCTTTCATGTGATCAGCGCAGGTCTGTTTAAAGGATGGAGGTATTGTGCAGTCTGCGGCGGCACCTAGTCTCTTTCAGATGCGCAGCGCCCACCCCTCGTCACATTTGAGCTGCGCAAACACAGGCGAGGCAGGGGGGGCTAGTCGCGACGCCCCACTGGTTGAAATGATCTTTCCCATACGGATCACACTCAATCATATATACCGGGTATAAAACATAACGAAAAGACAGCACCCGAGGAGTGAACCACACGCCCAACCACACGCCCATGAATATTGCAGGCATCGCACTTAATACAACAGCAATTTATGCAACGAACTACCGATTATGCTAGCCAACAGCAACGACAGGCAATTCTCGCGCACGAGGCATGAGATCAGCCCCCTAAGTACGCCAGCAGGGGCGACAAGGGAGGTGAGAGGAATCAGTGAAAGGTCGTACCGCTGGTTTGCTCGCCAGAGGGCCCGCAGAGGTAAGTACGGGACGAGAAGAGCCTGTGAAGAGACGCTGCTGACGGTACCACCTACCGCACGAACGTCGCTAGACCTCTCCACAAGCTGCATATTTCGTATCGACGCTTGATGCTCGCTCGTATGCTAAATCGCTTGCAATCTTACAGGAACCCGCAGCATGCGAGATACCTTATTTCAGTATGTAGGTATCATACGGATGCAAGTGCGTGTCGCTGTCGATTGCTCGTTTTCGGGAGATGAATAAGATACGAAGCTGACGGCGTCCCCTACCGCAAAAAACGTCGCTAGACCCGTCCACAAGATGCATATTTCGTATCCATGCTTGATGCGCACCCGCATAATGAATTGCTTGCAGTCGTACAGGAACCGGCAGCATACGAGATACTTTATCTCGGCGAGAAAGTATCATACTGCTGCAAACACGGGTCGCTGTCGCATGCTCGTTTCCGTGATCGAGGCTTGCCACGTAGGGTTGGCCACGCCGGCGGTGGTGCTTCGGCGATCGGTACGGCTGTTGGCGCCGTCCGTGTGGCCCCGACCACGTGACTCGAGCGGTGCGGACACCTCGGGCGGCGGCACTGGCCCCTCCTTTCCGCACGGCGTCGACGTGTTCGCCGTCGACGGGGGTAGACGGGCAGCGTCCAAGAGAGAGGCAGCGGTATAGAGAAGCAGTCGTCATCAGCGGTGTCGCCAACGGGTCGTGAGATGACCACGGCGGTACCCTGGGGTAGGTCGGGTGGACCCTACACGAGGAGGGAAGGGTTGCCGCAAAGCGAGCAACCACCGGAACGAGCGGTGGTGGAGGTGGTGATTGAGGGTCTGAGCGTCGTGATCCAGTGGGAGGGCGGAGCGACGCACTCCAGGACTGTCTCCACCGCATCGCTGAAGCCATTCTACACGAGGCCATCGGATTTTCGGTATCCCATGGAGGATGAGTTCGTGCAGATTGCGTGGGGGGTGCGGACCTGGGGCTCGCAAGGCACTCGACTACAGCGGCACCACTGTACACGCTCCTGGACAGGAGGAGGGTGGTCAGCGCTACCGGGGTCGCGAGATGGGGCTACCGCAGCGGGTACCTCGGCGGGGAGGCGTCAGACTGGGTCTCGGAGGCGGAGTCACAGGACAGTTTCACTCCGATGCAGTTGGGCATGTTTCACAATTGTGAAACGTCGACAACCCGAGCAGCGAGCGGAGCCGCCCCGCAGCCGGAGACGAGGAAACGAGAAGAAATTCGCGATCGGCACGAAAGTCGTCAAGCCGGTCGAGAGAGGAAAGGGGCGGGCGGGGCGGCCCGGGCAGGTCTACGACTTTACTCGCCGTATTGGCGCGTCCGCTTCGCGGGTAATGGTTGGAAAGAGCTGACGGCATCAGAAATAAGGGGGCTCGGAGCGGGAAGGCGAGGGTGCGGCCGCGGGCGCGCCGTTTCGCCGATGATCTCTCCTTTTATCCCTCCCTCGTTCTCGCTCGCGCGCCGTCTCGCGCATGAACTCTCCTTTTATCCCTCCCTCGCTCTGTCGCTCGTTCTCTCTCTCCCTCTCCCCCTCCCTCGACGTCCCTCGGGCAAGTTGCTTGGTGTATGGGCGCGCGTTGTTGTGCCTGCGCCCTTGCCTGCGTCTTTCACGCCCTCTCTGCGCCTTTCGCCCCACCGCTCGAACAGCCGGCCGAAGATCGAGCAGCTCGTCCTTGATCCATCTTCGAGTACAGTCGCCCGCAACACCGGCTCACCTGTCTTGGTGGTGTCGGCTTCTGGGCTTCGGGGGGGTTGATGGGCGAGGAGGGTCTTACGCTATAGCCCCGGCGTGGCGATTCATGAAGCGCTTGTTCTACGTTGGGAAGGATGAGCGGGATGCTGCTGGAGGGCGTTGTTCTAGGCCAGCGGGACTTGAGGGGAAAACTAACCCTCTTAGGTCGGCAAAAGAACTACTATTTGCAGGGGTTCATTGTTTTGGTAGGCGCCAGGTGATTGCTGTGTTGAAGTCATGCAAAAATGACCTTGTCATCTCGCGTTACTGTCCCAATATGTGTATCTATAGCGGGAGTAGGGGGCCATAATAGACTATTGCCCGGTTCCTTGCGATCTATGACATTCTGTTTTTTCCTAGTTCTCACCTTGGAGGCGCGACGGTTGTGATATTTCATATCGATTGGCGTAACAGTGTTAGGTGGGACAGGTATTGTACGTCGGGGCAACTGTAGTGAGTTTAGGAGTCAAGCACGCATTCAGGAACGTGGTTGGAGGGGGCCTAACAGTGCACGCCGCGTTCAGAGAGCAAGGCGACGCATGTAGTGTGCGTACTGGGAAAGGCCTTTCCTATCAGAAAAAAACAAATGGGCCGGGTTTTCTTCCATCCGTTTGGCAGGCGTAGAATTACCTCGGGTCCACCGTCTATGATATCGTATGGCTAGCCTTATCCGGCTAAACCAGCTGGGGAGGAAGTTACGGTGGCAATCCAAGGATCCGAGAGGGTTCCAGAAGTGGACACGGCATGTAGGCAAAGGAGACATCACGAAATGAATCCGGAGACTGTGGGGATGTGAGCAAACGGTCACAACCCTTTTCCTCCCCTTCGGCTTCTTATTGCTCGTCCTGTTGCCGGCAGTGTTCCCCTATAGCAGAAGAGGACCGACCGAGACACTTATTTAATAGGAGATGACTCAGGCGTATGTTCCGCAGATTGGACGGAACAACGGGAATGCAGGTGGCAGTATTTGCAACGAACTGAAAGAGGTTGGGCGTGTGAATGTGTGCCAGGCGGCCTATGGCCCTATTTGTTCTGAGAGAGAATAAATACATAATGTTTCAGAGAATGAGAATATCCGAGCAGCCTTTAGGGGGAGATAAGCTTTAACGGCCGGAAAGCCCAGCGAGACTACGCCACCATGCATGACACGCGCACCGCTCGACTCCATGACACAAACTCTGGTAGAAGGTCCTGCTGTTGTATTCTGAATGGATTGCCACCCACTACTCAGTGAAATGCAGGGTTCCGTCTGGCTACTGCTTCCAGCGCAGCGAAGGATGGCGGCAATCTAAAATGCATACTTTACGAGATAGTATAGCGCATTTCGTTGTATCGTACGCACTCGAGTAGTGGGAACATACCAAGGGTGGGTACGTGTTATGAGAGGTTTAGTGGGGCTTCGGTGCTTCCGACTCTTGGCGTGCAGTGGAACAGATCAGCAGTTGTATTGCATCGTACAGTAGAGGCTACACTTGAGAGAGCGTGTGGAGAAAGAGGGATCTGCGCATGAGCACAGCAAGGTTCCATTCGGGAAGCTGCCGCCCGGAATCTTTTTAAAACCGTTGAAATCTGTGATAAATAATCAACCAAAATCATTATTACATTCACATCACCGCCGGGTTGATTGCGTTGACTATGGTCAATTAAACATTATTAAAATTAACCCAATCTGGCCAAATTAATCAACGATCAATTCAATTCCGAAAAGCGTTGTTGATGTACATCTCTAGTTCTTAGTCAACTTACTGAGGCTAGATCTTATAGATCTTATGGGAAGCCCAAGCCGGAAAACAAAAAATTGTTTCCCTATATCATGTAGAAACTCCGGGGTAGTGCCGTCGGTAGACATGAGCCATTTCCGATCACTGCCCACACGTAAAACCCGTGCTTTCAACACACGGCACCTGCCCCTGCCGTCGATTCCTCGCCTCGCACGGCACGAGATGACGTCAAATCTCCGAGGCCGTACGCTCCACTGCTCTGAGAGTACTCGCAACCAAGTTTGAGGGTCGTTGATGCTGTCTGGCGGGAGGCCTCTCTCGAGACATCGTAGCCAAACTATTTCTGGCTTGTATTGTTTCAGACGAGATGGGTCCGGCTTCGATGTTTCGTCTGAAAAATAACCGGCCAAAAATCGGTGCGGCTACGATGTCTCCAGCGAGAACTCCGTCCACACAACATCAACGACCGTCCTACTCGGTAGCGAGCACTCTCAGAGCAATGGAGCATACATACGGCTTCGAAGGTTTGACATCATCTTGTGCCCTGCGAGGCGAGGAATCATCGGTGTTCGTAGGCGTCATTTATGTGTTGAAAGCGCAGCGGCATACCAAATGACATCTCCCAACGGCTGTGCGGGTTTCAACAACAAATACCAGAGAGGGGAAATAAAATCCGGTTCTGTTTTCCGGCTTTGGCTCCCATATAAGACAGCCTCAATATCGATCCCGCTTCTCTTTGCGATCTCGAATATATTTGTTCGATATAAAAAAATATTATTTTCGTCAGTCATGACCAGGGCAGCAGGGATAAAATTAGCTGTTGCACTGATGGGCTGGCGCGACATTGTGGTTAAAATAGGCGCTTTCCTCTACAGGCGCGAAGGGTCTGGATGCGTGCAGGGTAACACGCGATTTTGGGCGCGCAGCGTTTCTCAACGCAGGCTCCAAACATTGTTACGACCTTTCGTGTTCGTCGTACGTACTCGTTTTTAGTTTCAACACTGTTTTGGAAATTCGCTATTATTGGCGAAAAAAAAAATGAGCCCCCTTTCTTAATTCGCCGTCGTCCATTTGATTTTTTGTTAGGCTCTTTTTTGTGTTCGCTTGTACGAGTATTTCAACAACAAAAAAGAAAAGTAGATTATGATCCCGATACAGTGTACACGTCTTCGGGTGGCGTTAAACCGCACTTTTTGTTTTGACTTTCAGGCATATATTCGCGCATAATGCATTTTTTTTCTCCTCCGGCGACCCTCTCGGGGTGCCCTCCGGGGGGCCGCCGGGAGCTTGCGCGCCTGCGGCGCACGACAGACGCCTGACCACCAATTGCGTCCCTGGTCGTGACTATACAAACTAGAGGTGAGCACCTTAGGGGGATATTTTAAAAACCAAAACCGGATAACGAGGCGTTATTCTGAAAAGCGAAAACGGATAAAACCTGTTTGTTTACCCGGTTTCAACCGGTTTTCCAAAAACCGGCTTAAACCGAGTGTTGAAGTGAGACGCCTCCACACAGCATTGAACCTAAAAGCAATTTTGCGTCCAATACGTGGTGTTTATGTGGATTCCGAGCTACTACTAGTGGCGTGCGACCATGACATGAGGCGGTGGCGTGGCACTCATTGCCAAAACAACAAGAGCACGACATACGTATTGGTACAGGATAACGCGATTACATGGAATAAAGCAAGACTCTTGCCTAAAAGATCACGTCTGTTAAATTTCACGTTAATGGGAAATAATATCAGGAAAATCTGGAAGATTAAAAAATATATACGTCTCTGATAATAAGAAATGTAGCAATCTCCGAGATACGTTGAGGCATGGAGGACCTGCAGCAGCCTCGACGAGCTCAAGTGTATACCTGATATATTCGTATAGGTATATATTATATAAATAAGGTGATCTGTAAAGCCGTATCGGGTGGCGTTCAAGTCGTCATCTATTCGTACTGGTGGGTTTGAATCTTACGGTGGTCACCAACGTAAAGCCGATCGATGCTCGCAGTGAGAGCTGATCGATGATGTCGCCGAGAAGTCGCCGTGGAGAGGGCGGTCGCGAAGCGAGGGTCCTTTGCAGCGGTCGTTACAGCCGACGTAAGCCGAGCAGAGTTCTTTCTCGTACTTACTTTTTTATAGCAAGGAATTTCCAGACCCAAGAGGGCCAAGGTTGTTAGAGTAACACCAAGGGGGTCACAAGGACCGGACCTGATCGGGTCGATTCTGGAGGTCCTCGCAGTCAGAGAGGGGAGAGGTCAGCACGGTCCATCCTGCGGACCTCCAACAACCCGATATCTAGTCCCATCGGCCATGGGATCTGTGACGAATGACCCGAGAGGTATCCTCCCTTGCATGCATGTTCCAAGGTCTATGATCGATACGTTTTACCCTGTCCGTGACAGTTAGTTCCTGGCATATAATAGTGATACCCTTATTAGAAGGGTTTTGCAAAAATGGTCGGCATGGACCGCCGTGGTCACTTATCACAGGAGATAAAAAATAAAACAGCAAATTATACGAGGAAGGGTCTCGCGATGATGCGCTGCGTGGGACCACAAGAAACAACCACTTGCTGTTGAGTAATTTAACGCTTATGTCCCGTTTGACTTTGTATCGGTGCCCCCCCCCCCCCCCCCCGAACGCCTATAATATATACTATATATGGGTTAGGTTGGCGTCGGTTGGCAACGACACTGTAAAACATGCCGCTCACTACGTGAGCTAGACATTCAGGGTACCGTTATTTATTTTTTTATTTTTTTTGGCGGTCGCCCACAGCTGGTCGTCGAGTTAGATCATTTGTGCGAGGTAAAGAACCTTTACTCTGCACAAGAGAATTGATCGTATCACGGAGTGTTCAAGGTAAGGCACCCAAGAGGCAGTTACATAGTGCTCCCAATTCTGTCTCTGGAAGTGGCTACACCGGAAATTAAAGTAACTCATTGAAGCTGTCATCCATATATATGCAAGTCCGCCTCACAAGCGGTTCTTAGGAGGATGCAGCTCACCCTTCATGCGACTCGCCGGACACCTCTCACGGCGCTTCGCGCGTGGTGCAAGCAATGTCTGCCTGGTCGGTGGAAACCCGACATGCTCCGTCCCGGCATTGTAGGGATGCGAGGGTCTATGGTCATACGACTACGGCCATGCAGGAGATCGAGTAAATATATCCTATCGAGTACACCCCCCCCCGCCCCCCGAAGACCACGGACCGAACAGCAGACAGCTGTTCGCGTGTAGTATAATAACAGAGTGAAAAAACTCACCCTCACAGCAGTAGTAGTAGTATTAATAGTAGTTACCACAGGGCACCGACAACGACATTATCTATCCTGTAAACACCACCGGAATGAATGTGGGGGAAAGTTAACCATTATAACAGCTCCCTATTAATAACCCTCGGCCGTAAAACATCCAGGAGCAAGAGAAACTACGCCACCTGAAGCACCAGGAGCACCTACATATATAGTAACTATCCTGGCATCCAGGAAAAACAGCAAAGAAAGCTTTACTTAAGGTCCGCGTGCCAATATATTGAAAAAGAACGAAACGGCAGTGTCACAATTTCACGATGAGCACAAGTTCATCCGAAACCAAGCTGACAACCAGTATTCGTCAACCATCGCACCATAAAGTGCAGCATCCTTCTGACGTCTGTTATAAGGATACTACCCTGGCCTGGGTAATCGATCGATCTTTTACCCCTATAGCTCACTGGGTAACACCTTCACATTCGGCGTCGTCGGCAGGATCCAGCCGTTCAGAGGGGGGGGGGAGAGCGTCACAAGGATTACCCTGAGCTGGGTAATCGATCGATATTTTACCCCTACAACAGCCCAGTATGTAACACCTTTTTACACGTTGCAGACTTACCTGTTATCTAGGATGAAGTGCGTATTTTGTTGATGTTCTGTGTCCTCTGGCATATATATGTCATACTGACTCTGTTCGGGAATAAACTGAGCTGTAAATACTTTTTGTATTTAAAAATCTTAAAGCGTGAATTGCAATTCTGAACGCATATACTTTTTTTAAGGGACAATAGTTACGATATTAATATTCCATTTTTAGCTAGCTGTCGGTGGGGACTATACTACTGTAGTGCAGCAGGATGTTAGTACTGTCTGCCGAGCTTTGGTTGATGTAAACACTCAACAGGGTAACAGTTGCGTAGTGCGCAACATGATCTAGTAATACTAGTCCTGCAACGACTGCTGGGCAGGTAGTCTATTAAGTAAACTGGTAATTAATGGTGTTGTGCTGTCGAAAATCAAGTAAAAGCATGTCCGGTTCTGTCGGTTTGAACCGGTTTTTCCGTTTCTTTTTTCCCCCGTCAGTTTCCGGTTGTTCCGGTTAACCGGTTCGAACAGGAAAAAAAACGATTTTTTTTTTTTTTAAATGACTACTGCTGGAAAAAACCTGCTGGGTTCCCAAAAACCGGTTCGAACCGTTTTTTTTTTTTCAAAGGTGCTCACCTGTACCATAAACATCATCATTGGAAAAAATCTGCCCGATGGACCATACGAACGTGTCGCGATCGCGACCGAGGCGGCCGTAGCTGAAAAAAAACACAACATGGAACGACATCAAATAGCAAAAAAAACAAAAAAAGGCGGATACGCGTGATCGAAAATTCATAAACGAAAACGTCTTCAATGCAGGCGAAGAAACGCATACGAATAGGAGCTAACCCAGCGACAAACGGAACATTCGGCTACGGAACTTTGCTCCTTGATTTTGGAGAGTTAAACCAAACATAATTTGGCAAAGTTCAAGGTTGTCCTTGGCGGAATTGTTAAAAGGCAAAGGCCTGACGTTTTTTTTTATCTGTCGTTTCTTTGTTCTTAAATTAGGGCCCAATGTGAAGAGTCGTCTGGGTTTTTAGGCAACTTTAAGCTTTACTGACTGAAAAAAAAAACACATAGATCCCAAAAACCACGTGTTGCTATAAAAAAACAACCATGCCAAATCAGGTTTTCGACCACCGAAAGCCACGGGGCAAAAAAAGTGACTATCATAATAAGCACATTTTACACTATAGTCTTAGCTAACTACCAGGTACGATGTACAGTAAGTAACCAATTAGTTTAATACATTGTTCCAGCACTTCGGCAGGCGTTTCACACTACGGCCATGTAGGCTCGCAGTAACAATAAAAAGTGACATGTCGAGTGACATGACGTCTTTCCCGCAATGATGCCATGATGCAATCATGTCAAGACATGTATAGTGTCGAATTACCCCTCCTATATTCAACATTTATTTATGGCTTAAACATGATGAATATTCGAACCGAATTTACGTTTTAAAGGTAATCCCTGCGCAGATGTAGCACCTCCTCAAAGAGTCTGTTACATATAATAGAAGAACTTCCATACTGCTGTATCTCGCGAACTACAACGAAAGCGCCAAAAATGTCTTCGGGTGGTTTTTGGGGAGTTGGTCCCGTGTGCTGGGTATTCTGGGGCGAAATGAGGAGGATGGCGGTGCCGCGGGCGATCGAGTGTCGTTCCACCAGGCCTCTGGAGCGTCTGTTCGTGGATCTGTCGGGACAGCAGCCTATGTCTGCTGGCGGTGCGCAGTACTTGATGATGGTTGACGACTACTCGTTCCTGGGGTGGCCGTATTTCTTGAAGCGGAAGTCCGACATCCCGAAGGTCTTCGCTGGTTTCCTAGCCGACATGAACGCAAAGGGTGTGCCGTCCATCGTGGAGTGCTTTCGCTCGGACAACGGCACAGAGTTCACCAAGGCGGTGTTCGTGGAGTTGCTCAACCACCATGACATCCGCAGCGAGCACCCGCCCGTCGATTCTCCGAAACATGGCGGCGTGGTCGAACGACAGATCGCCATGACGCTGGAGCTTGCAATGGCGTCCCGTCTGGAGGCCCCCGGCCTGTTCAGCGATGCAAGGATGCCGTCGATGCAGCTCCTCTGAGCTGAGTCATGCGTGTACGCGAGCGATGTGGTCAACATGACGGCGAGGGGAAGGGACAAGCTGGAAATGCACTCGCCGTACCGTAAATTCTACGTGAGACCACCGTTTGCGAGGTTGCTCCCGTTTCTGAAACCGGGCTTAGACCACGCCAGGAAGACCCTGAAGACCAAGCCGAAGGCGGAGGATTGTTTCTACCTTAACCGTGGCAACCACTGCAGCTGACTGCAGCAAGACCCTGCTGATGTCTAGCGGGACGTCCTGCTCCCGCGACGTCACTTGGGAATGCCCGAGGAAACTTTTTGTGGGGTTGCTGCCTTCGGAGGAAGAGAGCTCCCCGCCGCCGCCGTGGCCGTCGCCACCATCCTCGGGTACGCCGGAGCCTCTGAGGGGCCCCGACGTATGGCCCGAGCTACCGTCCACATCCCCACTGCCGTTACCGTCGCCGCGGCTGCCTCCGGTATCGTAATCGCCGCCGCTAAAGCCACCGTCACCGCCGCCGCCATCGCCACCGGCGCCATCGCAGCAGTCACCGCAGCCACAGCTTTCGCAGCGTGCTGCCCGGGAACTGGGTTCTTATATCCCGGACCCGGAGGGTAGCGATGTACTGAGCGGACGAAAAAGCGGGGGGGGAGGGCGCACGACACCAGGAGGGTGATGGTGGTGCGCAGGGTAGTCGGGACAGGGGAGTCGCTGGGCGGCACCCGGACGATGGAGATATGCTGAGGGGGCGGACGAGAGAGGAGACTGCGCGGAACCGCGAGGCTAAGGGGCATGGGCTGCTGTCGTTGATGGCAGCGCGGGAAGGTATATGCCACGTACTTTTCCACCAAGCCTCACCGCGCGAAACCCTCCCTTTCCCACACGGCCGGCGAGTGAGCTTTCGACGCCTAATTCGTATGCTGAAGTGTGTGCGGACGAGTCCTCGGCCATCTGGAGGCAGGTGACGGACAAGGAAAATCATAGACTGGCGGACGCGGGGACGTTTGGAGCGACGTAGCAACCAGAGGGGCTCAATGTCATCTCGGCGAAGATGGTGTTCGCTTGGAAGTCCAACAAGCATGGTGATATGGTGCGGGCGAAAGCAAGGCTGGCGGCACGAGGTTTCAAGCAGCGTGAGGGTATTGATTTCTTTGAGACTTTCACTCCGACGCCTGCATCGTCTTGATTTCGTTTGTTGGGTGTTAATACGTGCGAGTTGGGTTTGGATTTTATGTCATTTTGATGCTTGGCAAGCGTTCGTGCAGTCGAGTTTGGATGAGGATGTTTTCATGCGACTTCCTCCCCGCTGCGGCGAAATGTCTGCCAAGGTGGCCAGGTTGAATCGCAGTCCCTACGGCTTGAAGCAAGCGTCAAGATCATGGCACAGCCACTTTCTCACCCACAGGAAGAGTCTAGGATCTGAGCAGAGCCCCGCTGATACGTATGTCATAAGGTTGGTCGAGTCGGGCTCTGTCTCCATTGAAACGGTAGTTCATGTGGATGGTATTCTTGCTGTAGGAAGTAAGGCTAGATGCACTTAGTTATGTGAAGACCAGAACAACCTTGTTCCGATCAAGAATCTGGGCGAGTTGCGTTGGTATGCTGGTTGCTGTTCGTCGAGGGATTGGGACGCTGGTACTATAACGATTTCGCAGGAGGCGTTCGCTTAAAAGACCGCGGCGAGGTTTGATGTTAGTTCTGGCAGGAATAACGCGCTTTTGACTGGTGTGAAGCTCGAGGAGTTCGACGAAAAAAAACCCGTGGGTGATTGGCCTTTCCGCGAGTTGGTTGGATACATGATGTGGCTTGCGGACCAAACACGACCGGATATTGCGAACGCGGTGAGGGCGGCAGCGAGGTACACGAATAAGCCGAGGGAAGTACACTGGAGGACAGCAGTCGGTATTTTAGATTATGTTTTTTCTACGAGTGATTCCGGCATTACGTTCCAGAACGGTAGCGGGGTTGAGCTGGTAGCGTTTGCAGATGCAGAATATGCCAACAACGCCACTGACAGGAGGCCAGTCTCCGGTGGGGTTATCATGTGTGCTGGGCCGCGTGTGTGCTAGTTTTTTAAGACGCAGTCACGCTCTTAACCACTGAGGCCCAAAATGTAGCACTGGCAGACACTATCAAGGAGGCAATGTTCATGCGCCATGTGTAGAGCTATACTTTTCCGGGGTTTGGGGAGAGATGCATTACGGTTTTCGAGGACAACGAGGGGGCAAGGCATCTGGCACAAATTCAGTGTCGACGTCGAACTCGAAGCACATTGACGTACGACAAATCTTTTTGCGGGAGCATATTTTTAAGGGGGTGGGTTGTTATCACCCATGTACAGTCGGAGGAGCAGCGTGCAGACTGCTGGACCAAGTCGCTCAACAACATGGTATTTCGTTACCACCGGGAATTTCTGACGAAATTTTGACGCGCTTTTTCCGGGGTAGAAGATTTTATATCATGATTTTAAAGTAAATGATTTGTTTGAACTACGTAGATATCCGAAGATGCTGCCGTTTTTCCTTGGTAATTCCGAGGATGACACCAATTTTTACCTGGTGATGGATTTCGAGATTTTTGGTGTTTTCGAGTATCATCAACGTCAAATAACATATAAGTTAAGGAATGTATGCTATCTCGCATTACTGTCGCGATCTGTGTATCTATAACAGGAGAAGGGGACAAGGGGAGACTCTTGTCCGTAGGAACGGGGTTCCTTGCGATCTCTAGCTTTATATTACTTGGCTTAATTTTTTATTTTAATGAGCATGACCATAATGTGATATTTTCCACGATTTGCATAAATTTCATATGAAATCGAGGGAGAGGCCTTTGATCAGGCTGAAGAGAGACTAGAAGCGCCTGGGGGCGTGTACGGCCCATATTGAATGTTTTCTGACTTGGGAGGTCTGGGTAGTATTTTGGAAATTGAGAGTTTGATTTTTGGTTCTTGAAAAATTGTGTTTGTTTCTGAATTTCACGAGTTGGTCATAATGTTGAGATATTTCAACCCAGCGGAGTCGTACATTATCATGTACAGAGCTGGGGGAATATTGAAGTATGGTCTTGTATATTGAGCGGGGGGAATATCAACGGTGCTCCTGAGGAAAACGACGGAGATGTTCCATCTAACATTAGGGAGTTCCATGTATTGATGTGTGACTATAGGAGAGGGATATTTATATTGATGTGGGATTATAGGAGAGGGATATTTAGGCGGATATTCTGCGGGATAAACGGGAGGTTTATTGTGTTGCTAACTTGCTGGATACTAACCTGCATGCGTTGCCATGATGAGCTGTCACTCGACAACTCGGGTATGATACAAGAGGAGTTCCGTGTTATTGTCTGGAGTCAACCACGCGTTCTCGTGCCAGCTGCGTCTATACCTTTGGATATCAATCAACAGCTATTAGTCTCACGAGGGTTGAGACGCTCATCATAAGATAAACCACAGGTACCATATATACTTGATACGTAAACGTACTCTACTACTTGCTCCTCGTGTGCTGCCTACTCTAAGCGAGGCAACGAGACTGGCAACGTCACTACTGTAGGGTGGACAGACCGCAGGCGACGCCTATGTGCTCCTTTAGCAAGTAGGCTGCATTCAGTGACATCTGAATCAAGCATTACCCTGGAATATGATACTCATGTACTACTGTAATCTTGTGCGTGCTCCCACTTCGATCGAACTTGAACTTCCATACATTCCAGGCACGGTCCTGCAGCCGGGTAGGTTCGCAGCCCCCCTCCACATACCAGCGTTTTATGGAGTAGGAGTTTTGGCTTCAATAGACTAGGAAGAAGGTTCGGGTTCACCTGATAGCACCACCCGTGGCGAAACAAAGCGCGTATTCTACTTTATTTAGCAACGAGTAAAGGGTGTGCACCTCGTACTTGCACTAGAGCTTGCTGTTGTGTACGTAAATTACCGTCCCATGTTGGCTCAATATACAGGACGTGTGTCTGCTGTTTGTTGTTGTTTGCCATGCAGCATATTTCGAACGCACCATACCTGTGGTATAAAACCGGTAAGTGATTATCACCTGATACTCTAGAGCTCTATAGTCGGAGTCCCTGAATTCACGCACTCCGTCTCTCACTGCTTGGGAGAGGCCAATAGACAGCTTTTGGGTTTGGTATTGCTTGTGTATTTTATAAAACTATGAAATACGTCAGCTGTGAGTTCGACTGATTATTATTAATATTAGTAGTTGATACTCAACTTTGCAAGCTGCGTAATAAATCACGTTTTTTTTTTGTAATTAATAAAAAACTAAAAAGGTACGTCGGCTGTGAGAGTGTGTCTACAGAGAATCGAAAATCTCAATAAAAAATCGAATTCATTTCGATTTAGGTCAAAATTTGCCGGGGTATCCAAACATAATCGAAAAGTGAAAACAGAAATCCAGGCGAAAAGCAACGGAGAACACAACCTACTACCTCGTATTAAATAGGCCGCTCGCATCTGTGTACACATGCCGGCACTTTAGTGCTCGGTAACACAGATCCACCACACAAGCAGGCAAACGCGACGGCAATTCGATTTCGGGCGGTCGTTGGGCCTCCCATGGAGGTGGTGGCGCGTCCAACGTTGACGCCGCGAGATGAAACTTGAAATTATACTGAGAACGAACTTCAGACCTCGTTCTCGAGGGTACCAGGCTGTTTCCTAGGCGGTTCGATTTCGAGGTTGAGCTTTGTATTTTTCGATTTAAAAACTGAATGACCCTGCTTATGCAGTCCAAATATGCAAAATCCGATCGGAATTTTTCCGATTTGAGAATCCGATGACCCAAATCGTGGGCTTTTGGATCAAATTCCGACGACTTGGGTCATCAGATTTTCCAGGGCTTTTCGCGGGTCACGGGGTGTTCAAAATGTCACGGGTCGGGTCGGGCCGGGTCAGGAAGCGTTCAAAATGTCACGGGTCGGGTCGGGTCGGGCCGGGTCAAGAGGTTTTCAAATCTCACGGGTCGGGTCTGGTCGGGTCAAGAGTTTTTCAAATTTAACGGGTCGGGTCGGGTCGGGTCAAGAGGTGATGAACAGCTGACGGGTCGGGTCAGGTCATGACCCGCGAGAAACGGGTCACTCGTGGGTCGGGACAGTGACCCGCGAGTTCTTTTCTGCTGACCCGCGGGGCGGAACCGCGCATCCGGCCCGCGGATCCGACACTCAAAACACTTCCCGTTCTCTTACCCAGAGGCTTTTTTCGTACAAATACTCAAGAATACTCCTCTGGTATCTTATTGAAAACATTAAAACACTACCAAATTCATACACGCATGCCCGCATCCTTTTGTACCCACTTCAGACAGGCCACGTATCGCTTGTGGGCATAAAAAAGGTGAAGATTAAACTATTTTTCAAGTATCGATCCACGGGCCGGATCCGCAGGTCGGACCTGCGGGTCCAGATAAATAGTCTCGCGGGTCAGGGTGACCCGGCCCGCATGAAACCCGTGTCTCACGGGTCTATCCGAAGGTAGCGGGTCGGGTCGGGTCGGGTCAGAAGGTTTTGAAATCTCGCGGGTCGGGTCGGGTCGGGTCAGGATACTTTCAAAAATCACGGGTCGGGTCGGGTCGGGTCAACAATTTTTAAATCTCGCGGGCCAGTCCGGTCGGGTCAAGAGGCTTTCAAAATCTCGCGGGTCGGGTCGGGTCAGTCGGGTCGGGTCAGCTGACCCGACCCGACCCGACCCGTGAGATTTGACCTGACCCGCAAAAAGCTCTGAGATTTCCAAATCGAAAAATGGAATGTTCTCTAAATTCAACATGTTATCCACGTCAACAAATATCAGCAGAACGATCGATGAGCTGGATGGTGACACCGCTGTATAGCGACGATGCTTCGCGCCCGACGCGCGGGCGGCGCTTCCCTCAGTGGCCAGACTACGGTCGGCTGTCTCGGGCTCGGGCCTACAAACCAAGAGAAGCGCCCTCGGCACGCACCTCTCCGTGGATACGTACTCGTAGATTGTACACTGCTGTACAGCAGCAGGAGGAGCAGCAGGAGGAGCAGCAGTCAGTCACAAAATGAAACACAAAATGCCAAGACAGATTGACTCTAGCGCACTCGCCACGTCTCTTGGCCGCCAGACCAGAGGCAGTCAGCGTGGGCTCGGACGCTTGGGTCCTACGCGCTGGGCAGCGCACCCAGCGCGTCTGTTCGCGGCGCCAAACCGCAAAAACAGCAGTTGGTCTCGGCGTTTACTCGAATCTCTCCAGGCAGAATATATCTGGTTCTTCTGCTATTAATAGAAGACTCTTTCGATTTGCCAAGTTCCTGAACTTGCGATCGGGTCAAAATCTGAAGCTTAAAAAAAAAAAAAAAAAAAAACGCATAGGAAACGACCTCCTCCTGGATTATCCTCAAACTACGTTCGCTCTGGCTCGAATACCGGGAAACAAAGGCCCGAGAACGTCTGGGCTGGTGTTGTGGCTCGCCTGCTGGCTGTACGAGTGGTCTATGCGGCTGTGTGGCCGTGCTAGCTGTGGGTTGGATGTTGTGTACGGCGGTCCTGACGTGATGTTTTGACATGGCTGCGCTGACCAGTAGGACGAGCCGAATGGTCGATGTTCGTGTTTTCGATTTCCTTTTCGATTTCCAGCCGTCAACTTGTTGATTTTGGCTTGTTTATCATCAGTTCCATTGTCAATTTTCGATTTCGATTCTGTTTAGACACTCAACTGATCGGCAGATCGGTCGATACTCGCCTTGCAAGCTGCGTGAACCGTTCGCGCGCGCGTTTTCCATTATTTCCCCCGCGATTGCCTACTTACAGGCCGGTGGATGCTACCAGCGTTGACGAGATGATACAGCAGGCTCGACTCCCAATTGATGTCGGCCAGTACCATTTTGTGCACTGTAACAGAAGATCGACACGTGAGGGCTTGGGGTACACACGACAATTCGACAGTTGGTTTATAGCAGTTCAAACGTCACAGACACACCGAGACACTGGAAAATGCTTGAAATACTCCCTGTTGCAGCATATTTTGACGTACCAGTACATGAATACGTACGTGTTTGTTGGTGAGGCTCACTGTATTCTCGTACATGTTCTTGTCCTCTTTTGCTCTTGATATGAAAAACACAGCAGGAAAGACAGCAAGCAGAATGCACACGCCTACACCTACCTGTGAAAATGCTGAGGGTGATCCAATAATAGCGAAGGAGGTGATGTTCGCAGGCTAGCGAGTGGCGCGTTTTTATCCGGCAGCTCCTTGTTCCATCTCAGACGTTCTACCAGGCAATGCCATCACTAGAGCTGGATCCCAAAGCTCGCCTACACACGATGCCAAGAAGATGGAAACAGAAGCTATGAAAAAACTGAACGCGAGCACCACCCTCTACGAAGTTCGGTCTCGAAGATGGCCCGGATCTTGATTGGGGGAGTTTTATAAAAAACTAAGAATAAAAAGCACGTCGACTAGACGATACAGCTGGCTCTATTTCCGATTTATTCCGGCCAGTACCATCTTGCGCACTGAAACAACAGCAGATCGACCTGGAGGGCTTGGGTGCCTGGGTGCACGAGACAATCGAAAGTTGGTTTACAGCAGTTCACATGCACGTGACATGCACACCAAAACACTGGAAATTTTAAATATTCCCTATAAATAAATGTTGCAGCAGGTATAGGTCTTAACGTACAAGTACGTGTTCGTTGGTGAATCTCACTATCGTACATGTTCTTGGCCTCTTCTTCTGCTCTTTTGATATATGACAAACACAGCAAGCATACCACTGTAAAATTGGTGAAGGTGATCCAACAGAGCAGGAGGTGATGTTCGTGTTTTCTGCAGGCAGGCTTGCGAGTGGCGCATTTCGATCCTGCAGCACCTTGTTCCATCTCAGACTTTCTACCAGGCAATACGATCACGAGAGCTGGATCCCAAAGCTCTCGCCCTGCACACGATGGCAGTTTGTAGGATCCGTGCGTGAAAACGTCCCCTTGAAGAAAGGAGTTTTAGGTTGGTCGGCTGTTCAGATGTTTTGGTTCCTGTTGGGATGTTGGGATTAAGGTATGGGCGGAGACCCTGCCAACCCAACTCCCAACCCTACCCAAACCTCAGCCAAGACGGCCCAACCAACTGGCCATAAACCATACACACGGCTGCGTTTTTTTAACCAGGAATTTTCTCGATTGGGACGACGATTCCGAAGTGCAGACAGCGCAACCCAATTTAAATGTTCAAAACACCCGTGAAGATCCCTTTTCTCAGATTGCTGAACCGACCTATTATTTTGAACTAAAAAATGACCAAGGAAGCATTATTTGGCATGGGTATCTGGATGTTCATGCTGCATACAGCAAGCAGTACAAAGGTACGGATCTTGCTACAGGCTCGTACGAAGTACTGTATAGTTGTCGGCGGGACATATACTCCGCACAAACAAAGCGCACATTGCCCGAAGTCCCGACAACAAAGCCAACGGAAGCACGTCTGCCGCCGTTTTTTTAAGAGGATTTTTCGTTTTTCTGCTCCAGCTCCGAACGTTTCCATCGCCTCCTTCCATCGGGTCTAAATTTGGCAGACAGACCGGATATGAGCTCCTTGGTGCACTCGTGAGTTTGCCGAAGCAACAGAATATTTCGTGTCCTCCTTCGGGGCGGAACTCGTCGCTGAAGTTTGAAAATATGGTCCCAGGTGCTTGAATTTTCGGTTTCTGGTACGTACTGCTGCTGTGTAGCCAAGTATTATTTTTTTGCTGCAGACAGAATGTGAGAAGGAGGAACGCACTCGCATGATGACTTGTGGCTTCCCCCTGCTCGTTCTGCTGTTGTATTATTATTTTTAAACAGGAAAAAAAACTACTTGAACTACTCGTACTACAGCAGTAGTAGCAGTTACTATACTGCTGTTGATGTAATGCAGGAAACCGAATTTTCAAGCGCATGGAACCACATTTTCAAATTTCAGCCACGAGGTCCGCCCCGAAGGAGCACACGAAAAATACTACTCTGCTGTGTCGCTTCGGCATGCTCATGGGAGTTCACCAACGAGCTCATGTCCGGTCCTTTCTTCACTGGTTTATCTTTTCTACCCGTTACCCCCCAAACACCAGGTTGCCCCTAGACATCCTTCCTCTTTTGTTTGTGGCTGGATGGATGGAAAGCTTCGCAGCTCAAAAACACAGAAAAACGAAATTTCCTCAGGAAAATACGGCGGAGACAGACAGACGTGCTTCCAGCGCGTTTGTTGTCGGTTATTTTTTTCGTTCTTGGCAAAAGTGCAACGTAGATAGCATAGGTGCAAAATAAAACATACATGATGACCGGAACCGACACAAACTCCGAACGAACTGTCACACCGCATGGGACGACGCAAATTCAATCGGCTCCACAAGCTGTCACAGGTGGCCACTTGGGTACGTACGTGGCGGGACGTTGTGGCGAAAAAAAAACACAACAACCTTAACACGTTTCGGCGACAGGAATCCACCTCGATTGTGAGGCGTCCTGTCGTGAATTTTTAGTTTCTGACATACATACCATATGTGACCATGTCGTTATAGGTTAGTTTGTGAATGTTCATGTTTTTGCAGCGATTGTTTTGAGTTTTTTTTCTTGAACACGTACGTACGTACGTATGTATATATGACATTATTTTTCGATTAAGGGCCACTCCTAACGAACAAAAAAAATCACGATTCGTGATATTTTTGTCGTGAATCGTGATTTTTTCACGACAAAAAAAATCACGATTCATGACACCAATTTTTTTAGCTTTTCCCTAAAAAAAAACAAAATCACGATTCGTGACATTTGTCGTGCCTCAAAATACGCCTGATCAAGGCACTACGCAACCCACGCGCACCAACGGTATCCGATGGTCGGTATAGGGGCATGGCAGACTCTGCTTCGTACGCCGCTTGTGGACAACGGGCGGCTACCCAAAGACACTGCTGGGCCCGGGCTAACAAGGAGGTTGTGGCCTCGAAATTTCCAGGAGGAGGAGCCACTGCTGGAAGACAAACGCGAAAATGACCTCGGGATGTCACAGGCCAGGCCGAGCAGACGGCCTGCGAGATGGAATCTCGCGAAACGAGCTTGGCCGACGGCCGGTGAAGTTGGAATCTCGCAGGCTGGGTCAAGCTTCGGCCCGCGATTCGAATATGTCTCGGGCTGGGCCAGGTGCGGACGGCCCAGCCCGGCCTGGCCGTGCCCCACTCTCGAGAGTTTGCTCCACACCCCCAAAAAACGTTGGGTTTGAAATATCAGAACTTCAACTATTTGAAAATATCACGAAACGCGACGTTTTTTCGGCTTTTTTCGTTAGAACTGAAATGTCACGGATCGTGATCTTTTGGCATGCCTAAAAATCACGAATCGTGATTTTAATTCGGTTCGTTAGGAATGGCCCTAAATTGTATATATATGTATACGTATATTTGTCAAATTTTCGTACTTTTGCCAACTTTTCTCTTCGCACGAGCACTTTTAGGCAAAACACTAAGTACACGGACACGCGGGAAGCCCTGCCGGACACATTGGTCTAGGTCTCGGCGCGATCCGTGCACTCTGAAGCGCGTGGCGGGCGCTCAAAGTTTTTTTTTCCGGCGGGAGTGGATAAGACGGTTTCCCTGGTTTCAGTAAAAGATGCCTTACTTTGTACGTACGTATCCGTACATACATTCACGACATGTCATCATGCTGTCTGTTTTCTCCCCAGGCTCTCACGAGCTATGAGCACACAGCTCAGACATATGCCAGGTACACAACAGACAACATGCACAGATCCCGACGTTCCAACGCTGCCGCCCACCCGCCGTGCGTGCGCGACACACCCTTATGCGCAGTGTTGCTGTGGTTGGTTGCGTTTGTCGGAGCCTGCAGTCCGCATTTTTTATCCGTACATACCCAAGATGACGTATATATCCCTGTACATATTACGTGCACGCCACTCCCGCCCCGCGCACCCTATATGTTTACTTCGACCAGGTCCGTGGCAAGTGCTACAACTGCCGCCTGACGGACTCCACCATCAAAGACGGAGACATCTCATCATCAAGCGCAAAAAGACTCCCTTCCATTTCGCCTGCTCCCGGGCTTCGCGGAATTCCGAAGCAGTACGCCAAGCAGATTGTCGCCATCCAGGACGAACGAAAGGAAACAAATTGTTTCCCACATTTCCCAAAATCACGATTATTTCTTCCTACACATATCCAACGGGTTCAACAGCGAACAGATCCACATTCTGGGCCTCCCGCCTCGTTACTACAGCATCCTGGAAGACTATTTACATATCATGTCTCATCCAAACTCCTATGCTGGCTACATCGAAATTGCAGCCGCCCAGCAACTATACAACATTTCCATAACCGTTGTCGTTGCCGGCACTGCTGCTTTCTCTCCTGTCCCAAACCTTCCTTTAAACAACAGCCTGTATGTTGTATATCATCCACATGCCAAGCACTACTCCATTCTCTCCCCACACTGATGAAATATGTTATTTGTTATGGAAATGTTAGCACATGACCATGTTTGTGTCAATGTTCAAGTAGCACCGCTCTTGTGTCGTAGATCATAGTCTATGTACCGTTTCGGCTTGTAACGTATATTATGCGGAGGAATAGCAGCCGTATCGTTCCTGCTCGTAGGACTGAGTATCGCAGCCGTATCGTCTCTGCTCGTCACTCTCTGATGTGACCTTTATCCGGATCGTGATGGTATCCTAGCTGCCTATCCATCTCTGGAAGCTGCCGTCGTCTGGACTCTTGCATTCTCTGTGGAGTACATCTGTGTGTGTCGGCCATCTAAGCGCCAGTGTTTACGTGTTATCACGTCTTCTTCTCTCTACAGCACGGGAGTATCTTACTCCCCGGGCCATCGCTAGCCCGGTGTCATATCTCGGGTAACACCGAGGACACAGCCTCTGTCTACATTGCCAGGGTACAACGCAATTATCCATAATAGGTTAATGAGCCTCGCGTTGTGCGTGTAGTGAACACACACATCTTCTCTGCGGAGGTTTCTTCTGCTGGAGGGAGTTTTCTGCTGGAGGTCTACATTGAGTCAACCCGTCTGCTGTTGGATCCGGACTGATCACCTGGATTCTCGGCTGCACATTCGGTACGCTACTGCTGTGTGTAAAGCATTCGGGGGTACAACTTCTAGGCGTTGAATCAGGTCGGCGAATAGAGTTGTGCAGGGTTGTTGGTTCGCATGTGCAGAGTACCGTTCAGGTATTCTGGGTCTGTGTAATTGACTTCTCGAAATCACCTGCGCGTGTCGTATCGCGAGGTGTAGTCTGTCCAAGATACCTTCTAGCTGCTGGGTGCCGACTCAGTAGCGTGCGTAAGGGTGAGGATCTGGCTTGGCTGGGTGCATCCGTTGTGGCAGCCTCATCAAATAAATATAACGTGCTCCACGTTTCCTGCGCGTGCGTCGTCACGCGAGGTAGGGTTTACATCCAAGACTACCTTCTCGTACCGGTTTGTGGTGCGTGCGTAAGGTTGCGGATTCGACCTGTCTGAGCGGTGCATCTGACCCGTGTGACTGCAGGACGTGGCCGGAGTTGACACCTCCGACGCCATACACCGCAGCCTAGTCATCTGTGGTAGGTTATTCCTGTGTCTCCCGGAGCATAGGAGTCTGGGCGGATACTGGTGAGTGTCCGGCGGACAAGGGTTGTGAGCTCCAGGGCTGCAATCCTGAGAAGCCTACATCCGTGTAGCAACAAGATCTTGCACCGTCCCTTGCGCGTCGAGATACTCAGGTACTCGGGGCGTTACGCGTGTGAGGAAAGCCTACACGCCTTGAGCGTAGCCCCGTTCCCTGGAAAAGGATCGGGAGGCGATGACAGAATCGCCTTACACTGCGTTGAAAAAGACGCTCGAAACCGTTGGTCAATGCAAAGATCAACGGAACCACCGCGAATGGGCGGAAAAGTTTCGAATGGCGGTGGGTCTTCATTCGCAGGACCTGCTGAAGATTCTTGACGGAGAATCGTGCCCCAGTGGCACTGGGATGGACGCTGCTACAGCAGCTTCAAACTGGAAAAGTCGGAACAACCAGTTGTTCTCCCTCATTTACTTCTCCACAGTTGAATCCGCTAACATTACCACGAAGCCTTTTCAAGGGAAGACTGGGGGTGAAATGGGAAATGGAGCTGCGGCTTGGGCGGCCCTGAAGGAACGCTTCGCCGGAAACACAAAAGAATCCCGGCGAGCCCTCAGGGAGCAACTCCACTCTGCCAAGCTCCGACACGGTCAGAACGTCATCGACTTCCTGGCAACCATGGACGACTTAAAACTTCGGCTTGAAGATATGGGTGAGACCACGCCGGAGGAGACGTTCGAGGACTTCGTGTTAAACGCTCTCGTTCACTCGTCGGACTACAGCTTCATGCGGGACATGCATTACCGGTAACCGTTTCCAAATGTCAAGGAAATAAAGCGAACCGCTGTGAATTACTTTATCGACGCACAATCGAGGAAGTCGTCGGGGCCCGCAGTCTCCGGCCGTGGTGCGGCAATGGCCGCGACCAGCAAAGACCGGTGCCACAACTGCAACGAGTACGGACACTTCCAGCGAGATTGCCCTAAGCCAGCCAAGAAGAGCCGGTCGAAGTCGGGAAAGTCGCGGTGGAAGGACAAGGGCAAGAAGGCCGGCGACCCCTCTCCAAAGTGTTGCAGCTATCACAAGACTACCAGCCACAGCGACAACGAGTGCAAGGCTCAGCGAGAGATCCAGTCGCTGACTGCACGCCTGGCGATGCTGCAGTCTCCGGAGCAAGGCAGTTTCGCTCATGTCGGGAGCGCACATCCGGCCGCTTTTCCACCACAACCGTCGGGTGCCGCTGGTTTCGCTCATGTCGGGAGCGCTCACCCCGCCGCTCTTCCTCAACCACAGTCGGGGGCTGTTGGTTTCGCTCATGTCGGGAGCGCACCCGTGGCTCCTCCTCCTCCGCAGACACAAAACGGTTTTGGCTACTCGTTTACCGCGATGGGAGTACCTCTGCCAGCGGCGGCCACGCTTTCTCATGGGGCTCCCACCGCGGAATCCACGGCTGAATCGGGGGGGAACTTGCGTCTGCTCAGGCGGCATCACACCCGACCTACCGTCTACCCGATGGGGGTTTTCGAGCGCTCATGGCGAGCACTCCTGACCTGTCAGGTGAAGGTGGGCTTCGTACCGACGGCACCTACATTGAGCTATTGGTGGACAGCGGGGCATCATTCAACTTCGTCGATCCGGAGCTGACCCCGGGACTGCTAGCCTCAATGCGGGACTATGAACCTCTTCAGGTTCCCCACCAGATCGTCGCAGCTGGAAAGCACATCCTGTACGGGGTAGCTGCAGGCACCGTCAACGGCACCATTACCGATGATGGTGGGAACAACCAGGATTTCTCCTTTCGTGCAATCATCGTCCCTGGGCTGGGAACGAACCTGTTTTCCGTCTCCATGGCCATGGTGGAGGGGATGGCTGCACTGTTCTACCCGGAGAAACAGAGGTTCGAAAAGGGCGACCTCGTTGAAGACTCTAGGCGTCGACGCAACGACCGGACAAATCATGTGCTCCATCGCTGTCGCGATCGAAAACCGTGCTGGTACCTCCGTGAAGCCTAGCGGTGCTGCCTTAAAGGTGGTTTCTGCTGACCTGTGGCACCGTCGCATGGGGCATGCCAACCGCAACAGCATGGAAGTTCTTCGGAAGATGCCGCACAGCGGTGTTGAGTACAACGGTGACCTGACGCCGTGCGACGTCTGCCCATTCGGCAAGAGTGAGCAGCAACCCCACCCGAAACAAGCGTCGTATGACGTCCAACGGCCGTTTGAACATGTCTCTGTTGACACCATGGGACCGATCAACCCTCCGGCACTGGGCGGCTACACCTACGTCACCACGTTTGTTGATCAGCTGACGAAGTGGAAGGAGATTTACCTCATCAAGAGCAAGACACACACCATCGACTCCCTCGTGCTGTTCAACAAGGCCGTCGTGATTCCGTCCGGAGAGCGTTTAGTCCGCCTGAGAGGAGACAAAGGTACGGAGTTTACGAGTGAGGAGTTCCGCCAGTACTGTCTAAACATCGGCGTCAAGTTGGAGTTTGCTTCTACTAATACCCCTCAGCAGATCGGCGCAAACGAGCGGGCAGGTCGAACGCTTGCTGGTATCGTGCGCTGTTTGCTTGCTGATTCGGGTCTCCCGAGTTTTCTCTGGGGGGAGTTGATGCTGACTGCAGTCTACCTGAGCAACCGGGTCCCACATGCGGCGTTGAGCAACGGTACGCCCTACAAGGCACTCTACGGCAACGATGCTTACCTCGGGAACATTCGAGTTATCGGGGCTAGGTCGTTTGTACACGTAGAGACCCACACCAAGAAATTGGAACCGCGTGCTTGGGAAGGACGCCTGGTTGGATATAGCACAGACAGCAAGTCTTACCGGGTTTACAATCCAGCGATGAAACGTGTCAGAGAGAGTCGAAATGTTGTCTTCATTGAGACGCCCTCTGCACTGCCTCGCGTGGAGGTCGGTGGTTTCGACAACAGCAAGTTCACGTACGACGAAAGTGACGACTTGGCAAGGGATGTGCGTGAATACACGTCTAATCAAGATATCGGTTCGCCTTCTCCTAACCTGGACGCTGCAGAGCCGTTAGTGACCGATTTTTTGCAACAAATCCGTGATGTCACCGATCGCGATATTGGCGTTAGCCCTGTTGTTCATACCCCGCCTGCTTCGCCTGGGGGAGTGAGCCCTTCCGCTTCGCCATCGGGATCTACGCCGTCGGGTGCTACGCCTGGTGGTTCTGCGCGTGGTGGTTCTTCGCGTGGTAGTTCTTCGCGTGGAGGTTCTTCGCGTGGAGGTTCTTCGCGTGGTGGTTCTTCACGTGGTGGTTCTGCGTCGCGCGGAGGTCGCGCCATTACACCGGCCGTGACCAGATCTGCCTCAAGCCAACCTAACGCCAGAACACTTGGCGAACTGAGACGGCTCGGCTTTGCGTACATCACGAAGGGGGAGTGCCAGGACGTAGCTCACAAGAACGGTACGTCTAGATTCGTGGAGTACGCGTATGCTGTACAGACCATGCAGCCGGGAGTCCCCAAGTCATATGCTGAAGCCATGAAGCTTCCAGACGCTAAGTATTGGGGAGCTGCCGCGGACAAAGAAATGGCCAGTCTGAACGAACTAGGAGTGTACAAGCTGGTACCGCGATCATCTGTTCCTCCGGGACAGAAAGTCATCAACTCCAGGTGGGTTCTGAAGCGTAAAGCTGATAACTCATACAAAGCGCGGGTTGTGGCTCAAGGCTGGAACCAGGTTCCGGGCCTGGACTGCGGCAGTACGTTTGCTCCGGTTTGCCGTCTGCAAAGCATCCGAATGGTGCTAGCAATTGCAGCGGAGCTGGATCTGGAGGTATTTCAGCTGGACGTGAAAACTGCTTTTCTGTATGCCGACATTCAAGAGGAAGTATTTGTAGCTCAGCCACCTGGCTACCAGACCAAGGACAAGGATGGAGGCCCTCTGGTCATGAGGCTGGAGAAAAGCCTCTATGGGCTAGCTCAGAGCCCCGGGAACTGGTTCCATACCATTGATCCCGTCCTCAAGGTCATCGGTTTCATCCCGCTGAAGTCCGACACTTGTGTCTACATATACCAGCATGGGGGTGTCACCGTCATCCTCACCTTGTACGTGGACGATCTACTCGTGATTGGTGGCAACATCGAAGTAATCGAGAAGATCAAGGCGCAGCTCATGGACAGGTTCAAGATGACTGACATGGGAGATGTGTCGCGTGTACTTGGGCTGCAGGTCACCCGCAACCGTGCCGGAATGAAGCTTACAATCGACCAGGAGGACTACACCAAGTCCGCGCTGGAGCGATTCGGTTTCGCCAACTGCAAGCCAACACTGACTCCTGGATACGGACCTGAACTCTCCACAAAGCAGCCGGAGGAGACCCTACTGAACGCCGACGAGAAGCAGAGGTACCAAGCGATCACAGGCACGGCCATGTACCTGGATTCTGTACTCAGGTATGACATAATGTACAGCTCGGGTCAGATTTCTCGTGCTATGTCAAATCCGTCGAAAGTGCACATGGTGGCGGCCAAGAACATTTTGCGGTACCTGGAAGGGTCCACCGACTTCAAAATTGTGTACAAGAAGGGAGGCTTTAAGCTCACGGCCTTCTCGGACTCAAACTGGGCTAATAACCCGGACAACGGCAAGTCGACGTCGTGTTACATCATGATGTTGGCCAGGGCTCCAATCAGTTTCAAATCTGGTCTTCAAAGCCTTACAGCCATGTCCATAATGGAAGCTGAGCTGGTTGCATCGGCAATCGCGATGAAGGAAGCCGTGTTCTGCATGAACATGCTGACGGAGCTAGGGTTTGGGGAGCAGTTCGTTCAAGTGCCGCTTCACTGCGACAACACTGCAACTCTGCATGCGCTTGGAAACCGTTCATATAGTTCTCGAACCAAGCACATTGCACTCCGTTACTTCTACATTCGCGAGCTGGTATCCGAGGGGAAGATTTCGACTCACTACATCTCCACAAAGGACAACCCCGCCGATATCGGGACCAAGCATTTTGCTAAGCCGCGTTTCCAACAGCTACTGGACATCATCAGCAGCTTCTGACGTCAGTATCGACGTCAACATCTTATGTTATTTGTTTGTGTCATCAACACTGTGTTTGTGTTTGTGTGTTTGTTTTGTGAACCTGTTATTTGTGGAAATCAGCTTGCTATTTCAATGGTGAACATTCGTCTCGAACCATTACTGGTTGAACGAGACATGTAGGATTGAAGGTTATGGTAAATTTGGTTTGTGCAGGAACGATAGCAGTACGTTTGCAAGCACATAAATGTATGCACGTAAGGCACAAAGCATTGTTAAAATTGTACTAGTAAACGCATCGAACTACTATATTGCAGGAAATGGTTTCTTGACTGTTTTCTATTTTATCACTGACTGAAATTGTTTTTTTTTGGTTTTATCATCGAATTTCACATTGAGGGGGAGTGTTATGGAAATGTTAGCACATGACCATGTTTGTGTCAATGTTCAAGTAGCACCGCTCTTGTGTCGTAGATCATAGTCTATGTACCGTTTCGGCTTGTAACGTATATTATGCGGAGGAATAGCAGCCGTATCGTCCCTGCTCGTAGGACTGATCATGAGTATCGCAGCCGTATCGTCTCTGCTCGTCACTCTCTGATGTGACCTTTATCCGGATCGTGATGGTATCCTAGCTGCCTATCCATCTCTGGAAGCTGCCGTCGTCTGGACTCTTGCATTATCTGTGGAGTACATCTGTGTGTGTTGGCCATCTAAGCGCCAGTGTTTACGTGTTATCACGTCTTCTTCTCTCTACAGCACGGGAGTATCTTACTCCCCGGGCCATCGTTAGCCCGGTGTCATATCTCGGGTAACACCGAGGACACAGCCTCTGTCTACATTGCCAGGGTACAACGCAATTATCCATAATATTATTCTTATTATTTGACGAATGTCATTCTTACTCTTGCGTCACCCGATCTTACGTTTCACATTACATTCATAAATAAACGCGATTATTACATCCTTCACCGTTTCTTACACAAATGCATTTAGTTTGGTTGGCTTTGGGCTATGTCGCCAATTAATTGCAGTTACATGTATGTACACGAAACGACGGAATACCCACTCCGAAGGAAAGCCTTGTATACTGTATGTACTGACTGTTTTTATGTATAATAAGTATGTTGTTGTATGCATGATATATTGAAGAAACACATCATTCATTGAATATTGAACAAGGTAACCCTGGGGCTTGTGGAGGGGTACTGAATCGTTGGCATGACAATGTGTTTGAGAAGAAAGGATGAGGAAGAGGGGCATGAAGCTGACAAGGTAAATGGGTGCCGTTAAACTGCGAATTGCCGTCTACCAGGTATATGTATGCGTATGTATATGCAATAATACAATGGATGTTAGTTATTTGCATCGTATACAAGAAGAGGTGAGTTTTACATCGATGGGATTTTTTTTCATCAAAATATTTGTAGTGTTAAGTTTGGCAAATTTTCGTTGATAATTGCAGAATAGACGAAGAATTCATTCAAAAAATACGAAAAAATAGTACAAAACATTCTTGTTCCCCGAACGTGGTGTGTGCCGCGAAGTTTTACATGTTTTGTTTGATTGATTTCAATGTACGTTTTGGGTGTTTTTTGCGAGTAGAGCAAACTAGTGTCGCATATGGTGTCGGTTTTGTGCAGTGCAAAACAGCCAGAGAGGCCAGAAAATGTATATATATACCGAGGAAAAAATATCACTTTGTTGACCATACAACAAGTCGTTTAGGTGTGGTGTTGTTGTTGGCGTATGCACTGCACTATGTTGTCTTCTCGAATATTATTGTTGTACTTTTTTCCCGTGTACATATCATTTTTTCCCGATCAATAATTCTGATATTTTTTCGTGTTCGTTTTTATGTCCGGGTTTATGGAGCCCCGCTACTTTCGTAGAGCCACAAAGGTCCCAAGTGATGTGGTAGCTTTGACCCGCTACCGAGGGCTGCACTTTTACTTTCTTATATTTAGGGCCAGGAGAGAGCCCTCCACGTTAGGTTAGCGGCGTGGAGAAGAGAGAGATCGAGAGAGTATAAAGTTCGGACGGGCAACAAGGCCTGTCTGACATCAAGGAGGCTCGGGTTATTAAGCCGAGTTCTCCCGGTTCTCGGAAAGATTCCCAGATGTGATAACACTGCTGATGTATCTTCCATGGGTACATGTGCGACGACCAATCTACGAACCTTCCCCAAAACCTGTCCTCCACAGTACCCCCCTCTTCATGCGCTACAAATCCAGCATCTCTGCTAAAGATGAGAATTGTGGCGATCATTCAGTAAGGGAATTATACTTAATACAAGGTTCCCCTCCGGGAGGTATCGTATGAATAGGGGAGTGGCGCAAGAGCGAAAAAATATTCGTATGCAACCCTGCACACTTGTGTAGAAGGAGTACCTGCATCCACCCATCATTTTAACGTGAAGAACACACACTACATATTTTTGAGGACAGACTATTACACTGTTCGCGGAATTAGTGAGGGACAATTACTTCATTAATAATATATAATAGGGTAGCGATAAGTGGATATATTGATCCAGCCGACTCGCGGCGATTAAGTTAATTCGTACAAAAAAGTTGCGCGAGGTCGAGGTCGCGCCATAATACTTTTGTGACCGGTTGAGTAAGGTACAGCACATACATACTGGTACAATGTATATATATGTTCCCCCAAAAAAAATGTTTCTTGGTGCCCAGGGTAACATCAAGGTTTTTCACAGATAAATGCTCGGCGAGAACAAATCGTAGTCCGAGCACTAAGAATACTGGAGTACCGGCGGCAAAAATACTGCCAGCACTGAGAAGGCCCAAACACTGAGAGTAATGAGAGTGTGAGCAGTACCGAACCCCGAGAATACAGGAAAGTATGTACCCGCAGTAGTATCGAAACACGAAATACTTGGAGTAAAGGCAATATGCGCAGTACAGAACCTCGAGATACTGAGAGTATTCGCAGTACATGCATATATATTCCTCGCACATGCGCACCTTGAAATACTGCCAGACTGCTTCAAGTACTCAAGTTGTCTCCAGCGAAAGTGGTTTGCTCCAACTCCCACTCGTGTGGGAATATCTATTAATAGGTGTGTTTGGTGCCGAACGCTGGGCCTGAGAATTGTCGACGCGGTGCACAGACGGTTGAAGTATACATCTTACTCACTCGAAGTATACGGGGCATATTGAGGGTATTTCAATACTGCGTGTTGTAGCCAAAAGATACCAAGCCGTGGAGGTTTCAGTGTAATCGCATGTGTGAGTGGAGCAGTGGCCGGGGATCCTGTGTGATGTCCCCTAGCCACCTGGCTCGTGGTCCGATGAGGATCACTCCGTGATAATACAAGCTCTAAGAACAAGACTTACTGAGTGCGAGGCCAGCGAGACTGGTGGAGTCCCTCGCTGGAAGCCCTCTTGCTGATATCATCTGGCAGAGGCCATAATATCTAGATATTCGCGGAACTTCTGTTGGAGGAGTTTTCGGCTGCGGAGTATTGGGTCACAGCTGGGAAGGCAGTTGGCCCGTTGGACGGATCGAAACGGCTTGAAGCGCACAGCAGGGGAGGACGCTCCGGGAGCTGGAGGACGCACAGGTCAGGCGGCAGTTTCTCCGTTATTACAGTAGAGTCCAGGTGGACTGCTGTGGATTATGGCGCACACGGCAAGCACGCCGCTGGTGGTAGGGGAGTCTCTGACTCCACCGAAATACGGAGAGGTGTGGACCGAGCAGGCCTCTCGTGTTTTTTACGCAGCGTACCTCGATTATGAGGAACGGCTGCAGCTCGCCAACGCTCAGGGGGTGGTTCAGCACTCCAAAGTGAGCATGGGCCAGCTTATCCCCAATTACATTCATCGGTGTTTTGAGGGATTTTACAAGCATCAGACTACGATGACCGCCTCGGAGTTGTTGGACGCTGTTAGGCAGCACGCTGGTTACACAACCACCAGCAACAGATTTGACACCTCGCGGGCGGCAGCGGACTTGCGTCGCGTTCTCTCAATGAGGCGCGATGAAAAGCAGGGCGGTGAAACATCCGTCAAAGACCGCGCGATGATGGTAAACTCCGCTATGGAAAAGTATTTTGCGGAGAATCACGCGGTGCATGCCATGTACCGCGCGCAGGACCGTTCGTGGTTGCCCGGACCGGCGGAATTTGTGAGCATGGCGTTGGTGGATGGCTTATGGCCGTCCGAGTTCAAAAAGTACGTAAAAGGTCAGCTAACGTACGCTGCAGGGTGGAAGAAGGACCCGGCATTGGTCATGGACCAAATTTTTTCTGCTGCAGAACAGTGGAAATTCATCGAGGCGTATGGTCGGAAAGATGCTGCAGGGGCAGCTGAACCGCGACGCCAACAGCAGCAGAAACCGAAACAGCAGCAGTCCGCGAAAAAGTCGTTTGTTCGCGTCTGTTTCGAGTGTGGTGATCCCAACCATTATGTTTCTGATTGCCCAAAAGCTCGCGGTGGCGGCACAGCTCCCAGCAGTGGTGGGCGCGGGTCGTCAGGGTATCGCGGGGGCCGCAATGGCGGCCGGGGCAGATTCAACCATGGACGCGGGCGCGGTGGCCGTGGTGGCAATCAATTGACAGCGGGCGGTGGAACTTCTGCTGTTGCTTCTTCAACTTCTGGTGCGCCAGCGGCAGGAGCCGCTGGGTCGGGATCTGGTTCGTCTGTTGCCGGCCGAGCTGTATACGTTGGAGGAGCTGGAACATCGGTGGGTGCTGCTGGAGCGAGAACTTCGCCATCCACCGAGCGGGCGGAGTCAGTGTCTGGTGCTGCTGCAGGGGCGGTAGCGCCGGAACCGTCTGTATATTCGACGTCTTGGTCGGGGTGGACCGCCGATTCTATTTCTTCGGCGCCGGCTGTAGGAGGGCAGCCATGGCGTCAGGTGACTCTTGGTACCGACCAGAGTTCAACGGCAGGTGAAGTGCCTGTCGATCGCAGCGCTGAGTGTTTACGCGCTGATCTCTCTTTGCCAGGGTCGGTTGGTTCGCTGATGGCGCGTGTGATCCTTGATTCGGGGTCGGCGCTCACGTCCATCGGTGTCGGCTTACTTCAGCAGCTGTCTTCGCATTTCGGCGGCGCCGATCTGCAAATTCCGTTCGAAAATGGCCCGCAGCAGGCGAAAACCGCTACGGGTGTTTCAGTGATGGTCACGCACAAAACGGTGCCGATTGCCGTGAGTGTACGGACGCCGTGGGGAGCGGTGAAATTGGAGCCCATCACTTTCGCGGTCATGCCTGGTACAGATAACGTCGTTCTGTTTGGCATGGCTACCATGAAAGCTCTTGGCATCGACGTCTACCGTGAAGCTCTGGAGAAGCTTCGCCCTCGCGCAGTGCCGGTATCGACCGGTGTGGAGACTCCGAGTTACCTTGCGGCGCGCAGAGTGACGGTTTCCGTGCGTGCTTTTCAGACCGAGGCTACGGTGGATGCTCCGGAGGACAAGGCGGTGGAACATTTGGTCGACCGGGGGCCAGACATGTTCATGGATCCGGAGGAGGAGCGGACGGCCCGAGAACGGGCGTTGGAGGACAGCGTGCAGCAGGCAGAGCAGAGTGGATTAAGCGTCGGCGGAGCAACCCGTTTGCGCGAAATTTTGGCTCGTCGCGTGGGTGCTTTTCGCCGTGCGCTGTGTGGTGATCCGCCAGCGCAAGTGGAGCCGATGCGAGTGCAGCTGAAGCAACAGGCGAAGCCTGTCAAGGCAACGCCACGTCGGTACGAACCGACGAAAAGGGACTGGCTCTCGAAGTGCATTGCTGCTTTGGTGTTTTTTGGCTTTGTCTACCACAACATCCAGGCGGTGTGGGCGAGTCCGGCGATGGCGGTGCCCAAGAAGGACTCTTTCCGTTTGGTGAGCGACTACTCGGCGGTGAACGCACAGGTGGAGAAGTCCCCGGGCGTCATGCCCAACCATGAAGACATGGGAGATCTGCTGGGGGCGCGTTTCTTCGGCAAGCTGGACCTACTTCAAGGGTACTGGCAGATGCCTTTGGCTCCGGAGGCGCAAGACGTCTTCACCATGGCGACAAGCGACGGTTTGTTCACGCCTACCCGTGTTCCCCAAGGTGTTTTGAATGCGACTTCTTATTTCCAAGGTGTCATGACTGAAGTGTTGCGTGGTTTGGATTGCAAAGTTTGGGTCGATGACGTTTTCTTTTTCGCAGACACCGAAGAAGCTCTTCTGCAGCTGCTTGATGACATTCTTGAACGCCTGGAGAATGTTGGACTGTTTGTCGCCGCCCACAAGTGTACCTTCTTCTCTCGTGAACTGGTCTGGTGTGGTAAGGTGTATTCCAATGGTGTCGTGTCCCATGACCCCGCTCGAGTGCAAGGTTTAAGTGAAATGCGTCGTCCCGAAAACGCTGGAGAACTAATGCAATTCTTGCAGGCTGTCAACTGGTTGCGTACATCGTTACCACGTTTAGCGGAAACGGTAGCACCGTTACGTGATTTTTTGGAGGAGCTCCTTGTTGGGGCTACACGTCGGACTAAGCGAGTGGCGCGCAATCGTGTCATCAAGGATACCGCGTGGACGGAGGATCGGGTGCGGGCGTGGAATGCCGCACGGGGTTTGGTGGCGCAAGCAGTGCCGCTTCATCATCCTCGTCCCGGGTGCGTTGTTTTGATGTTTCCTGACGCTTCTGATTTCCATTGGGGTAGTTTTCTCACCCAAGTGCCTGAACACGAATTTCGCAGTGGATTGGCGTTGGAAAGCATGTCTCACGAGCCTCTCGGATTTCTGAGTGGTTCGTTCACAGGTTCGCAGTTGCGCTGGGCGACTGTCGACAAAGAAGGTTTTGCGATCGTTAATACGTTCCGGAGGCTCGAATACCTGCTTTGGGGTGGTGTTCATATCTTTACTGATCATCGAAACTTGCAGTACATTTTCAATCCGGAGAAGTGTGTCACGACGGTCACAAAGACCATGGCACAACGCCTAGAGAATTGGAAGGGTGTTTTAGGACAATACCGCTATGCAATCGAACACATCCCTGGCGATCGAAACTGTTGGGGGGATCTGTTGTCTCGTTGGGTCAAAGTTCCTACGGTGCCTGTTCGTTCGGTTGCCGTGCACAGCCCATGTAATGCTGACGATTCGCTTCCCGCATTGGATGTGATTCGTGCCTCGCAACAAAGGTCTGTCGCTCGTATCGGCGTTGGTGTTCATGAATTTTCGACAACCTTCGGTCAAGCTACCTTGGCCGATGATGGTTTGTTTCGTGTGCGTGTTGGGGTGCGTGACGTCTTGTGGATTCCGCCGGATGATCTTGCTCTTCAAACTCGTTTGATGGTGTGCGCGCACATGCGCTC